>CM051007.1:11225516-11318016 GCA_027704905.1 Muraenolepis orangiensis
GAGAGGTCTGAGAGGGTGTGAAAATAACAGGATTTGAGAACAGGCAAACCTTTTCTTTTACAATTTATTTGAAACTTCACATATTTACAAGTTTAGATTTCATAAAACTATTCTTTGCAGGGCATCCATTTAGCAGTGTGTGTCTATGTGTGTGCATGGGTGTGTGTGCGTGCAGGTGTGTCTGTGTGAATATGTACGTGACTACTAATGGATCAGTATGGAACTGATTATCTAAGCATGGCTGCAGAATCGTTTCTTCAGCTTGAGAATGAGCTGGTTCTCAAAGTTGTTTGAGTCGATTATTGCAAATAAGTCCTGCTGTGCTGAAAAGCCTTTCACAAGCAGCTGAAGCAGGTAAAGCAGTATTCACCCTCAAAGACAACTTGCACACCGCTGGGAAGGACTTCAGAATGTCTTTGTCATCAAATTTGCAGGCAAGGTAACCATCCAACTGCCTTATACTTTCCTGACCATGAGCAGGCTTCATGCTTGCAAAGAAGTCGTCTTCATCAGAGGCACTGGAGGCATCACCTTGCAAATGATTGAAGGTCTCTTGTTCCAGATGGTCCTTGATGTAGTCCAGACATGAAATGACAATTCCATTAGATGCTAAGAATCAATTCAAACCTTTTGCAGTCACACTGATAACCATTTCACCAGATTAGAATGTCAAAAGAACAGTATAGCCCCATGTATTTCCAAATTGCATTTGAAACTAACCACTAAATGAGTGGGTCATGAGCACTTATGTTACAAACTAATGTGAAACAGCTAGCTAGCTAACGTCAATAGATATACCTTCAAGTGATTACTAGCTCCAGCCTGCGTTGCTATTATCGTTGCGGTGTAACAACGCGGCTCAAGAGTTACTAATTACATACAATAGCCATCATGCAATGCACACAATATACATGTGTTAGTGACTGACCACATCAACAATGAAAGATTTCATGAGCTTACCTCAACATGTTTCCTCAAATTCGACGGAGAATTCTTGTAGGAAGAAATGGTGTGGGACTGAGGCAGGCAGAGAGCATTTGTAAACAAAGGAATCCTTCTTCTGTTCCACAACTTCAAAGAAATCCTTCAAATAAGGCCATGGGCATTGAAGTGCCGAGTTTGAGTCAGGACTTTCTTCTGCCATTTTCCAGGCTGTTGCACTGTAATGGACTGGTACTACTGGGTAGCTAGCCTACATCTTAATGCCTCGTTTCCACCAAGCTGTTTTGAGAGCTGGTTCGGAGCTTGCGCGTCATCTCGAACCAGTTCTTTGGGTTTCCACGGCAATGGAGCCACTTTCTGGCTCCGTTAAGTGGTTCGTTTGCGGCTCCACTTCGAAACTGGGCTAGCCAGCAGGCTCCACTACGTCAGGGGCTGGGGGCGGGGCTTATCGGGGCTGGGGGCGGGGTTTTATCGGACAAACTCAAAACAAACTCATTTTTTTCCGCCATCTTTAAAATCAGTAAAATTCTCCGTGGACGTGAAGGTGACAGTGGTCCGTGGACGAGACAAACTGCGTTTGTTTGCGTTGTTGTCCTCGGCAGAAGGTCACAATAAACTAGAGGAGCTTCTAGAACAAACCGCTATTAGAAAAACTACAGTGTGAGATGTCTTCAGCGGGGGACAGGACCGTGGAGCTAATCAATAACAAACTGGACGATACGAGGGGCTAATCGATAACAAACGCAAAGTTGGCGCGAGCTGCTGGGAAAGCACAGACGTTAACAGTGACGTCATGACGTGGCTCTCGGCGAAAAAGTCGGTGGAAACGCAAACCAGTTCTTAGACGGCTCGCCAGTTGAACCAACTGCGAACCGGCTCTCGCACCACCAACCCATAAAGCGCACGCTGTACCCTGATTGGTTAGTTTGCGGTGCTTATTTCTATAAAAAATTATTCACTCATAAGAAGGAACGACAGATGTCACATAATGTAGTAAAGTAGAAAGTAAGATATTTTACATTGAAATGTAGCGGAGTAAAAGTAAAAATCGCCCAAAATGGAAATACTTAAGTAAAGTACCGATACTTCAAAAATGTACTTAAGTACAGTAACGAATTACATTTACTTTGTTACTGTCCACCCCTGGTGGTACGGCAACACCACTGCACAGGACAAGAAAGCCATCCAGAGGGTCGTGAGTACGGCAGAAAAGATCATCGGGTGTGCAGTTCCATGCATTGAGGAGATCTTTAGGACCAGATGTCTGAAGAAGGTCATCTCCATCACTAAGGACTTGAACCACCCTGGGCACCATCTCTTCTCCCCCCTACAGTCCGGTCGCCGGTTCCGCAGCATCCGTACAAGGAGGACTACCAGGTTCAAGGATTGTTTGTATCCACAGGCAGTGCGCCTACTGAACTGCTAGGAGTGCTGCCACTTTCATAACATTGTCATTAACATTACACTTGTATACTTATTACTGCACTGTACTGCACTGTATTTATGATGCTGCTGCACTACTGGCACTTTAAATGCTTTTAAATCTTCTTGCACTTCTTTTATAGTATTGTTTTACAAATTCCTACTGTGGGAGGGAATGGGGAGTAAGCATTCCATTGTACTGCCACTACATGGCAAATGGCCATTAAAAATCTTGTATTTTGTATCTTGTATCATCACTGCCTCGCCTCCATCGCTACCTCACTCTCCGTATATATATATATATATATACACACACAGTATATATCTACACACACAGTATATATCTAATATTATTATAATATATAAATACATATATATATAATATGACTTGGTTTTAATTAACAGGGTACATCAATCCAACCACATACACGTTAAAAGCATTAAAATACATTCATATATTGAAAGAAATAATTTTTTCATCATCATTTTGTACTTACATGATATACTGTATAAAAATAATCATTCATAGGTTCTATGTTTGATTTACTTAATTGTACTTGATTACTTTGATTTACTAAAATTATATATTCATATTTTAAATCATAATTGTTGATTTAGCTTTCTTTGAATTACATTGGACATGACTAACTAACCCTCTCTACACCTAACACCTAAACTAACCATCTCTAACCTAACCCCTAAACTAACCATCTCTAACCGAACACCTAAACTAACCATCTGTAATCTAACACCTAAACAATCCATCTCTAACCTAACACCTAAACTAACCATCTCAAACCTAACACCTCAATTAACCATCTCTGACCAAACACCTAAACTAACCATCTCTAACCTAACACCTAAACTAACCATCTCTAACCTAACACCTAAACTAACCATCTCTAACCTAACACCTAAACTAACCACCTCTAACCTAACACCTAAACTAACCATCTGTAATCTAACACCTAAACAATCCATCTCTAACCTAACACCTAAACTAACCATCTCTAACCTAACACCTAAACTAACCACCTCTAACCTAACACCTAAACTAACCATCTGTAATCTAACACCTAAACAATCCATCTCAAACCTAACACATTAACTAACCATATCTGACCTAACACCTAAACTAACCATCAGCAATCTAACACCTAAACTAACTATCTCTAACCTAACACCATAACTAAGCATCTCTGACCTAACACCTAAACTAACCATCTCCAACCTAACACCCTAACTAACCATCTCTAACATTACACCTGAACTAACCATCTCTAACCTAATACATAAACTAACCATCTCTAACCTAACACCTAAACTAACCATCTCTAACCTAACACCTGAACTAACCATCTCTAACCTAACCCCTGAACTAACCATCTCTAACCTAACACCTAAACTAACCACCTCTAACCTAACACCTAAACTAACCATCTGTAATCTAACACCTAAACAATCCATCTCTAACCTAACACCTAAACTAACCATCTCAAACCTAACACCTCAATTAACCATCTCTGACCAAACACCTAAACTAACCATCTCTAACCTAACACCTAAACTAACCATCTCTAACCTAACACCTAAACTAACCATCTCTAACCTAACACCTAAACTAACCACCTCTAACCTAACACCTAAACTAACCATCTGTAATCTAACACCTAAACAATCCATCTCTAACCTAACACCTAAACTAACCATCTCTAACCTAACACCTAAACTAACCACCTCTAACCTAACACCTAAACTAACCATCTGTAATCTAACACCTAAACAATCCATCTCAAACCTAACACATTAACTAACCATATCTGACCTAACACCTAAACTAACCATCAGCAATCTAACACCTAAACTAACCATCTCTAACCTAACACCATAACTAAGCATCTCTGACCTAACACCTAAACTAACCATCTCCAACCTAACACCCTAACTAACCATCTCTAACATTACACCTGAACTAACCATCTCTAACCTAATACATAAACTAACCATCTCTAACCTAACACCTAAACTAACCATCTCTAACCTAACACCTGAACTAACCATCTCTAACCTAACCCCTGAACTAACCATCTCTAACCTAACACCTGAACTGGTTCAGTGGGGAGCGGGTCCCTCTGACAGATGAAGGGCCAGAAAGCTGTGCATGGGGCATCAACCCAACTCCTGATCGCCACCCGCTCCGTCACTGTGGTCTTCACCATGTAGCCACAGTCTTCATCGATGTCGTTGTTAGGCTCCCCCTCCGCCCAGAAACTAGAGGGGGGAGAGAGAGAGAGAGAGAGAGAGAGAAGAGGGAGAAAGAGGAAGAGAGTTAAGGATCATAACTTCTTGTTTGTCTATCCTTCAAGTCACGTTTTGAGGAAGGGAACAAAACAAGTCAGCAGAATACAAAGAGGAAGGGAACCCTAACACACACACAGAGCAACACAGAGAGAGAGAGAGAGAGAGAGAGAGAGAGAGAGAGAGAGAGAGAGAGAGAGAGAGAGAGAGAGAGAGAGAGAGAGAGAGAGAGAGAGAGAGAGAGAGAGAGAGAGAGAGAGAGAGAGAGAGAGATACCGTTTTCACACTGGGCTAAAATACGGCATTTGCGGCGCTGCAAAACTAGTTCAGCACCTTTACTTTCACACTGGCAAGTAATGCGCATTCGCTACCCAACTGGGGCGCATTAACTAATCCACCTTGGGTAGGTGGTTTCAATCTCGAAGTAACTAGTGTGGGTGCAAAGCAATAAAACTATGATGGGTTTTGCTTCCCGTGTGTGTGAACAGAATATTTAATGCGCATTTCTTTCACTTCACACAAAACTTACCAATCTCCTAATTTAATGCACATTCGCTTCTCTATCGTGTGTGAACGAAAACCGGGTATCAAGTGCGCAGTGAATCGCGAATTAGTAGAGTGTGAACATAAGTGTATTGGATGCGCACTAACTAATACGGTATGGACACCTGTATTAACTAATACAGGAGTCCATACCGTATACAGTGTGAAAGCGGTAAGATAAAGGGAAGGGGAGAGAGAGAAAGAGAAGGGGAGAGAGAGAGAGAGAGGGAGAGAAATACATTAAGTTATGTGATGTTATATTACATATTATTTGATGTTACGTTACGCTGCCTTCCCTTACATTAGGTTACATTACATATGACATTTATGTCAAATGACACTATGTTGCATTACATAATATTACAGTAAGTTACGTTACATTATGTGACAAAAGATTACGTTACATTACGTTACATTACATTATGTTACATTACATTTTGTTACATTACATTATGTTACATTACATTATGTTACATTACGTTACATTACTGGTGGACCCAGGAGCTCACCCTCCAATCAGAGGGGTCCCGTCCACCCACTTCCAGTGGCCCTCTGTGTCCTCGTCACTCAGACCGATCCAATAGGCGTTCCAGTGGCCACGAGGCAGCTGGTCCCACAGGAAGCCCTGCACCGAGACACATGCTTAGCATGCTACAGAGCCTAGCACACTGCATAGCCTACCATGCTCCATAGCCCAGCATGCTGCATAGCCTAGCACACTGCATAGCCCAGCACGCTAGAAAACCGAGCAGGCTACATAGATTAACATGCTACATAGCTTAGCGAGTTGCACAACTTATCATGCTACATAGCTTAGCGAGTTGCACAGCTTAGCCTGCTACATAGCTTAGCATGCTACATAGCTTAATATGCTTCAAAGCCTAGTATACTCCAAAGCCTAGCATGCTACAAAGCTTAGCAAGCTACACAGCATAGCACACTACAAAGCTTATCATCCTACAAAGCATAGCAAGCTACACAGCTTAACATGCTACATAGCTTAATATGCTACAAAGCCTAATATGCTCCAAAGCCTAGCATGCTACTTATCTACTTAGTACCAACAGAGTCAAAACCAACATGCTTGTTGAGGTGTTGAGCCCACCTGGTCCTCGGGGGTGCGGATGACGGCCAGGTGTCCTCCCTCCCCCTGACAGTGCTGCTGGCCGGAGGCCCAGTTGGCGGTCTGCTTGGACACCAGGTAACAGCGGCCCTGGAAAACCAGCCAGCCCTCAGGACAGAGCACAGGGGCTGCCGTGGACCAGAGAGCAGGGTCCCTCTGACAGATGAAGGGCCAGAAAGCTTTGCATGGGGCATCAACCCAACTCCTGATCGCCACCCGCTCCGTCACTGTGGTCTTCACCATGTAGCCACAGTCTTCATCAATGTCGTTGTTAGGCTCCCCCTCCGCCCAGAAACTAGAGGGCGGGGGAGAGAGAGAGAGAGAGAGAGAGAGAGAGAGAGAGAGAGAGAGAGAGAGAGAGAGAGAGGAAGAGGAAGAGAGTTAAGGATCATAACTTCTTGTCTTTCCTTCAAGTCACGTTTAGAGGAAGGGAACAAAACAAGTCAGCAGAATACAAAGAGGAAGGAACCCTAACACACAGAGAGCAACAGAGAGAGAGAGAGAGAGAGAGAGAGAGAGAGAGAGAGAGAGAGAGAGAGAGAGAGAGAGAGAGAGAGAGAGAGAGAGAGAGAGAGAGAGAGAGAGAGAGAGAGAGAGAGAGAGATACCGTTTTCACACTGGGCTAAAATACGGCATTTGCGGCGCTGCGAAACTAGTTCAGCACTTTTACTTTCACACTGGCAAGTAATGCGCATTCGCTACCCAACTGGGGCGCATTAACTAATCCACCTTGGGTAGGTGGTTTCAATCTCGAAGTAACTAGTGTGGGTGCAAAGCAATAAAACTACGATGGGTTTCGCTTCCCGTGTGTGTGAACAGAATATTTAATGCGCATTTCTTTCACTTCACACAAAACTTACCAATCTCCTAATTTAATGCACATTCGCTTCTCTATCGTGTGTGAACGAAAACCGGGTATCAAGTGCGCAGCGAATCGCGAATTAGTAGAGAGTGTGAACATAAGTGTATTGGATGCGCACTAACTAATACGGTATGGACACCTGTATTAACTAATACAGGAGTCCATACCGTATACAGTGTGAAAGCGGTAAGATAGAGGGAAGGGGAGAGAGAGAAAGAGAAGGGGAGAGAGAGAGAGAGAGAGAGGAGGGAGAGAAATACATTAAGTTATGTGATGTTATATTACATATTATTTGATGTTACGTTACGCTGCCTTCCCTTACATTAGGTTACATTACATATGACATTTATGTCAAATGACACTATGTTGCATTACATAATATTACAGTAAGTTACGTTACATTATGTGACAAAAGATTACGTTACATTACGTTACATTACATTATGTTACATTTCATTATGTTACATTACGTTACATTACATTAGGTTACATTACATTACGTTACATTACATTATGTTACATTACATTATATTACATTACATTATGTTACATTACATTATGTTACATTACGTTAAGTTACATTACGTTACATTACTGGTGGACCCAGGAGCTCACCCTCCAATCAGAGGGGTCCCATCCACCCACTTCCAGTGGCCCTCTGTGTCCTCGTCACTCAGACCGATCCAATAGGCGTTCCAGTGGCCACGAGGCAGCTGGTCCCACAGGAAGCCCTGCACCGAGACACATGCTTAGCATGCTACAGAACCTAGCACACTGCATAGCCTATCATGCTACATAGCCCAGCATGCTGCATAGCCTAGCACACTGTATAGCCCAGCACGCTAGAAAACCGAGCAGGCTACATAGATTAACATGCTACATAGCTTAGCGAGTTGCACAACTTAGCATGCTACATAGCTTAGCGAGTTGCACAGCTTAGCCTGGTACATAGCTTAGCATGCTACATAGCTTAATATGCTTCAAAGCCTAGTATACTCCAAAGCCTAGCATGCTACAAAGCTTAGCAAGCTACACAGCATAGCACACTACAAAGCTTAGCATGCTACAAAGCATAGCAAGCTACACAGCTTAGCATGCTACATAGCTTAATATGCTACAAAGCCTAATATGCTCCAAAGCCTAATATGCTCCAAAGCCTAGCATGCTACTTATCTACTTAGTACCAACAGAGTCAAAACCAACATGCTTGTTGAGGTGTTGAGCCCACCTGGTCCTCGGGGGTGCGGATGACGGCCAGGTGTCCTCCCTCCCCCTGACAGTGCTGCTGGCCGGAGGCCCAGTTGGCGGTCTGCTTGGACACCAGGTAACAGCGGCCCTGGAAAACCAGCCAGCCCTCAGGACAGAGCACAGGGGCTGCCGTGGACCAGAGAGCAGGGTCCCTCTGACAGATGAAGGGCCAGAAAGCTTTGCATGGGGCATCAACCCAACTCCTGATCGCCACCCGCTCCGTCACTGTGGTCTTCACCATGTAGCCACAGTCTTCATCGATGTGGTTGTTAGGCTCCCCCTCCGCCCAGAAACTAGAGGGGGGAGAGAGAGAGAGAGAGAGAGAGAGAGAGAGAGAGAGAGAGAGAGAGAGAGAGAGAGAGAGAGAGAGAGAGAGGAAGAGGAAGAGAGTTAAGGATCATAACTTCTTGTCTTTCCTTCAAGTCACGTTTAGAGGAAGGGAACAAAACAAGTCAGCAGAATACAAAGAGGAAGGGAACCCTAACACACACACAGAGCAACACACAGAGAGAGAGAGAGAGAGAGAGAGAGAGAGAGAGAGAGAGAGAGAGAGAGAGAGAGAGAGAGAGAGAGAGAGAGAGAGAGAGAGAGAGAGAGAGAGAGAGGAAGAGGAAGAGAGTTAAGGATCATAACTTCTTGTCTTTCCTTCAAGTCACGTTTAGAGGAAGGGAACAAAACAAGTCAGCAGAATACAAAGAGGAAGGGAACCCTAACACACAGAGAGCAACAGAGAGAGAGAGAGAGAGAGAGAGAGAGAGAGAGAGAGAGAGAGAGAGAGAGAGAGAGAGAGAGAGAGAGAGAGAGAGAGAGAGAGAGAGAGAGAGAGAGAGGGAGAGAGAGAGATACCGTTTTCACATTGGGCTAAAATACGGTATTTGCGGCGCTGCGAAACTAGTTCAGCACCTTTACTTTCACACTGGCAAGTAATGCGCATTCGCTACCCAACTGGGGCGCATTAACTAATCCACCTTGGGTAGGTGGTTTCAATCTCGAAGTAACTAGTGTGGGTGCAAAGCAATAAAACTACGATGGCTTTTGCTTCCCGTGTGTGTGAACAGAATATTTAATGCGCATTTCTTTCACTTCACACAAAACTTACCAATCTCCTAATTTAATGCACATTCGCTTCTCTATCGTGTGTGAACGAAAACCGGGTATCAAGTGCGCAGCGAATCGCGAATTAGAAGAGAGTGTGAACATAAGTGTATTGGATGCGCACTAACTAATACGGTATGGACACCTGTATTAACTAATACAGGAGTCCATACCGTATACAGTGTGAAAGCGGTAAGATAGAGGGAAATAGAGCTATTGAGCACTGCTCCTAATACTAGGATGGGTTAAATGCAGAGAACACGTTTCACTGTATGTCTTCATGTATGTGACCAATAAAGAGGATTCAATCCTCACGATTTGTTGTTTGTTGCATTACAGTAAGTTACGTTACATTATGTGACAAAAGATTACATTATGTTACATTACATTTTGTTACGTTGCATTATATTATGTTACGTTACGTAACATTTTGTTCCGTTAAATTACATTATGTTACGTTACATTATGTTACATTACGTTAAGTTACATTACGTTACATTACTGGTGGACCCAGGAGCTCACCCTCCAATCAGAGGGGTCCCGTCCACCCACTTCCAGTGGCCCTCTGTGTCCTCGTCACTCAGACCGATCCAATAGGCGTTCCAGTGGCCACGAGGCAGCTGGTCCCACAGGAAGCCCTGCACCGAGACACATGCTTAGCATGCTACAGAGCCTAGCACACTGCATAGCCTACCATGCTCCATAGCCTAGCATGCTGCATAGCCTAGCACACTGTATAGCCCAGCACGGTAGATAACCGAGCAGGCTACATAGATTAACATGCTACATAGCTTAGCGAGTTGCACAACTTAGCATGCTACATAGCTTAGTGAGTTGCACAACTTAGCATGCTACATAGCTTAGCAAGCTACATAGCTTAGCACACTACATTGGTTAGCAAGTTGCACAGCTTAGCCTGCTACATAGCTTAGCATGCTATATAGCTTAATATGCTACAAAGCCTAGTATGCTCCAAAGCCTAGCATGCTACAAAGCTTAGCAAGCTACAAGGCATAGCACATTACAAAGCTTTGCATGCTACAAAGATTAGCAAGCTACACAGCTTAGCATGCTACATAGCTTAATATGCTACAAAGCCTAGTATGCTCCAAAGCCTAGCATGCTACTTAGCTACTTAGTACCAACAGAGTCAAAACCAACATGCTTGTTGAGGTGTTGAGCCCACCTGGTCCTCGGGGGTGCGGATGACAGCCAGGTGTCCTCCCTGCCCCTGACAGTACCGCTGGCCGGAGGCCCAGTCGGCCGACTGCTGGGACACCAAGTAACAGCGGCCCTGGAACACCAGCCAGCCCTCAGGACAGAGCACAGGGGCCACTGTGGACCAGAGAGGAGGGGGCACCGCTTATACAGACAGACAGACAGACAGACAGACAGCAAGAGACGTGTACCTTCGGTATCTTATTCCCTCCGCCATCTAATATGAGAGGAGGTTATGTTTTCGCCCCTGTCTGTCTGTCTATCTGACTGTCTGTTAGCAACATAACTCTAAAGTTCAGTACAGAATGTGACCGAAATTGGTGGTTAGATGACTTATGGGCCAAGGAACAGTTGAATAGATTCAGGATCTGAATCAGGATCGAGGGGACTTTTGGGTGTGGCAGAGGTATGGGCTCTACCGAGGGCCCTCTAGTTGGAGGTATGTTCTACCGAGGGCCCTCTAGTTGGAGGTATGTTCTACCGAGGGCCCTCTAGTTGGAGGTATGTTCTACTGAAGGCTGTCTAGTTAGAGATATGTTCTACTGAAGGCCCTCTAGTTGGAGGTATGTTCTACTGAAGGCCGTCTAGTTGGAGGTATGTTCTACTGAGGGCCCTCTAGTTGGAGGTATGTTCTACTGAGGGCCCTCTATTTGGAGGTAAGTTCTCTTCTGAGGGCCCTCTAGTTGGAGGTATGTTCTCTACTGAGGGCCCTCTAGTTGGAGGTATGTTCTACTGAGGGCCCTCTATTTGGAGGTAAGTTCTCTTCTGAGGGCCCTCTAGTTGGAGGTATGTTCTCTACTGAGGGCCCTCTAGTTGGAGGTATGTTCTACTGAGGGCCCTCTAGTTGGAGGTATGTTCTACTGAGGGCCCTCTAGTTGGAGGTATGTTCAGTGTGTAGTCAATTTCCATGACTACACACTGGTTGAAGTCCCAGTGTGTACAAGATAAGCGGTGATAAAATGTTACAAACTTACTTGTACTCCGAACAGAACATGTTCATTATTAAAACTATTAACCCCCGACTCACCACAACCACAATCCTACGGCTGCAAACTAGTCTCACAAATCAGACTAAAGATTAATATTTAATCAGACTTTAGATTCATATTTCATATTTATAGGCGGGCTCAAATCAAAGACTTTAATGAGAAATATGTTATTGTAATGATTCAGATTAATCATGATAATAAAACTCTGCCCCCATCCAAAAAACCTCTTTCACATCTCAGGGGCTGCTGTAATCCTAATCCACGCTCAGCCCCAAATTATTATACCTTATTATGTATTCCATATTATACCACACACACACAGGAGAGAGAGGAGAGAAGAGAGGAGGAGAGAGGAGAGGGAGAGAGGAGAGAAGAGAGGAGGAGAGAGAGAGGAGATAAGAGAGGAGAGAAGAGAGGAGGAGAGAGAGGGAGAGAGGAGAGAGAAGAGAGAGAGGAGGAGAGAGGAGAGAGCGAGAGAGGGAGAGAAGTGGGGTCCATTGGAGGTCCAGACTCACAGTTCGAGTCCACCGCTGTGGGGCAAACCAGCAGCACCAAACACAACACAGTCAGGACCACAGTGGTTCGTCTGAAGGGCATCGCGGGGGGCCACAACCTGGCAGGGGCTCCTCTGATGGGGGCCCCTGAACGAGAGAGAGAGAGAGAGAGAGAGAGAGAGAGAGAGAGAGAGAGAGAGAGGAGAGAGAGAGAGAGAGAGAGAGAGAGGAGAGAGAGAGAGAGAGAGAGAGAGAGAGAAAATGTAAACCTCTCGTCGGAAGGAATGTTCTCCGGTCCCCTGTAACCTTTGACCTCTAGCTGGGGGTCACTACTCTTAAAGTAAAGAGACCGGAGCTCATCTGGACCAAACAGTTTGAAATGGGCCTCATCGCTTTTTTAGAAAAAACCATGTTCAAATGTTCTGAAAAACAGAGCTTGCTCCAAACATTTTTAATTAACAAATGAAAAGGAAAACACACAATGTAACATATAATAATAATAGTAATACAAATTGAATAAAATGTGAATATAGAAACTAATGAAATGTGAATATAGAAACTAATTTAATGTTTATATAGACACTAATATAATGTAAATATAGAAACTTATGTAAAGTAAATATAAAAACAAATGTAATGTTAATATCGAAACTAATGTAAAGTAAATATAGAAACTAATGTAAAGTAAATATAGAAACTAATGTAATGTCAATATAGAAATGAATGTCATATAGACACTAATGTCATGTAAATTATAGACACTAATGTGCATTGACCAAAAGTCCAAAAGGTTCATCATCCAAAACGACCCGCACACCCCCTGGATGTGTTTTGCGTGATTCCAGCCCCGCGCCCCCCCGCCCCCCTGCAAACCCCCCGGCGCGTGAGCTCTCACCCCGTCCCGGACCGAGCGGACCGAACCGGGTCGGTTGGCCCGGGGGCCCGTCGTCCTCCGTCAGTTTGGAGTACGCTCCCTCGCGATTCGTCGATGGCTCCATGGCTTGACTTTGCGGTAATCGGCGTCGGCGTCTTATGGACACACTCCGAGGAGCCGCTCCACAAGACGTCCAAGTCCCCCGCCGACACTCCGACGCGTCTGACGTCACAGGACTTGACGGGTGTGGCGGAGGGAGAACATCTGGACGTGTAGACACGTGTCTCACACACGTATATAGTATTTATCAGTGGCGAAGCGTGTTTATCACAACTGGACCTTCTGTAGACCAGGGGTTCCCCAACTTTTCAGCCCGCGACCCCCAACATAACAGACCCCCCCCACTATCACCGGAGGGACTGGAACATTAAAAACTACGTGTGCACAGATCTTCACCATCGAGAACATCGTGAAGTCCAAGGGGGGGGGGGGGGGTGGGGTGGGGTTAATCGTGATCGTGAAATTGTGTGTGGCTTTTTTTCAGCTGCAAATGATACTGTCGTGAATCTGTAATAATAACAATAATAATAATAATAATAATAATAATAATAATAATAATGATAACAAAAAATAAAAAATCTAAAATAAAAACATTTAAATAAAAACCTCATTGTCACATCAAGAGGATTCTTGATCCCCCCCCCCCCTCGGGGTCCCGCGACCCCCACTTTGGGAACCCCTGCTGTAGACCAACACCACCACCACCTTCGAAAATTCAGTTGTTCTAGTCAGACGGACGTCACGGAGGAGTCACTTTATGCCTTATCTCATTTAGGAAGATCAGATTGTCGCAGCCAATTTCCAAGTGTACCATAGTTGGTAAAGCAGTGTCCATGTAGTGAAGTAACAGACCACCACACACACAGGTGAAAGGGACGGTCTAACACGCTTCACGAGAAAAGGGCTTCCTGGGTTTTGCAGACTTTGTGCGGCGGTTCATCAAGGGGTTCAGCCAGGTGGCTGCTCCCCTCAATGCCCTCACCTCCCCCTCTCGACCGTTCGTGTGGACACCTCTGGTGGAGTCGGCCTTCCTCCGACTCAAGAGCTTGTTCACCACAGCCCCGGTTCTCGTCCGGCGAGGCAGTACATCGTCGAGGTAGATGCGTCTGACACAGGCGTCGGAGCCATCCTCTCACAGTGGTCGGAGAGGACCACAGGGTCCACCCGTGTGCCTTCTCTCGGCGTTTCGAACCCGCTGAGATGAACTATGACGTGGGCAACAAGGAACTGTTGGCGGTTCACGCCGCCCTGGAGGAGTGGAGACACTGGTGGGAGGGAGCAGTTCACCGTGTGGTCGGATCACAAGAACCTGGCCTACATGAGGACGGCGAAGAGGCTGAACTCCAGGCAGGCCCGCTGGGCCCTTTTCTTCAGCCGGTTCGATTTTACCCTCACCTACCGTCCGGGCTCCAAGAACGTCAGAGCTGACGCCCTCTCCCGTCAGTTCCCGGGGGAGGGTCCTGCCGTCAAGGAGAACCCCGACACCATCCTTCCCTCAGCCCGGGTGGTGGGTGTGGTCACCTGGGCCATCGAGCCGCTGGTGAGACAGGCCCAGCGGGCCGAGCCAGACCCAGGTAACGGTCCCTGTAACCGGTTGTTTGTGCCTCTTGCTGTCCGCCCGCAGGTGTTGGAGTGGGGCCACTCCAGCCACTTTGCTTGTCACCCCGGGGAGCGGCGGACGGCGGAGTTCATCAGCCGGAGGTTCAGGTGGTCCACCCTCAGGAAGGATGTCAGGGGGTTTGTAGCCGCCTGCACCACCTGCGCCCGGAGCAAGGCCTCGCATCGCCCTCCAGCAGGTCTCCTGCACCCCCTCCCCGTTCCCAGTCGCCCATGGTCCCACATTGCCTTGGACTTTATTACTGGGCTTCCCGTTTCCCAAGGCTGACACCATCCTGACCGTGGTCGATCGCTTCTCCAAGGCTGTTAATTTTGTTTCCCTCCCAAAGCTTCCCTCGGTGGCCGAGACAGCGGACCTCCTGACCCTCCATGTGGTCTGCCTACATGGAAACCCCTCAGGCATTGTGTCCGACCGCGGTCCCCAATTCATCTCCAAGGTGTGGCAGGCCTTCTGCAACGGAATTGGGGCCACGGCCAGCCTATCCTCGGGTTACCACCCCCAGTCCAACGGGCAGGCGGAGCGCGCCAACCAGGCCGTTGAGGCGGCTCTTCGTTGCATCACCTCGAGTAACCCCTCCTCCTGGACCAAGTACCTGCCCTGGGTGGAGTATTCCCTCAACGCTATGGAGAGCTCCGCTACTGGTATGTCCCAATTCCAGTGTTCCCTGGGCTACCAGCCTCCTCTGTTTCCCCAACAGGAGCTGGAGGTGGCGGTCCCGTCCACCAGGGCCCACCTCCGCCGGTGTCGACACGTTTGGAGGGCCGCCCGGGCCGCACTACTCCGGGCCACGGAGCGGGCCCGGCTTGCCGCGAACCGGCGGAGGGTGCCTGCCCCCATCTACCAGCCTGGCTGTTGGCCCGGAACCTGCCTCTCCAGACCTCCCAGACGTCAACTCGTAAGTTGAATCCCCTGTACGTTGGTCCCTACACCATGGATCGAGTCATTAACCCCTCTGCGATGTGTTTGGTTCTCCCTCCGGCTCTCAGGGTTCACCCCGTGTTTCATGTGTCCCAGCTAAAACCTGTGGCCTCCAGTCCCTTGTCTCCCCCTGTTACAGCGCCTCCACTTCCCTGGGTCCTGGCTGATGGAGATCCTGTGTGGTCGGTCCGTAAGCTCCTCGCTGTCCACCGCTGGGGGCGGGGTTTCCAGTACCTTGTGGATTGGGAGGGCTTCGGTCCGGTGGACCAGAGCTGGGTGCCCTCTTCCTATCTCGCGGACCCCTCCCTGCTGGACGACTTCCATCGGAAGAAACCCAGGGGCTCAAACGGCAGTAAAGACTTTTTTTCCGTTGTTTTGAGTGTCCGTGTCTCTCTTCTTCTGGGTTCTTGGGCACATTTGGCTCGCCGGTCTCGTTGGGCTTTAACAATATTATTATCATGATAATGATGATATATGATGCACCTATGTCTATACATTTTCAAATTGCACTCCTGTACATAGGGCCGTACAACAGTGCAGTTTAACACATAAGAACAACTAAGATAAGATAAGTAGCGCTACTTAAGGGACACACACTTCAAAGTGTGTGTTTAATGTGTGTGTTCCAGTATCATGGGACTATGCATATATGGAGTATATATAAATAAGTGTGTATATATATATATATATATATATATATATATATCAGTGTCGACTCGACTGCTCTAAGACTACAAGGGAAGCTCAGCTGTTAGCAGAGGAGGTTCGTACAGCAGTTCTTACATACATTTACCCAGTGCTGCTCGACTAGTAAATATGACACGAGAAACTTCAGTGTTGTTCACCTGGAATCCATTCTCAAACTGTCTCACATGTTTACTCTCTTTACATCATGTAAACCAGGGCTTCTCAAACTGTAGTATAGTATAAGCAGTGAGGGAAAATCTTATGTGCAACACCCGATGACAGACAGCAGTTATAAAAAAAACAGAAAATAGAATAAAAATAAGTAAAAAAACTAAACTGTATAAAGTTAAATATATAAAAATAAAAATGCAATATATCAGCACAGAAAAAGAGCAATATATATAAATCAATGTAATAAAATATACATTGATATATGCTATACACCCTTGTTCAGCAGCCTGATGGCCTGACTGTGGAAGCTGTCCCTGAGTCTATTTGTGCGGCACTTGATACTGCGGTATCGCCTGCCTGACGGTACCGTTACCGTTACTGACGGTAACCATAGTATACACAGTATAAGCAGTAGGTAAGGACGTAAATGTAATTTCTCTACACCCCCACTTGATCTTAGTCTACTGTGTTCTCCACATCAAAAACAACAAAACAATAACACTTTTCCCTTATGCCTATACATTTTAAGTACCAAAAATGGAAATGTTCTATAACTTGAACTTGGTTACAGGTTTTGTTCACATCTGCAATCATTTGCTCAGCAGGACAATACTCCAACATCACTTTTCCTCCATTCACAATTTCCCTTATGAAACGATACCTTATGTCAATGTGCTTGCATTTCTGCCTGCTCACTGGGTTCTTGGCTAGAGCTATGGTACCCTGGTTATCCTCATACACTTTTGTCAGTGCATATTGATATTTGTCAATACCTTTGAGTAATTGTTTTAAGTAAATGCATTCTTGCATGGCTGAAGCAAGAGACATGTATTGTTCTCCACAGGTGGAAAGAGCCACTGTTTGTTATGACCCAGCGAGACCGGCGAGCCAAATGTGCCAGAGAACCCAGAAGAAGAGACAGAACACTCAAAACAACGGATAATGGCTTACTAATGGATACTGGAAAAATCTACCAACTCAAAAAACAACAGGGTAGGGTAGGATAGGTTACTTGGTGTGGTCGACGCGGGGAGGTGGTCCAGAGGGTGGTACGCGGAGAGGGTCCTTGGAGCGGGGGGGGGGGTTTGGACGAGACGTAGTCAGAGCTGGAGACACAGGTTCACGGGTAGGTGGGAGCCATAGGGTTCTCAATAATCAAGCGCCCAACGTCGGTCTTCAGCAGCCTTAAGAAGGGTAGATCCCAGGTGTTCATTAGCAGGCCCCATTATGATGGGTAACACCTGGGATCGATTAAAGCGTGGGGGCACAACACTGTTGGCTGTTTTCTTGACTTCCACAAGATCAAAGAACTGCTCTTACTTAGAGTGACACAGTACCCTGTTGTGCTGCGCCTGTCTGTCACGTCAGCTGCCCAATCAGCATCTGTGTAGACGCGTAGGCCTAGCTTTTCTTTGTCACTTCTCCTGAAGCATAACTTGTTTTCTGTTTTCCCTTTTAGGTATCTGAGTACATGTTTTACTGTGAGCCTGTGTTCCTCTGTTGGCTCAGCGAAGTATTGAGACAGCTTACTCACTACAAAGCCTAAATCATGTCTAGTGCAAGTGGATAAATAGATCAAGCTCCCTACTGCCTCCCTGTACATTTTGGGTTCTTTCATTGTTATTTCACTGGCTGTTGATGAATCAACTGACAGCACTGACAGCTATGCATCTTTGTGAGGTATAACAGTGAGGCAAAGGGAACATTTTGTGAGGACATATTAGGCCTCAAAACCCTCCATGGCCACACCAGGGGAGAAGACATTTATGAAGCCATCATGCAGATGCTGAATGAAATGGGAATTGTGGTGTCCATTGCAACTGATGGAGCTCCAGCCATGGTAGAGAGAAGATGGCTGTTAAGCATCTGAAAGAGCACCAACCAGACCTGCTGTCATACCACTGCATCATTCACCAGTCAGTGCGGTGTGCCAATCTTGGAAAATAATCAGATGTCATGGAGACAATAATGAAGCTTGTTAACTACCGGAGAGCCTCCTCAGCACTTTAGCACCGCCTTCTGCGTGCATTTCTGACAGAGGTAAGTGTATTACTCTTGGTTGCATTGTGTGATGGCCGGTCATCTGTAATAAACAGACTGAGGTTTACAGTATCAAGTGCCGCACAAATAGACTCAGAGATAGCTTCCACAGTGAGGCCATCACAGGCCAGCTTATTTTTATAACTGCTGTCTGTCGTCGGGTATTGCACATAAGATTTTCACTCACTGCTTTATACTTAAACTGTGAAGTGACAATAAACTTGACTTGACTTGACATTCATCGGCCTGATAAGCAAGGGCAAGAGTACAGAGATGAGGTAGTCCTGCTGACGCGATGGTGTGAGGACAATAGCCTCGCACTGAATGTCACTGCACTGTATTCATGATGCTGCTGCACTACTGGCACTTTAAATGTTTAGGATTTTTTTTTGAAAAAACACCCAAAAAAAAACACGTACATATAATTTATGTCACTTTGCTGCTCTTTTTTGTTTATTTTATTGTATGTATAAATTTCATTTTTATGGTGTTGTTCTAAAGATTTATACTGCGGGAGGGAATGGAGAGTAGATAATAAAAAAATAAAAATCTTGTATCTTGTATTTTAATTAACAGGGTACATCAATCCAACCACATACACGTTAAAAGCATTAAAATACATTCATATATTGAAAGAAATAATTTTGTACTTACATGATATACTAAAAATAAAATGATTAAAAATAATCATTCATAGGTTCTGTGATTGATTTAATTCACGCTAATCTTCATTCATTCTATTTATATTTAAAATCATAATTTTGATTATTTAGCTTTCTTTGAATTACATTGCACATGACTAACTAACCATCTCTGACCTAACACCTAAACTAACCATCTCTAACCGAACACCTAAACTAACCATCTCTAACCATACACCTAAACTAACCATCTCTGACCTAACACATAAACTAACCATCTCAAACCTAACACCTTAACTAACCATATCTGACCTAACACCTAAACTAACCATCTCTATCCTAACACCTAAACTAACCATCTCTACCCTAACCCCTAAACTAACCATCTCCAACCTTACACCTAAACTAACCATCTCTGACCTAACACCTAAACTAACCATCTCTAACCTAACACCTAAACTAACCATCTCTATCCTAACACCTAAACTAACCCTCTCTAACCTAACCCCTAAACTAACCATCTCTAACCTTACACCTAAACTAACCATCTCTAACCATACACCTAAACTAACCATCTCTAACCTAACACCTAAACTAACCATCTCTAACCTAACCCCTGAACTAACCATCTCTAACCTAACACCTGAACTGGGTCAGTGGGGAGCGGTGTGAGGAGGGGGTCCCTCTGACAGATGAAGGGCCAGAAATGGCTGCATGGGGCGTCAAACCAACTCCTGATCGCCACCCGCTCCACCTTCCTGGTCTTCACCATGTAGCCACAGTCTTCATCGATGTGGTTGTTAGGCTCCCCCTCCGCCCAGAAACTAGAGGGGGGAGAGAGAGAGAGAGAGAGAGAGAGAGAGAGAGAGAGAGAGAGAGAGAGAGAGAGAGAGAGAGAGAGAGAGAGAGAGAGAGAGAGAGAGAGAGAGAGAGAGGGAAGAGAGGGAGAAAGAGGAAGAGAGTTAAGGATCATAACTTCTTGTCTTTCCTTCAAGTCACGTTTTGAGGAAGGGAACAAAACAAGTCAGCAGAATACAAAGAGGAAGGGAACCCTAACACACACACAGAGCAACAGAGAGAGAGAGAGAGAGAGAGAGAGAGAGAGAGAGAGAGAGAGAGAGAGAGAGAGAGAGAGAGGAGGGAGAAAAATACATAACGTCATGTGATGTTACATTAAATATATACATTATAAAATGTTATGCTGCGTTGCATTACATTACGTTAGTTACATGACACTATGTTGCATTACATAATGTTACAGTATGTTACTTTACATTATGTGTCAAAATATTACGTTACGTTACATAACATTTTGTTACGTTGCATTATATTATGTTACATTACGTTAAGTTACATTACGTTACATTACTGGTGGACCCAGGAGCTCACCCTCCAATCAGAGGGGTCCCATCCACCCACTTCCAGTGGTCCTCTGTGTCCTCGTCACTCAGACCGATCCAGTAGGCGTTCCAGTGGCCACGAGGCAGCTGGTCCCACAGAAAGCCCTGCACCGAGACACATGCTTAGCATGCTACAGAACCTAGCACACTGCATAGCCCAGCACACTAGATAACCGAGCAGGCTACATAGCTTAACATGCTACATAGCTTAGCAAGTTGCACAACTTAGCATGCTACATAGCTTAGCAAGTTGCACAACTTAGCATGCTACATAGCTTAGCAGGCTACATAGCTTAGCACACTATATAGCTTAGCAAGTTGCACAGTTTAGCCTACTACATAGCTTTGCACATTCCATAGGCTAGTATGCTACATAGCTTCTCATGCTACATAGCATAGCACACTGCAAAGCTTATCATGCTACAAAGCTTAGCAAGCTACACAGCATAGCATGCTACATAGCTTAATATGCTACAAAGCTTAATATGCTCCAAAGCCTAGCATGCTACTTAGCTACTTAGCGCCAACAGAGTCAAAACCAACATGCTTGTTGAGGTGTTGAGCCCACCTGGTCCTCGGGGGTGCGGATGACGGCCAGGTGTCCTCCCTCCCCCTGACAGTGCTGCTGGCCGTAAGCCCAGTCGGCGGTCTGCCAGGACACCAGGTAACAGCGGCCCCGGAACACCAGCCAGCCCTCAGGACAGCGCACAGGGGCCGCCGTGGACCAGACAGGAGGGGGCCCCGCTTATACAGACAGACAGACAGACAGACAGACAGACAGACAGACAGACAGACAGCAAGAGACGTGTACCTTCGGTATCTTATTCCCTCCGCCATCTAATATGAGAGGAGGTTATGTTTTCGTCCCTGTCTGTCTGTCTATCTGACTGTCGGTTAGCAACATAACTCTAAAGTTCAGTACAGAATGTGACTTATTGGCCAAGGAACAGTTGATTCGATTCAGGATCTGAATCAGGATCGAGGGGACTTTTGGGTGTGGCAGAGATATGGGCTCTACCGAGGGCCCTCTAGTTGGAGGTATGTTCTCTACCGAGGGCCCTCTAGTTGGAGGTATGTTCTCTACTGAAGGCCCTCTAGTTGGAGGTATGTTCTACTGAGGGCCCTCTAGTTGGAGGTATGTTCTACTGAAGGCCCTCTAGTTGGAGGTATGTTCTACTGAGGGCCCTCTAGTTGGAGGTATGTTCTCTACTGAGGGCCCTTTAGTTGGAGGTATGTTCTACTGAGGGCCTTCTAGTTGGAGGTATGTTCTCTACTGAGGGCCCTCTAGTTGGAGGTATGTTCTCTACTGAGGGCCCTCTAGTTGGAGGTATGTTCTCTACTGAGGGCCCTCTAGTTGGAGGTATGTTCTACTGAGGGCCCTCTAGTTGGAGGTATGTTCTTTACTGAAGGCCCTCTAGTTGGAGGTATGTTCTCTACTGAGGGCCCTCTAGTTGGAGGTATGTTCAACTGAGGGCCCTCTAGTTGGAGGTATGTTCTTTACTGAAGGCCCTCTAGTTGGAGGTATGTTCTCTACTGAGGGCCCTCTAGTTGGAAGTATGTTCTCTACTGAGGGCCCTCTAGTTGGAGGTATGTTCTCTACTGAGGGCCATCTAGTTGGAGGTATGTTCTACTGAAGGCCCTCTAGTTGGAGGTATGTTCTCTACTGAAGGCCCTCTAGTTGGAGGTATGTTCTCTACTGAAGGCCCTCTAGTTGGAGGTATGTTCTCTACTGAGGGCCCTCTAGTTGTATATTTGACTTTCCACTTAATTTCCATGACTACACACTGGTTGACGTCCCAGTGTGTACAAGATAAGCAGTGATAAAAAGTTACAAAACAGCATTTAAACATTTATGAGTATACTTTCAGACCACTGACACGCGTATTAATATGAGCACACACCACTTCCCTTTTGTTGGTGATTCAGATTTGTGTGGAAATAACAGTTTTGAAATTGCATAACTTCTCCAGGACCGACACACTCACAAAACACTTTGAATGCTGACGGGTAGAGAGGGATGGACGATCTTAGAATACTGACAGGTAAAGAAGGATGGATGATCTTCTAAAACTATTCACCTCACCACTCTACTGAGGGCCCTCTAGTTGGAGGTATGTTCTCTACTGAGGGCCCTCTAGTTGGAGGTATGTTCTACTGAGGGCCCTCTAGTTGGAGGTATGTTCTTTACTGAAGGCCCTCTAGTTGGAGGTATGTTCTCTACTGAGGGCCCTCTAGTTGGAGGTATGTTCAACTGAGGGCCCTCTAGTTGGAGGTATGTTCTTTACTGAAGGCCCTCTAGTTGGAGGTATGTTCTCTACTGAGGGCCCTCTAGTTGGAAGTATGTTCTCTACTGAGGGCCCTCTAGTTGGAGGTATGTTCTCTACTGAGGGCCATCTAGTTGGAGGTATGTTCTACTGAAGGCCCTCTAGTTGGAGGTATGTTCTCTACTGAAGGCCCTCTAGTTGGAGGTATGTTCTCTACTGAAGGCCCTCTAGTTGGAGGTATGTTCTCTACTGAGGGCCCTCTAGTTGTATATTTGACTTTCCACTTAATTTCCATGACTACACACTGGTTGACGTCCCAGTGTGTACAAGATAAGCAGTGATAAAAAGTTACAAAACAGCATTTAAACATTTATGAGTATACTTTCAGACCACTGACACGCGTATTAATATGAGCACACACCACTTCCCTTTTGTTGGTGATTCAGATTTGTGTGGAAATAACAGTTTTGAAATTGCATAACTTCTCCAGGACCGACACACTCACAAAACACTTTGAATGCTGACGGGTAGAGAGGGATGGACGATCTTAGAATACTGACAGGTAAAGAAGGATGGATGATCTTCTAAAACTATTCACCTCACATTTTATTAACAGTGAGTTTTAGTTTTAGTTGTACTTCTAACAGAACATGTTCATTATTAAAACTTAAAAAATTGATTAACCCCCGACTCACCACAACCACAATCCTACGGCTGCAAACTAGTCTCAGAAATCAGACTAAAGATTAATATTTAATCAGACTTTAGATTAATATTTCATATTTAAAGGCGGGCTTGAATCAAAGACTTTAATGAGGAATATGTTATTCTAATGATTCTGATTATTCATGATTATCGCCCCTAAAACTCCGCCCCCATCCATAAAACCTCTTTCACATCTCAAGGGCTGCTGTAATCCTAATCCACGCTCAGCCCCATATTATTATACCTTATTAAATATTCCATATTATACCACACACACACACACTCCGTGTTGAGCCTACCTGTGTTAGCGTTAGCGGCAAGCTTAGCAAGTAGCTCTGTGTTCTCCTGCTGGAGGCGATGCATAGCAGCCGTCTGAGCTGTTCACTTCCTGTTCCTGTCGTCCTGTCTTACCCTCGCCTGTCTCACCCTCACTCACCGACACTCCCTTATCTGGGGGGGGGGGAGGGGGTGGTTAGACAGACAGGCATGAAGACGGACTAGACATGCATGAAGACTGACAGACAGGCAGACAGACAGACAGACAAGTAGACAGACAGACAGGGAAGTAGACAGACAGACAGGCAGGCATGAAGACAGACAGACATATAAGTAGACAGACAGACAGGGAAGTAGACAAACAGCTAGACAGGCATGAAGACAAACAGACAAACAGACCGACTGACAGACAGACAGAGGCACAGACAGAGAAACAGAGGAGAAAAGAGAGATGAGGAGAGGAAAGAGTTGAAGGAGAGAGGACAGGAAGGGAGACATGTGGAGAGATAACAGAGGAGAGAGGAGGAGAGAGAGAAGGAGAGAGGAGAGGAGAGAGAGGATAAAGAGGAGAGAGAGAAGGAGAGAGAGGAGAGAGAGGAGGAGAGAGGAGAGAAGAGAGGAGGAGAGAGAGAGGGCGAGAGGGAGAGAGGAGAGAGAGGAGGAGAGAGGTGGGGTCCATTGGAGGTCCAGACTCACAGTGCGAGGCCACCGCTATGAGGCCAACCAGCAGCACCAAACACAACACAGTCAGGACCACAGTGGTTCGTCTGAAGGGAGATGAGAGAGGATAGAGAGGAGGAGAGGAGAGGAGAGGAGAATAGAGGCTAGAGAGGAGGAGAGAGAGAGGAGAGAGGAGAGAAGAGAGGAGGAGAGAGAGTGGAGAGAAGAGAGGAGGAGAGAGAGAGGGAGAGAGGAGAGAGAGAGGAGGAGATATGAGAGAGAAAAGGATAGAGAATGAGAGAGAGGAGAGAGAAGGAGAGAGAGAGGAGGAGGGAGGAGAGAAGAGAGGATGAGAGAGAGAGGAGAGAAGAGAGGGAGAGGGAGAGACGAGGAGATAGAGGTTTGGTTTTCAAAATCCCTTTTTTTTTTTATCGATCAAAAACAACTGGATAACGCTGACCTCATCACATAGAGGGATTCAATATTTAAAATAATAAATCAATAGAACAAAAAAACAATCACAAACACAGCCCTCATATATGGAGTATCAGCTCACCATCCCCCCACAGAGCACAAGCACCCCCCCCACAGCCCACATGTGGCTGAAGGCCTGTATGTTGTCCATCAGGTGGTAGTAGGTGTGCTCCACCCTCAGCCTGGCTCTCAGCAGCCCCTGCAGCACCGGCAGCAGCGCCACGCTCCCCACACCCTACACTCGGTTCCTGCGTGTCAGCCAGATAGCCATCTTAGCAGCACCGGATAGAAAGTTCAAAAGGGTGTGCACACCCTTCTTCTTAACAAAGTATTTTGGGCCAAAGATGAATAAAACAAAAGAAAACTCGAGGACACTGGATAAACAAATGCGCTCGGTACCTATTCATGGCTATCGCCCCCTGGCACAATCCTCCACTGGAGGTCTGCTGTCCGCTTCTCCACAGGCAGCTTGTACAGACACCACCAGCTGCCTTTCAGGAAGGGTCTGAACCCAGGAACTCGGCCCACCTCGACTCTTTAACCCCCGCCAGAGACCTGAGATTCAGAACCTTTACACACAGATTGTAGGTTTCCTTTTTCCTACAAGCCTGAAATGTACCCAGGTGGGGGGTCCTCAAGGTGAGCAGCTGGCCTGCTCCCTCATGCCAGTCCCCTACCACTGGTGTGACCTGCAGAGAGCTGTTGTCACCGTCCTCGATCTACTCGATCTACTACTCACACAGATCGGCGTCCTCTGCAAAGGCCCTCAGGGACACTGGCAGGGCAGCGCAGACCTCCTTCACTAACTGATCTAAAATCCTGATGGACAAGGTGTTGCTTCTTCTCCTTAGGGCCTCGAGAGATGTTGCCTTCGCCTTCAAGAGGTGACCTACTGTTGTACAGCCGGCCTCTCTAAGACTGGTTTGCAGAATGGAAGACTATAATGTCCTTGTCCTCAGTAGGCCATTGAAGAACAAGGGTTCTTCAAACACCCACATGCCCGGCATCTCACTGGTGGCACGGGAGATGTGCCATGCCTGCAGCACCGAGGTGTAGAAAGGGGTCAGGCCGGACAGGTCCAGCTCCTCTGGAGTAAGCAGGAACAGCTGCTTGTGGTAGCCAAACCCCCCGACACTCCTGAGCAACAGCTTTCCAATGTTCAGCCAGCTCGGTCCACAGTCGTACAACAGCCTGCTAACAGTCCGTAGACGGAAGGAGGCGATATTGGACTGGATATTGATCAGTCCTTTCCCTCCCTCAGCTAGCGGAAGGTAGAGAGCCGCTGCGCGGACCAAGTGCCGACCCGACCCGAAAAAGTCCACAATCTCTCGCTGGATGTCTTCCATCAGGTTTCTAGGTGGTGTCAGAGCCATCGGTCTGTGCCAAAGGGTTGAGGCAACCAAAGTATTGGCGACCAGAACTCTTCCCCTGTAGGACATCTGGGGTAGCAACCATTTCCATTTGGACAACCGAGCGCACACCTCCTTTACTCCCTCCCAGTTTTTAGCCTTAAAAGCCTTGGTGCCAAAAAAACCTCCCAAAACACCTTTAGTCCCTCTTTTTCTCACTGAAAGCCTCCAGGCAGGCTAGGAACCACCTGCTCCCTCCAGCGGCCCAAAAGTAGAGCACTACATTTGTCCCAGTTAGCCCTTGCCGAGGAGGCCCTCTCGTACAGGGACAAGGTGTCCTGCAGACGCTTAACGTCCCTCTGGCTGGAGACGAAGATGCTAACATCGTCAGCATATGCAGAGAGTGTAGGAAGACACTCCAGCCCACAGGAGGCTGGCAGGGAGAGACCACTGAGCTGACTCCTCAACCTGCACAGCAAAGGCTCAGTGGCCAGACTATACAACTGTCCTGAAATGGGACAACCCTGTCTTATTCCTCGCTGTACAGGAATTGGCTTACACAGCCCTGCCCCCATCTTCACCAAACACTGAGCACCGTTGTACAAAAGTCCAACCCATGACAGAAAACCCTCACGAATGCCATACGCCCTTAGTGCAAAAAACAAATACGAGTGATCAACTCTGTCAAAAGCTTTTTCTTGATCCAGTGACACAACACCAACATTAACTTCATGAGCCCGACAAACATCCATTACATCCCGCACAATGAAAATATTGTCCATGAAAGTCCTATCAGGAATGCAGTAGGTTTGGTCTTGGTGTATGACTATCTCCAAAATCCCTTTCAGTCTGTTCAACAAGGCTCTGGAGAGTACTTTATAGTCCACAGTTAAAAGGGCTACAGGCCTCCAGTTCTTAAGTAGGGCCAAGTCTCCTTTTTTTGGCAGCAGGGAAAGCACCGCCCTCTGACAGGACGCCGGGAGGGATCCGGTTCCGGGGATCCGGGGCATCCATCTCCTTTAACTCCAGGAAGCTAGACCTGACCAGAGCTTTACTCTCTCCTGCAGGAAGGAGCTTAGCTCCAACCTCTTATTCTGCAGCAGCTGACCAGCAGAGGGGTTAGAGTCTCTCTGTAAACCCAGCTCTAAGTCTTTTGTGCTGGTCTCAAGGTCTTCCACTGCGGTGAAATCATGATAGCTGCAGTACCGGCTTTGCCGGCTTTTTTATATAGCGCTTTTATCCAAAGTGCTTTACAAGTCATGTGACTAGGTGATGATCTCTGAAGCCAACTGGGATGATTTTGCTGTCAACCAGTCGTGAGCTGAGACACTGTGCTAGATAAATCCTATCGAGGTCTGTATTTGTGATGATATTATTCAAACTAGCAGATGACTGTGGGTGTGGTTCCTGACTTGTCCTGTCTAATGTGAAATCCACCGTGCAATTGAAATCCCCACCAATGATAATATAATCATTCCTGTAATTTAGTAAATGTGTTTCTAACAAATGAAAGAGTCTAACTTTCATTTCCCTGATTGGGGCATAAATGTTTATGAGACAGACCACTGTGGAGTCTATCTCTGCCCTGACTAAAAGCAGCCACTTCACCACTTCATTTGAAGACAAAATGGTGGCGTTAGCCGCTGATTTGAAAAGGACGGCTCCTCCTGCACTGTAGTTGGAACCGTGGCTTAAGACATGCGGACCCTCCCACCATAAGCCCCAATCCGTGTCGTCAGCTGAGGTAGTGTGTGTTTCCTGTAGGAAGATCACATCTAAATGTTTTTGTGCAGCTACCTCAGATATTAATGCCATTTTTAATCTATCCCTCCCACCATTTATATTTAAGGTTCCGATGTTAATAGTGTCCATTGAGAGAGAGAGAGAGAAGAGGAAGGACAGATACAAAACACCCTGTGTTCTATGATCAGGACTACTTCGTTTTTTACCGGTTTCGCCATTTGTTGCTTTTCTTAAAACTGTGATGTGCTTTTTAAGACGGAAGTGTCTTTGCTTATCCAACACATCAAAACAGACTTTATTTTTCAATGTGTTGACAGAGCGTATGAATTTCTCTGTATCACTAAAATAATCCTTAACCGATATTGATCTGTTAAAAGTCCCCCCCCTTGCCGTTTGTGCGGGCAGGCGAAGCGCTTGTGTCCTACATCTCCACACTCGAAGCACTTCATCTGCCCTGCGCTGGTGTACACTGTGTTGAAGCCTTCTCTGTGCTTCACTCTGAAGGACACCTCCAGAGTGTTGGTAGGAGAGTCCAGGAACATTAATACATGTCGCCTCAGGGACTGCACATGCTTCAGTTTTGGATCCTTACATCCCAATCTCACCGTTTTGAACCCGCTAGTGAATTTCCCGAATCTCCGTAGCTCGTTCTCCAGCAGCTCATTGGGAATGAAAGCCAAAAAAGCCACTCGAAAGACAAACTCCCACCGCAAACACTCAATGAGAATAAATAAAAGTAAATCTAAAACCTAATCATGCAAATGAAGGAAGAAGGAAAACACAAGTTTACTCGAAAACCAAACACAAAATCAAATCTCCGCGCCGCTCGCGCTTCCACCACCACCACACTCACACTCACCGGAAACGGAAAGAGAGAGGAGAGAAGAGATGAGGAGAGAGAGAGGGAGAGAGGAGAGAAGAGAGGAGGAGAGAGAGAGGGAGAGAGGAGAGAAGAGAGGAGGAGTGTAATGTTACGTGCATTCCTTGTTTGTGTTCCTACCTATTTTCTTTCTGTTTAAGGGGTTCTAGTGACACCTATAAGCCATTAGGTAAATGTTTCCTATTTTTCTTAAATTACATCGAGATTCTCATTGGTTGTTAGAATTCACGTGGGTTGTTAGTCACGTGATCAGAACAGCGCCATCTTCCGGAAAGCAAGCTAGTAATTAGCATTGTTCTAGGGCTTTCATCTGCCGGTGTGATCCTAAAAGAAGCTTTGTTTGTGAGTATATTCGTTCATCTATGTATTTAGAGATTTTATGTGCTCATATTTGTTATATTTCGTAATATTTGTGTACTTTATTGATAGTTGCCCTTTGTATTGTTTACAGTTTCACACTTCAGTTACTTCAATCTTCAATAAATGGACGTAGAAGTGCACGTCCGTAACGTACTTTGGGCTCATCATTGAAGTTATTGGAAGAAGTTGAAGGTGTTTAGCTATCTGGCGATGTGCGCCCTGCTACGTGCTCAGGTGCCAGAATAGTGAAAAAACAACATCACGGCGGGTCCTACACAGCAGACACAAGATGGATAACGCTACTTCTCTCACAGCGGGAGAGCAGGCAGCCTCTCCATCAGAACATACAGCTCCTCCAACAGATGCTACGTTTAATACCAGGTCAGTAGCCAGTGTTAGCGTCTCCGGCTCAAGCTCAAATGAGTCTTCCGCTAGCTTAGCTGCATTGAAAGCACGGGCTAAAGTGATGGCTGCACGTGCCTGCACAGCTTTTGTTAAGAAAGAAAATGAAATATTATTATAAAAAGCTCGGATGGATGCTGCTCTCGCTACACTAAAGCTAGATGAAGAAATTGCAGCAGCAGAGGCAGAAGCTGAAGCTCTTGAGTCTACAGCAGCAGAATCACAGAGAGGCTCCAGACATGACACTTTATACATCGCAGCTCTTCCAACTCAATCTCCACAAGAAAGAACCAGCGAGTACATTGGGAGTCATTCTGGAGCGGCCTCCGAGTTTAGATCCCCTGCCTCGGCACATCATCCGCCTCAGCAACACAATGCTACTGCCGTCAACAGTGCTGCTCCCTACATCTCCAAAGCTAGACCACATAGCTCAATCAGCCAGCTAGTGAAGACAGATCCTGACGCAGACCCTCGCAGCTTCTACCAGGGGTTACGTCAACCACACTACTCCCCTCGCCGTGAGCAAGCCCCTCAAACCCTCTCTGCTGACCGAACAGGTTTAGGTGACATCGCTAGATTCCTCGCTCGGCGCGAACTCCTGAGCTCTGGTCTCACCGAATTTGACGATTGACCTGAAGGATACTGGGCATGGAGGTCAAGCTTCCTAAACTCCATAGAGGGAACAGGACTTACTTGCAGCGAAGAACTCGATCTGTTAACTAAGTGGTTAGGCCCACAGTCTTCAGCACATGTCAAGAGGATTCGAGCCATCCATGTCAACGACCCAGCTTTAGGCCTACAAACGGCATGGTCTTGTCTTCAGGAGTGTTATGGGTCGCCAGAGATGATCGAGAAGGCTCTCTTAGACAGAGTAGAGAGTTTTCCTAGGTTCAGCAATAGGGACCCCCAGAAGCTCAGAGAGCTTGGCGACCTGCTACAGGAGCTATCATCTGTGCAGCGTGGGGGCAGCGTACCTGGGCTGTCTTACCTAGACACCGCCAGAGGACTGAACCCCATAGTGGAGAAGTTACCATCCTCCCTCCAAGACAAATGGATCTCTAAAGGGAGTAATTATAAGCTACACCACCAGGTACATTTCCCACCATTCGCCTACTTCGCCGACTTTGTCAGCAGAGAAGCCTACATCCGCAACGACCCAATCTTCTTTCTGTCCTCTTCAGCTGCTACAGCAATGAAGCCAGACGACGCAGTGAAGACGAGTAGCCCCAGACGCTTTGTCTCCTCGCACAAGACGGAGGTCTCTTCTACGTCCGACTCTGACACTACAGAGACCCCCAGTGCTTGGCCGGATGCCAGTAGCCAATGTCCTATCCACAAAATGCCTCACCCCCTTAAATACTGCAGAGGCTTCAGAAGCAGAACCATCGAAGAACGCAAGGCATTTCTTAAAGAAGCCGGCTTATGTTTTAGATGTTGTTCAAGCAAACATCTCGCCAAAGAGTGTAAAATTGCAATCCAGTGTAAAGAGTGCAACAGTGACAGACACATAGCAGCTCTTCACCCCGGACCAGCCCCGTGGAATAGCTGGACCCACGAGCCAGTGGATGGTAGGGAGTCCGATTACGGCAGGTAGGAGAAGGGTGAGCCATCTCCTACTGTAAACAACAAGTGTACGGAGGTCTGTGGAGGAAACAGCCCATGCTCCTGCTCTAAAATCTGCCTTATCACAGTGCACCCCAAGGGACAACCGGGAAAGACAGTGACACTCTATGCTATTCTCGACGATCAGAGCAACCGGTCACTTGCCAGATCTGAGTTTTTTGACCTCTTTGACCTCAAGGGCACAAACGCTCTATACACACTCCGGACGTGTGCCGGTCTCACTGAGATGTCTGGAAGGAGAGCCACGGGCTTTGTCGCACAACCTTTGGATGGAAGTCTCAACATAAATCTCCCGACTCTCATAGAGTGCAACTACATTCCCGAAGACAGGTCAGAGATACCTACCCCGGAAGTGGCAAAGCATCACACTCACCTCAAGGCCATTGCTAAACACATCCCACTACTCAACCCAGATGCTCAGATCCTACTTCTCCTTGGCCGCGACATCCTACAGGTGCACAAAGTAAGAGACAAGCGTAACGGACCTAATAATGCACCATATGCCCAACGCTTGGATCTCGGCTGGGTCATCATCGGGGAAGCTTGCTTAGGCGCAGCACACAAATCAAAGGATATAAGTGTGTTCCATACTCACATTCTCGAGAACGGACGCCACTCTCACTTCACGCCCTGTACAAACCATCTCACTCTGAAAGAGAAACTCACAGAGAACAGTGAACGGTCCTGCAATCCCCTCAACCTGCAAAGCTCACAGCCCGCTTGTGTTCCAGCACCATGCATTGAGGGGGACTCCTTGGGAAGTAATATCTTCCAACGCACTGAGGATGACAACAAGTTTGCCCCCTCTATCGAGGACAAGCAGTTCATTGAGCTGGTGAATAAAGAAATGTTCATCGATGAAGGAAACAGCTGGGCAGCTCCGCTCCCCTTCCGCACGCCAAGACCACGTCTACCTAAGAACAGAGAGCAAGCTCTGAGTCGTTTTAACTCTCTTTGCCGTACTCTCGAAAGAAAGGCTGAGATGAAGCAACACTTCCTCACCTTCATGCAACGGATACTCGACCAAGATCACGCAGAGTTGGCTCCACCATTGGCAGAGGGAGAAGAGTGCTGGTATCTCCCCATGTTTGGGTTGTATCATTCCCACAAGCCAGGTAAAATCCGAGTCTTTGACTCCAGCGCCAAACATCTTGGAGTGTCTCTGAATGATGTATTGCTGACCGGACCAGACCAGAACAACAGTTTGTTGGGAGTCCTGATGCGTTTTCGACGTGAACAGATTGCTATCACTGTAGACATCGAACAGATGTTCCATAGTTTCATCGTGAGGGAAGACCACAGGAACTTCCTCAGATTCTTATGGTTCAAGAACAACAACCCAATGGATGAGGTCGTCGAATACCGGATTCGGGTCCATGTATTTGGCAACAGCCCCTCTCCAGCGATAGCGATCTACGGCCTCAGACGAGCTGCTCTACACGGAGAAGATGAGTTTGGCCATGCAGCGAAGGAGTTTGTTTATAGAGAGTTCTATGTGGATGATGGCCTCAAATCCCTGCAAGCGTTTCCATCTTCGGAGTACGCCAAGGACTTGAAAGACCTCGACCTAGACATCGAATCTCCTCCGGTGAAGCGCAGTCTAGGATTGAACTGGGACTTGGGTAGCGATACGATTCACTTTCCGGGTCGCCAGCACCGAAAAACCCTTCACACGCAGAGGTGTGCTTGCTACTGTGAACAGTTTGTACGATCCACTAGGACTGGTGGCACCGATCTCCATACAAGGAAAGTTCTTGCTGAGGGAACTCACCCATGGGACCTTGACTGGGACGAGCCTCTCCCGACGGAGAAGGAAGCAGAGTGGATCGCTTGGAGAGATTCTCTACAAGCCCTTGAACAGTTCAAGACTCCTCGTTGTTATACGAGCACATCCGTCTCTAATGCTCAGCGTGTGGAGCTGCACATCTTTTCAGATGCCTCTGTGAAAGCCATCGCCGCAGTGGCCTACCTGAAGGTGTTCGATGACAGCGCCACAGTCCACGTAGGATTCGTCATGGGGAAGGCGAAGTTAGCTCCTATGGCAGTCCATACAATCCCACGGCTCGAGCTAGGGGCTGCAGTCTTGGCAGTCAAAATCGCAGAACTAGTGTCCAGAGAATTGGATGTCAAGCTTGACGACATGATGTTTTACACCGACAGCAAGGTTGTGCTGGGCTACATTAACAATGTTACCTGGAGGTTCTACGTCTATGTCAGTAACAGAGTAGAACGCATTAGGAAGTTCTCGAGCCCTGAACAGTGGCACTACGTATCCACTAGCCAGAATCCAGCAGACATAGCAACCAGGTCAGTGCCTGCAGCCCTGCTCTCAAACACCAGTTGGCTCACTGGGCCTAAGTTCCTGCTGCTACTCATGAAAGAAAATGCTCCTGTAGAAACTTTAGAAAGTCTAATGCGGAAGTTCGATGTCTCCTCACGGCGTGCACAAACACAAACCTGGGTTCTCAGAGATTTGAAAGGTTCTCATCATGGCAGTCACTCATCAGAGCCACAGCCGCTCTGATCCACATCGCTGAGACTATCAGAGCCAAAACCACAGAGAAAAACACAGACTGTAAAGGTTGGCACCAGTGTTCGAAAGCCCACACACCTGACATCCTGGCCACAGCAAAGCGGGTCATCATTGGATGTGAAGCGAAACATATCAGACTGAGATGTCTTCTCTGAAGCTAGGGATGGACATCCCGATTAACAGTCCACTGAGGAAGTTGGATCCTGTCCTCGATGACGATGGACTCCTAAGAATCGGGGGGCGACTTCGTCACTCAACCCTCCCAACAGAGGAAAAACACCCTCTCGTCATCCCTGGTCGCAGCCACATCGGTGCTCTTCTCATTGACTACTACCACAAGAGGGTCAAGCATCAAGGCCGGGTCTTCACAGAGGGAGCTATACGCTCAGATGGTGTCTGGATAGTTGGAGCCAAGAGATGCATCGCGAGACATCTGCACAACTGTGTGATATGTAACAAGCTCCGAGGTAAGACAGCAGAGCAAAAGATGGCTGACCTCCCTGCAGATCGGTTAAGCACAGAGCCGCCCTTCACCAATGTCGGCATTGATGTATTTGGCCCTTGGAGTATCTCTACTCGACGCACCCGTGGAGGAGCTGCAAATAGCAAGAGGTGGGCAGTGATCTTCACCTGCCTCAGCGTGCGTGCTGTTCATATAGAGCTCATCGAGGCCATGGACACATCAAGCTTCATAAACGCTCTTCGCGATTCGTTGCCATCCGGGGTCCCGTGAAGCTGATCCGATCCGACTGTGGCACGAATTTCAAGGGAGCCTGCAAAGAGCTGAAAGTGCTACTACAAGATGACAAGGAGCCCAACGTCTCCAGGTTCCTCAGCGAAGAAGGCTGCGCATGGATTTTCAATCCTCCCCATTCCTCTCACATGGGAGGCGTTTGGGAGAGGATGATTGGAATTTCCAGGACAATTTTTAATTCCATGTTGTCTCAGATTCAACCTTCTCACCTTACCCACGACATCCTGTCTACCCTGATGGCAGAGGTATCAGCCATAATCAATGCCAGACCTCTGACAATCATCTCAACAGATGCGAGTGCTCCATCCCTTCTTACTCCAGCTACGATTCTGTCTCAGAAAGTCTGTAGTCCTCCTCCTCCAGGGAGCTTCATTGATGCAGATCTACACCGTCAACAATGGATAAGAGTCCAGCACTTGGCCAACACCTTTTGGGCGAGGTGGAGGCGGGAGTATCTCTCTACACTCCAGAGTCGCTCCAAGTGGCAGAAGAGCCATCCTAATGTCAAGGAAGGAGACCTAGTGCTTCTTCGAGACACTCAGGTTCAGAGAAACCAGTGGCCGATGGCTTTGGTGACAAAGGCCTTCCCTGCAAGCGATGGCAAGGTCAGAAAGCTAGAGCTTAAAGTCACCAGAGGGGGAATTTCCAAGACCTTCCTCCGCCCCATCACTGAGGTGGTGGTGCTCATGTCCACCTAGGGTTATATAGCCTATTAACTTACAGATGTTTAGTCTTTAATAGTGGTATTGTGTTAAATACCAGGCAGGGAGTGTAATGTTACGTGCATTCCTTGTTTGTGTTCCTACCTATTTTCTTTCTGTTTAAGGGGTTCTAGTGACACCTATAGGCCATTAGGTAAATGTTTCCTATTTTTCTTAAATTACATCGAGATTCTCATTGGTTGTTAGAATTCACGTGGGTTGTTAGTCACGTGATCAGAACAGCGCCATCTTCAGGAAAGCAAGCTAGTAATTAGCATTGTTCTAGGGCTTTCATCTGCCGGTGTGATCCTAAAAGAAGCTTTGTTTGTGAGTATATTCGTTCATCTATGTATTTAGAGATTTTATGTGCTCATATTTGTTATATTTCGTAATAATTGTGTACTTTATTGATAGTTGCCCTTTGTATTGTTTACAGTTTCACACTTCAGTTACTTCAATCTTCAATAAATGGACGTAGAAGTGCACGTCCGTAACGTACTTTGGGCTCATCATTGAAGTTATTGGAAGAAGTTGAAGGTGTTTAGCTATCTGGCGATGTGCGCCCTGCTACGTGCTCAGGTGCCAGAATAAGGAGAGAGAGAGGGAGAGAGGAGAGAAGAGAGGAGGAGAGAGAGAGAGAGAGAGAGAGAGAGAGAGAGAGAGAGAGAGAGAGAGAGAGAGAGAGAGAGAGAGAGAGAGAGAGAGAGAGAGAGAGAGAGAGAGAGAGAGAGAGAGAGAGAGGAGAGAAGAGAGGAGGAGAGAAGAGAGGAGGAGAGAGAGAGGGAGAGAGGAGAGAAGAGAGGAGGATAGAGGAGGAGAGAGGTGGGGTCCATTGGAGGTCCAGACTCACAGTGCGAGGCCACCGCTATGAGGCCAACCAGCAGCTCCAAACACAACACAGTCAGGACCACAGTGGTTCGTCTGATGGGCATCGCGGGGGGCCACAACCTGGCAGGGGCTCCTCTGATGGGGGCCCCTGAACGAGAGAGAGAGAGAGAGAGAGAGAGAGAGAGAGAGAGAGAGAGAGAGAGAGAGAGAGAGAGAGGAGAGAGAGAGAGAGAGAGAGAGAGGAGAGAGAGAGAGAGAGAATGTAAACCTCCCGTTGGAAGGAATGTTCTCCGGCCCCCTGTAACCTTTGACCTCTCGGTAGCTGGGGGTCACTACTCTTAAAGTAAAGAGACCGGAGCTCATCTGGACCAAACAGTTGTGTATATAGTGTGAATATAGAAACTAATATAATGTGTAATGTTATATGCTATACGCCCTTGTTCAGCAGCCTGATGGCCTGACTGTGGAAGCTATCTCTAAGCCTATTTGTACGGCACTTGATACTGCGGTATCGCCTGCCTGACGGTAACAGTGAGTACAGTTTGTGGCTGGGGTGGGCAATGTCTTTTATAATTCGTTTGGCCTTGGCCACGCACCGCTGATTGTAAATATCCAGGAGGGAGAGGAGCTCACCTCCAACGATATACTGGGCCGTCCGCACCACCCTTTGAAGCGCTCTGCGCTCGAGTGCAGTGCAGTTCCCGTACCAGGCGGTGATACACCCTGTAAGAACACTCTCGATGGTGCCGTTATAGAATGTTCTCAGGATGCGGGGGCCCATGCTGAATTTCTTCAGACGCCTGAGGAAATACAGGTGTTGTTGAGCCCTTTTCACCACGTGTGTGGTGTGCGTGGACCATGTGAGGTCCTCGGAGATGTGCACGCTGAGGAACTTGAAGCTGCTGACCCTCTCTACTGCAACGCTGTCGATGGAGATAGGGCTGTGCTCTCCCCTCTGCCTCCTGAAGTCCACGATCAGCTCCTTGGTCTTCTTGACGTTGAGGGCGAGGCTGTTCTCCTGGCACCACTGCTCCAGCGATCCGACCTCCTCCCTGTAGGCTGTCTCGTCGTCGCCGGCGATCAGGCCCATCACTGTCGTGTCGTCAGCAAACTTGACGATGACGTTGGAGCTGTGCATAGCCATGCAGTCGTGGGTGTAGAGGCAGTAGAGGAGAGGGCTCAGCACGCATCCCTGGGGGGCTCCCGTGTTGAGGGTCAGTGGCTCTGATGTGGTGCTGCCCATCCTCACCACCTGGCGGCGGTCCGACAGGAGGTCCAGTATCCAGCTGCACGTGGATGGGGGTACGCCTAGACCTCTCAGCTTGGTGTCGAGCTTGGCAGGAACTATTGTGTTGAATGCTGAGCTGTAGTCCACAAACAGCATTCGCACATAACAGTTCTTTCCCTCCAGGTGGGAAAGGGCAGTGTGGAGGGCCATGGCAATTGCGTCGCCCGTGGATCTATTTTGACGATATGCAAATTGCCATGGGTCCAGCATGGCAGGTAACATGGAGCAAATAAAGTCCTTGACCAACCTCTCGAAGCATTTGCTAACGATCGAGGTGAGGGCTACAGGTCTATAGTCATTCAGGCATGTTACCTTGGGTTTTTTAGGGACAGGCACGATGGTGGACATCTTGAAGACCGCGGGGACAACAGCCTGGGACATGGAGAGGTTGAAGATGTCTGCAAAGACTCCTGCCAACTGGTCTGCGCATGCTCTGAGGACGCGGCCCGGGATGTCGTCGGGGCCTGCCGCCTTACGGATGTTCAGCCGCTTGAAGGTGCGGCGCACATCCGCCTCCGAGATGCGCAGCTGGCTGGTCTCCTCAGTCGGTGCTGGCTTCGGCGGGCTGCCGTTTATGTCGAACCGAGCAAAAAATGTATTTAGCTCTCCTGGGAGGGAGGTAGAGGAGTTCTCTACACAACTGGTTCTCCCTCTGAAGTTCGTTGTCGTCTGCATTCCCTGCCACATACCCCTCGCATCGTGGTTCTTGAATTTATCTTCCACTCCCGCTTGGCAGTGACGATGGTCTTACGGAGGTCGTAACGGGCTCTCGTATATTCCTCCGTATTCCCGGAGCCAAAGGTGGCGTTACGCGCATGTAGGGCAGCGCGAACATCGCCGTTAATCCACGGTTTCTGGTTGGAATATATCCGAACCGACTTGGTCGGAACAACATCATCTATGCACTTCTTGATGAACCCGGTGACCGACGACGCGTACTCGTTGATGTTATTGTCCGAGGCAACGCGGAACATGTGCCAGTCAGCGTGATCAAAACAATCCTGCAGCATAGAGTCTGATTGGTCCGACCAGCATTGGACCTCCCTCACAGCGATCGGTTGCTGCTTCAGTCTCTGCCTATAGGCGGGGAGTAGCTGGATAGAGCGGTGGTCTGATTTGCCGAACGGTGGGCGGAGGAGGGCCTTGTAGCCATCACGGAAGGGAGTGTAGCAGTGGTCGAGGATCCGCTCGCCCCGTGTGTTGCTCGTTATGTGTTGGTAGAACTTCGGGAGAACCTTCTTCAGGTTCGCCTTGTTGAAGTCCCCCGCCACGATGAGAGCAGCCTCGGGGTGTGCCGACTCCTGTTCGCTGATAGCCCCGTACAGTTCCTTCAGCGCTGTGTCCGTGTTGGCTTGTGGGGGAATGTAAACAGCGGTTACGGTTACCGCTGTAAACTCCCGAGGTAGCCAGTGTGGACGGCACATAAGCATCAGGTACTCCAGGTCCGGGGAACAGAAAGACTTGAGGGGATGTACATGACTTTGGTTGCACCAAGATCTATTTATCATGAGACATACCCCCCCTCCGTGATCTTTACCGGAGAGAGCCTTTGTTCTATCCGCCCGGTGGACGGAAAAGCCCGTCGGCTCGATAGCTGCGTCGGTAACCCCCTCCGACATCCATGTCTCCGTAAGGCAGATGATACAATTGTCCTTAGTTTCCCGGTGGAATTGAATACGAGCCTGTAGCTCGCTTAACTTATTGTCCAGAGACTGTACATTAGCCAGTAGAATGGTGGGTAGTGGGGGGCGATCGGATCGATGTCTCAGCCTGACTATCACGCCGGCTCGCTTCCCTCGGTTCCTCCGGCGACGCTTGCGTGTAATCGTGCAAGATGGTGGGAGATAATCCAGCTGTGACTTCGGGCGGGACGTCCGAGTCGAAAGAATGAAAAAACTCCGGTAGGCGGCGAGCGACTGTCGATCTGATCTCCCGAAGTGTGCAAAAGTTATAAGTGAACGTGCTGCTAACTTCCTGAACTAAAATAGTTGCGATAAAAATAATAAATAACAAAAAACTGCGTCGTCGTGCGAGAGCTCGCGACACGGCAGCCATCTCGTACAGCGCCATACTCCACGTAAAAGACAGTTAGCAGAGGACCAAGTTAGCAGAGGAGGTTCGTACAGCAGTTCTTACATACATTTACCCAGTGCTGCTCGACTAGTAAATATGACGGAGGAAATCAGACGTCGAGAAACGTCAGTAGTGTTCACCTGGAATCCATTCTCGAACGGTCTCACGTGTTTACTCTCTTTATACCCCTCTGCTGCACCCCCCCCTGCTGACCCCCCCTCTGCTGCCCCCCCCCTCTGCTGCCCCCCCTGCTCACGCCCCTGCCCCACACCTCAAGTCAAGTCAAGTCAAGTTTATTGTCACTTCAAAGTTTACACAAGTATAAAGCAGTGATGTGAAAATCTTATGTGCAATACCCGACGACAGACAGCAGTTATAAAATAAGATAAAAAATAGATAAAAAATAGAATAAAAATAGAATAAAGTAAAAAAATAAATAAATAAATGCAATTTATAAAATGCAAAATATCGGCACAGAAAATAGCAATATGTATATATAAATCAATGTAATAAAATATACATTGTTATATGCTATACGCCCTTGTTCAGCAGCCTGATGGCCTGACAGTGGAAGCTATCTCTAAGCCTATTTGTACGGCACTTGATACTGCGGTATCGCCTGCCTGACGGTAACAGTGAGTACAGTTTGTGGCTGGGGTGGGCAATGTCTTTATGATGCGTTTGGCCTTGGCCACGCACCGCTGGTTGTATATATCCAGGAGGGAGGGGAGCTCACCTCCAACGATATACTGGGCCGTCCGCACCACCCTTTGAAGCGCTCTGCGCTCCAGTGCGGTGCAGTTCCCGTACCAGGCGGTGATACACCCTGTAAGAACACTCTCCATGGTGCCGTTATAGAATGTTCTCAGGATGCGGGGGCCCATGCTGAATTTCTTCAGACGCCTGAGGAAATACAGGCGTTGTTGGGCCCTTTTCACCACGTGTGTGGTGTGCGTGGACCATGTGAGGTCCTCGGAGATGTGCACGCCGAGGAACTTGAAGCCGCTGACCCTCTCTACTGCAACACCGTCGATGGAGATAGGGCCGTGCTCTCCTCTCTGCTTCCTGAAGTCCACGATCAGCTCCTTGGTCTTCTTGACGTTGAGGGCTGTTCTCCTGGCACCACTGCTCCAGCGATCCGACCTCCTCCCTGTAGGCTGTCTCGTCGTCGCCGCGATCAGGCCCATCACTCAGGCCCATCACTGCCCATCACCTCTGCTCAACACCTATAATAATCACCACCAATGTCTCTGACTAACTGTAAAAAATTTAAAAACTGTAAAACAAACTGTATCACAACTACCTTCCTCTCTATAGTTTACATATTTATTACTAAGATACCTGTTTACTGTACCTGCAATATATATTTAAATCTGTTGATAGAACTGCTCCTACTCCTGTATATACATATACATTTATATATGCCATACATTTATATATGCTCACTTGTACATACATGTACATCTATATATTTGTATCCTGCTTTCAATAATAGCATACCCCTGATCACTACCTGTATATACATATACCTATTATTATACATATACCTATTATTATGCTCATATCACATTTATACCTAGACTGTCTTTTAACCTGTAAATTTTAACTGTAAATGATATTATATTACCATGCACTTTACTGCAACATTTGCACTCTGGTTAGATGCTAAATTATTTTCGCTTTACTGTACTTGTGCTGTGCAATGACAACACATTTGAATCTAATCTAAATTAATTTAATCATGTAAACCAGGGCTTCTCAAACTGTCTCACGTGTTTACTCTCTTTTGCAAACACACATTAGATGTAAATTAATGTATATTTTCTTGTGTCTGACGTGTTGTGAGAATAAACGTGCACATAAACAACAATAAACAAAATAAACAAGCAAATATATATATATATATATATATTGAAAACGAAACTTGAGGTCTGCAATGCTTGTCACGCTCGCGGGCACAAACAAATATATATATATATATATATATATATATATATATATATATACTGTATATAGAAGCAAATTGTTGTTTATAGAAGCAAATTGTTTATTATAGAAGCAAATTGTTGTTTATTTGCACTGTTGTATATTTGCTTGTGCCCGCGAGCGTGACAAGCATTGCAGACCGCAAGTTTTGTTTTAAATTCCGTGGAAGTGGAAGTTTAATGCTCCCGTTGGTTGCATTAGGGGGGGGGGGGGAGAGGGGCGAGGATTTCCCCCAATCAGATGGCGTCATTGTTATGACAATAGGCCTATATCACACTTCCTGCTTCCGGAGCCGTGAGCAGTGAACTTACTTCCGGTAGTTACCCCAGATACGTGACAAACTGTGTCCGCCTCCCCTCCTTTCTGTTATTGTAGTGTACCGGCTGCTCAACGTCTAAACAAAGACAGCCCTACCTCAGTTTACACCATTTACGCAAAGACAAACTCCTCCGCAAGTCTTATGTGAGGCTGATCGTCTCGAAAAGTGGGCGAAATAGGCTAATAATGTCGGGTAAGTGTGTGATTAAAAGCACTGGTCCTGACCCCCACACACACTCCATCTCTCATCCGAATAGAGCCACATAATGACAGGTACGTGTATGATTAAAAGCACTGGTCCCAAGTAGGGCTGGGCGATACGGACCAAAACCCGGTATTTTAAGGTTGCATCGCGATATACGATATATCTCGGTATTTTATACAAATTTGGTTTTAACTCAATGCCACAAGTATGTCACAAGCTCTTTTATTTTAAGACAACTCATATTCACAAGAATAACAGGCATTACCTTTTAGAAAATATACAGCTGCACACTACATATTAACACGTAAATGAAAAGGTACATTGAAATAATCCAAATCCATCAAATAAATAGCCTATATTAAATACATAGGCATACCTCTGCTCCTACACAAAATCGCCTTCGTTATATGGCGATATATCCAGATAGAGCCACAAGACACAATGTCGGGGAATTGTATGATTCGGATTCAGACTTCTTCACTGTAGTGTTCATTCACTAGTTGAACCACCTCGTCTTGACCGACTTTTGGAAGGTTATGCAGCGATGTTGTCCAGCGATAACTGTCCACCATGGTGAATGTCAAGCTGAATGCATTAACCGGAACTTGGGATACACTGCTTCAGCGATTTTTAACGGGTACTTCTGGCGTTCTAATCTAACGTGATATAGGCTTATTTGTCCTCAAAGTTCCCAAAGCAAAGGAAAGTTGATCAAAAGAAGAAAAACCACTATGAATCGAAGCACAGCTATTTTGAGCAGCATTATCCCCAGAAAACAAAGGAGGACAGCAAAACGTACACCGTTAAAATCATCCTATCAAGCCACAATCAGACCTTTGTCAGATCTATGATAATGCAAGAGAGAGCAAATGAAGCCTCACTCAGAGTGCCCTGGGTTTTGGGCAAGCACAAAAAGCCTTTTCTGATTCAGAAGTAGTGAAGGAGTGCATGACTGAAGTAACTGAGACTTTGTTGGAGGGTAAGGAGAAACAGGAGATGTCTGATAATTAAGCAGATACCCTTATCATACTTCACTACAACCAGTAGAACTGAATTACTTGATAAAGACCTGGTGACACAGCTGACGGATGATGCCAAAAATGCAGAGTGCATTTCACTGGCTGTTGATGAATCAACTGACAGCTATGGGTCTTCGTGAGGTATAACAGTGAGGCAAAGGGAACATTTTGTGAGGACATATTAGGCCTCAAAACCCTCCATGGCCACACCAGGGGAGAGGACATGTATGAAGCCATTATGCAGATGCTGAAAGAAATGGGAATTGTGGTGTCCATTGCAACTGCAGCTCCAGCATAGCAGCTCCAGCCATGGTAGAGAGAAGATGGCTGTTAAGCATCTGAAAGAGCACCAACCAGACCTGCTGTCATACCACTGCATCATTCACCAGTCAGTGCTGTGTGCCAATCTTGGAAAATAATACTTAGATGTCATGGAGACAATAATGAAGCTTGTTAACTACCTGAGAGCCTCCTCAGCACTTTAGCACCGCCTTCTGCGTGCATTTCTGACAGAGGTAAGTGTATTACTCTTGGTTGCATTGCTTGATGGCCGGTCATCTGAATTAAACAGACTGAGGTCTACTTTGTTAAAATAATTACTTTTATGTTGCTGTGTGTGAGTAGTGGACATTTGACTAAATCAAAAATGTAAACAATAATTATTTTGAATTCATAGTAAAGAAAAGTGTGTGTTTTCTCTCTCACTCTCACTCACTCACAGCAGGTGAAAGCAGCTTATGATGACATTCTCTTTCATAACAATGTGAGGTGGATGAGTAAGGGAAGGGTTCTGGAGCCATTTTGGGCCTTCAAGAAAGACCTGCAGATGTTTTTGTCGGAGCCAAAAAATCACAGTGTGTGGCCTTTTGGTTGGATGTGACCTCTCAACTAAATGAGCTCAAATTCCAAGGCCAAGGCAACACACACCTTATGTCAGCAGTAGGTTATTTCCCAAATAAAGTAGGAGATCTTCAGGAGTGACATAACAGAGGCACATCTCCACTTTCCAACTATATTGGAGCAAACTAATCACACTCATGTTGCATTCCTGGAGATGCTGGCTGAGAATTTTCAAAACCATTTTGATGTTTTACCGTCTTTACCGTTTTACCTGACTTTTACCGTCAGGCAGGCGATACCGCAATATCAAGTGCCGCACAAATAGACTTAGAGACAGCTTCCACAGTCAGGCCATCAGGCTGCTGAACAAGGGTCTATAGCATATAATGATGTATATTATATTACATTGATTTATATATATATATTGCTCTTTTTCTGTGCTAATATATTGTATTTTATGTATGCACTTTTATATTTTTATATATATAACTTTATACAGTTTGTACTTTTTACTTCTTTCTTATTCTATTATTTTTATTTTTATAACTGCTGTCTGTCGTCAGGTATTGCACATACGATTTTCACCCATTGCTTATACTTGTATAACTTTGATATGACAATAAACTTGACTTGACTTGACTTGATGATTTCAGTCTGGGAAAGCTCTGTATTGGATCTGTATTGGATCTCCATTTCTGGTGAAGAATATACAATAATTCTCAAGAGAGGCACAGAGCATCTTCCCGTGGGCAAATGTTTCATCTCTGCAAACCAAGCTGATAGATCTCCAGGAGAATGTTGCTCTGAAGGAAGTGGACTGTGGCTACTGCAGCAAATGTCCCCCACCTTCAGAAGGTGGCCATTAATTTGCTCACCATATCCGGTTCCACATATTAGTGTGAGTCTGGATTTTCCACAATGAACATTGTGAAAAACTCCTACAGCAGCAGTTTGACAAATGAACACTTGGCAATCACACCTTTTGTGCCGAGGTTCAAGTCATTGGCTACAGGCAAACAGAACCATTTTTCCCACTAGTTCAAGCCACCATACTGTACTATTGCATGTGTGTGTACATGTTATGGATGTTCATTTATGTCATGCACTTTACTCCCATTGTTACGGACCATTAACCTTGTATAAAATTCACAAGTGGACCTTTAATATAAAAGTTTGAGTACCCCTGATGTAAACCTTCACTCACATATTTACCCTCTTTACATCATGTAAACCTTCACTCACATGTTTACTCTCTTTACATCATGTAAACCTTCACGTACATGTTTACTCTCTTTACATCATGTAAACAATTGCTTACATGTTGACTCTCTTTACATCATGTAAACCTTCACGTACATGTTGACTCTCTTTACATCATGTAAACAATTGCTTACATGTTGACTCTCTTTACATCATGTAAACCTTCACGTACATGTTGACTCTCTTTACATCATGTAAACAATTGCTTACATGTTGACTCTCTTTACATCATGTAAACCTTCACATCTTCTGTAACACAATTCTTTCTCAGTCGTTTCCTTCAGGTATCTCAGTACCTGTTTCACAGTAGCCCATTGTTCCTCAGTCGGTTCTATCAAGTACTGCGATAGTTTGCTTACTACTGTTACAGGCCTGGCCTGTCACTTTAAGAGCAGCAGCCGCAAGGGGTTGCGGGTTTTGGAGTCTGTGTGTGTATGCGAAGTGATTCCCAAGGCGAAGTGCGGATGTATGCAGAGAGAAGCGAAAGTGTAGAGAAAGTGATCAGAAAAGTGTCTAGTAAAATGTAATAGTGTCAGTTTAACTGTTGACAGTGAATAACGTTAATAAACGGAGGGTTCTTCCCACGGCACCCGAACGTCCCGTTTCATGTGTTTCCCCTCGAAGCGTCTGGGCAGCTGGTGACCGGCTGACAACGAGCCGAGTCACAACTCACCGGTGTGCACTGGAACTACGGATTAGGTGTCGAGACACCGTGATTAAAGAAGGTAACACTGCAAACACAGATCGGCACACACACAGATTGATCATGTAGTTAGATCGATAAGGCTACCTACCGCTTCTGTACTTGTTGACATCACTCATCAGTTCTGCGCCGCTAGTGTAGTTCAGCTTTTGTACACAAGGTGTCGCTCTTGGCTTACAATCTTGCATGTTAACCCTTTCAAGTATTTTTCCCACATATCTCTGCTGAGACATTTTTACACAGTTCTCGCTTTGGTCAAAATCGATACCAAGCAAGTGTTTCATTTTGCGTAGGTCTTTCATATTAAACCTTGCTGTGAGAATTTCCTTTACTGCTTTCAGCGCATTTTCATCACTCGCAGCAATTATCAAATCATCGATCCCACATTACCATGATCACTGTTTCAGCTAACGTTTCTCTCGTGTAAACACTGTGATCAGCTGGATTTTGTACAAACTTGTTTTCAGGTCAGATATGAATGAAATCTCTCTTATTCTAACTCCTGCCTGGTTGTTTTAGTCCATATAGCGACTTATCTAGCTTACACACCAGCTTCTCAGTGGTGCTAGGTTTCACTTAACCCTCGGGTTGTTTCATGTAAACCTTGCAAGTAGGCAGTTTTGACATCCATACTGTAGTTGGTGCGAGTGTGGAAAAATATAAACAAAGTTGTGGTTCTGTAAGGCGGGGCTGTGGCCGACAACAGTCGGGAATAAAGACAACGTTCGTACCTTGGAGTGATCTGTGATCTTTAATAGTGGCGAACGCTAGTGATGTGTCGGTCGCGAACGAGCCGACTCAAAGAGCCGGCTCTTTTTAGTGAACGACGGGAGCCGGCTCGCACCCGCGAACGAGCGTTATTAATTTTTTACGGGTGCTCCGCGTACATGCAGTGACTGAATGTCACTGTCATGACTGCATGTCATGCTGTGCATCACGTGAGGATAGATAAGGAGGGAGGGGCGGCGTGTGCTCAGTGCTGATAGCTGAACAGAGGGAGGGGTGTCAGTTTGCGTCGCGCAAATAAGATGAGTGAAACAGTGGCGGCTGGCCCATAGGGGGCGATGGGGCGCCGCCCCCCCTAAACCACACGCACAAACAAAATAAAAAAAATAAATATATATATATATATATATAAATTGTCAATATGTGTGTGTTTAAAATATGGAATGCACCCAGAAATATGTGTAAAATATGATTTTAAAATAATTTGCGCAACATAATATGCTTTTCCTACACTGTGAACCCGAATAAGTTAGCAGAACTCAAAAAAATTGAGGCAATCGATTGCCTCAATTTTTTTGAGTTCTGCTCAACTTAAAAATCTAAAGTTTTCAGAACTCAAAAGTTTTGATTAGGTGCTACTTGACTAATTTAAGTTACTATGACTTAAAGTTGCCAGTTTTCAAACTTAAAATTTAAAGTTTTCAGAACTCAAAAGTTTTGATTAGGTGCTACTTGACTAATTTAAGTTACTATGACTTAAAGTTGCCAGTTTTCAAACTTACTTTTGCCTTACCACTGATTGCTGGATATCAAGAACCACCACCTCTTTCATGTAAATAAAAGGTATATGTGGTAAAATAGAAGAGCCGCTTGGGAGCCGAAAGAGCCGGCTCTTCTTGGTGAGCCGAGCCAAATGAGCCGGCTCACTCAAAAGAGCCGGAATTCCCATCACTAGCGAACGCATCAGGGTGCGAACTGGGGGGGAGCAGGGGGAGCTATAGCTCCCCTAGTGGTGACATGAGCTCCCCTGGGAACATGGTTTGTTAAATTTGGGGGGAGCTCTCTAAAATACTGATATGATGACCAAATAAATTCCATTTTGGGCATTTTTTTTTCAAAGGTGTAAAATAAGTGAAATAAAATTATATTTAGAGTTTATGATTCATGAAAAAAGTGTCGCCTGCTTGCACGCTGCCCGCAGCTCCACCCACGACCCACTCACTCACAAGCTCGTTAAATTAGCGCTGCATGTTTACCAGGCATTGTTGCTGCTGGACATGTCGAAAAGAAAAAAACAACTTACCTTGGGCAATTTCTTTAAAAAGACGGCCAAACAACCTGACGTTGTGACTGCTGCTACAACAGAACCGAGAGAGGAGGGAGCTAACGTCAGTGCTAGTGTTAACTTGACAGCTAACATTAACTTGGGCGCTGAAGAGACACAAGAAGACGAGCCAAGGGAAGCTAACTTGATGACTACAACTACCATAGTAGAGGTCGAAGGAGATGTGGAAGAAGATGATGATGCTGCTGATGACCACCCCACCTGTTCTTCCTCTTCCTCCCTGCCTGCTGCTCGAGATGGGGGGGGCGAAGTTGCTGCGGTGGTCCCGCGGCCGCCGGCTGGCTGGACCAGCCAACAGTGGAGTGAGTGGATCACACGCCTCCCATGGCTGTTCTCCAAGGATGGATGCATAGGCTGTACTCTTTGCAGGGATGCTAAAAGCCTTCTCCTCAGGGCTACTGAAAAAGGTGGAGCGCACTTATCACAAGAATGGATGAACGGGGACGTAACCAGTAAAACAAAGAACAACTTGCGTAAGAAAATCTACAAGCATCGGGATAGTGTGGCGCACAACAGGGCAGTTGAACTGGCAGAAACAAGAACACAAGCAATACTGCCGAACCAGATTCTCGCAATCAACGCAAAGTTGTTAGAGGAAACGTCCAATGCTTTCAGATCCGCCTATATGATAGCAAAGGAAAGGATGGCATTTAAAAAACTCCCACCTGTCATGCAGCTCCAAGAGATCAATGGGGCAAAGGTAGGCGCTGTACACAGATCTGACAAATCCTGTGCTGAGATTATTGGCCACATTGCACTCGAAATGCAGAAAAAGTTTGTTTCTAATGTTAAAAAGGCCCAGTCAAAAATAAGCATCACTATCGATGAGAGCACTGTGCACGGACGCGCATATATGATTTTATATGTGAGATGTGACGTGACAGGAAAGGGAGATGTGGATAATGTCTTTTTAGACCTTAAGGAGTTAGCCCAGGGCACAGACGCCAAGTCCATCTACAACAGCCTGAGAGAGGCTCTACGTGACGCAGGTTTTGATGACGAGTTTTTGTTTATCAATCTCATCAGCATAGCCACTGACGGCGCGTCTGTCCTCACTGGCAAAAACAGTGGGGTCATTGCTCGGCTAAAACAGGACTTCCCCAAAATCCAGTCTATACATTGTCTTTGCCACCGGCTAGAATTGGCAGTCCATGACTCTCTAAAACTTGTTGCTGGATGTAACCACTTCGAGATTTTCGTTTCAAAGTTGTACACTTTGTACAATCAGTCCGCAAAGAATGTGAGACTCCTGGAGGAGGCAGCAGCGGAGTTGAATATGCAGCTTTTAAAAATCGGGCAGATTTTTACCATCAGGTGGGTGTCAAGCAGTTTTAGAACTGTTAAAGCCGTCTGGAACAACTACCCTGCTTTAGCAAGCCACTTTAAAGTCGCAAGTGAGGATCCATCTCGTAATGACACTGAAAGGAAGAAATTCCTTGGGCTCCATAAACAACTCTCAAACGCTGGATTTGTAGCCGATCTGGCTTGCATGAAAGACATGCTTCGTGAGCTGCAGGCCCTGTCACTAAGGTTGCAGCAAAGGGACATAGATATAGTGAGCGCTAATTGTCAGATTCAGCAGTGCATCGATGTACTTTCTGCTATGAAAGAGTGTGGAGGTAAATCAGCACAGAAGGCCGAGGAACGCATAACACAAGGACTGTTCAAAGGTTTGGAACTAGTAGAGAGCAGCGGTAAGATTAAAAGCGGTCAGTTCTATCAGTCTGTGATCGACAATCTTAAGAAGCGAATGCCAGAGTCAGATCTCGTTAATATGCTCAAACCCCTCAACAAGCGCTTTTGGCCACAGGACCGCAACGCACTTATACTTTATGGGGAAAAAGAAATACGGGCCCTTGCGAAAGCACTCGGTGAATCTGCCAGTGAAGCAGTGCAGGAGCTTCGCGACTGGTAGTTACAAGATGCTGCACCTGCACCAGGCAAAACGCTGGAGAAACTGTCCATAGCAAGCAGAACATACCTGCCCACTTCATCGGAGTGCGAGAGGGGCTTTTCAGCTGTGAATGACACTGACAGTAAGACTCGCAATAGACTGCGTGAAGCCAGCATCTCATCACTACTTTTTGTGGACCTTAATGGACCTCCACTGGAGAGATTCGATCCAACGCCTTTCATCACATCTTGGCTTAAATCGGGTCATCGTCTGTCCACATCATGGGCTAGTGGACCTAGAGCAAAAGCAGCTGAGCCCAGGCCGCTGTGGTCGCTTTTGTGTTAGGTAAGGCCCGCTTTTACTTTAATTTTGCTGTGTTGTAGGCCTATGGATTGCTGTGATAGGCCTACTTATGAGAGAACGGCTATGTGCATCGTTGTGTTGTGTGTGTGGCGTCGCGTCTCTCCAGGCAGTGAGAGTGTTGTGTTGTGTTATAGTTGTATTATTAATATTAATATTGTTCATGGTTGGTGTGAAACAATGTAGCCTGTTTTTGAGTAATTTTAAGTTCATTTAATTAAACAGTCAAACGTTACATTGGTGGTCCGTGGATTATTTATTATCAAGTTGATTGAAGTTTGCGTAGCCCATACATGCTCGGGAAATCTGTCCATCCATCGGGACGTTTCATGTAAATGTAGACCTGTGGCACCACCCCCCCCCCCCCGCGCAAAAAAAAACAAAAAACCCGGCTCCCCCGGAGACCGTGGTATAGTTCGCACACTGCGAACGCTACAACTGGTGTCAAAAGTAAACAAAAAAACCTAATTGTGGACATTCGGTGTGCGTGTGCGGGAGGACTAGCACTAGCTATTGACGTGACACTGGACATGTAAGCTTTGGCTGTCCTTGCTTCTATGTGATGGAGCCTTCAGTGTATGTGAAGATGGAGGAGGAGGAGAGGTACTCCTACGCTGGTGTTGCACTGCTGCCGGGAGGACAACATGCGGCCGTGGATGTTCGTCAGAGGGGCATCGAGGTGAAACAAGAGCCGACGTTATCCATGGGTGTGTGGGCGCGCAGCAGCGACCGCCATGGGAGGAGGTGGCAGCTCTCTCTCCATGGACAAAAGGGCTGTGGGCCAAATTCAAGACTCTGAGGCTGCTGGATGGGGTCCTCAAGCAAGCCTGGGTGGAGCCAGCAACGGGGGAGAAGAGGTGGCAGGTGGTGGTGCCCAGAGAGCTGCAGGAGGCTGTTCTCAAAACCATGCATGGCCCTGCAGGCTCGGATCACTTTGGAGTGACAAAGACACTCTGGCGTCTGCAACAGTTCTTCTACTGGGGACGACTGAGGAGAGACGTGGAGGACTTTTGCAGGTGCTGCGACCTATGTACAGCTCGCAAAGGTCCACAGGGCCGGTCAAGAGCCCAGCTACAGCAGTTTCCAGCGGGGGAACCCATGCAGTGGGTGGGTGTTAATGTTGTGGGGCCATTCCCACGCACTGCACGAGGGAATCGCTTCATACTCACCTCCATGGATTATTTCACTAAATGGCCAGAGGCCTATGCACTGCCGGACCAGGAGGCTGTGACTGTTGTGAATGCCCTGATTGAGGGGATGTTTAGCAGGCTGGGGGTCCCTGAGTCCATCCATAGTGACCAGGGGAGAAATTTTGTGTGAGCGCCTGGGAATCACCAAAACCCGCACAACTCCCCTCCACCCTCAGAGTGACGGGTTAGTGGAGAGGTTCAACAGTACTCTGGTGGTATCCATCCTAACATCCGCCCATCAGCTTGACTGGGATATGTACCTACCCCTGGTTCTCATGGCATGCCGCTCTGCGGTCCAGGACTCTACCTTGTGCACCCCCGCCCTCCTCATGCTGGGCAGAGAAATGAGGACCCCTGCAGAGCTGGCCTTTCGGACGACCCCCAGATGCAACAACTGCACCTGCAGGACCTGACCGCCAGGCAGCTGCAGGATCGCTTGGACACCGCACATGCATACGCCCGGAGGCAAATGCAAAGTGCGGGTGTGCGGAATTATGACATCTGTGCTAGTACTAATTTGGGTCTTCTCTCCGAATAGAAAGAAGGGAAGGTGTCCTAAACTGGACAGCCACTGGGTGGGACCATGTGTAGTCCTGGAGCGGTTAGGGGAGGTAGTCTATCGGGTGCAGTTTCCTATGCCGGGGTGCAAAGTGGCGCTGCATCGTGACCGACTAGTGCCCTACAGGGGCTCTGCATCACCTCAGGTGCCTGGGGGGACGCCCTGGTTTCCTGCTGCAACATCTTCTGAGGGAAGAGGGGTAGCAGCCGAGTGTGGAAAAAGATAAACATAGTTGGGGTTCTGTGGCTGTGGCCGACAACAGTCGGGAATAAAGATAACGTTCGTACCTTGGAGTGATCTGTGATCTTTAATAGCGGCGAACGCTACAATACATTACACATGTATATATCATCCATCAGTCACTTTATTGTTATTTGTATTGTTATTGTGTATAGTATTTTTAGAGTATACTGTTTTATAAAATTCATACTGCGGGAGGGAATGGGGAGTAAGTGTTCCATTATACTTGTTGCAAACGGCAAATACAAATCTTGAATCGTGAATATATGATCGTAAATAAAAAAAGGGTCAAACAGTGACCCCTACTGAGTCAACAGAAGAATAAATATATATTATATGAAACTTGTGTTGTAATGTGTGTAAGCCCAGCGAGGGAAACGTTACGAGATGAGCGTTCTGTGTGGCGGCCCCCACCACCACCCTCTGGAACTCTCTTCCTGGAGAGATCCGCAACGCAGCCTCCCTGGACACTTTCAATAGAACCCTCAAAACGCATCTGTTCACCATCTGACCTTTGACCTCTGACCCATCCCTTTCCCCCTCCTTTCACTGCTACTTTGATTTATTTACTTATTTACTTTATTAATTTTTTCGTTTTTTCTCCCCCCCTCCCGTTACTCGGCCTTGGGTCCCTTGAAAGGCGCTATATAAATTAAAGTTATTATTATTATTATTATTTCGGTTGAAATAGTGAAGGGTCATGATGACATTCTGCTGGAATCAGGAAGACGGGAGTTGTCTTCTGAGATCATCGTCATACTTACTGATGAAATCATCATCACCATTGTGAGTGGGAATCTTCCAGGCTACCGAATACCGAATAAAGACTCTTGTGGTTTGATCCAAAGATGGACAGGTTGAAGGAATGTTAAATCAATAGTTTGATCGTGGGATGCAGTGGATCCATTTCTGATTAAGAGTAGTGTGTGAGTAGTAAATATATGGAATAATACACATTAATTCGAAACATAACCTAAAATGTAATATTTTATCAAATAATGGCATATGCTTATGGCATATACTGTTGGTGAAAACTCATAGAAGTAAAAAAATGTAAATGCATACCATATACAGTTCAGTCCATTCAGGGAAATAAATGGAAACAAATAAGACGTGGAATTGGTGCTTTGTAAATGATTCGATATAACAATTGATATTAATCTATAGGCCTATAACAAGGCACGTGTACTGTTTAGATTAGATTAGATAAAATTTGATTCAACTGTATTGTCATTGCACATTACATAAGATGTAAAAACAGTCTACTAAAACACTACTACTAAAAACAGGTATAAAATAACTTGAGATATGAAATATGTGCAGAATTATAGGTATATAAATATATATATATACACATAGGTAAGTATACAAGTAGTTTAGTCCTCCAGTATTCAATTACTTCATACACTAGCAACTCAATGGGCCAAAACCCTTTCAGCAACCTTGCTCTGCTCGCCATGGAGAGGAAAAAGTCTCCCGGTTGGTATGACAGGGTAATAGACCATTTACTAGAAAAGGAAAGAGGGCAGAATTCACATATAAATAACAACAAATGTACTAACTGACACATTTTATGACGTAAACCTAAACTGAGCTTCCCCCAATTCAAAGACCACCAGCCGCCACTGATATATATCTTTATATACATATTTATATGGTATATATGAACTGTATATATATATATATATATATATATGGGGGGGGGGGTATGTCGCCATCGCGAACATCGTGAAGTCCAACGGGGGGGGGGGGGGGTAATCGCGATCACGAACATTGTGTGTGGCTTTTTTTCAATGATGATACTGTCGTGAATCTGTGGGAATCAGAATTCCTTTATTTGTCACTCACGTTATTATTAACAATAATAATAATACAAATGATAAAAAAAGAATAATAATAAAATAAAAAATTAATCCCCCCCCCTCGGGGTCCCGCGACCCCCACTTTGGGAACCCCTGCTGTAGACCAACAGCATTCGAAAATTCCGTTTTTCTAGTCAGACGGACGCCACGGAGGCATTATCAGTCACTTTATGCCTTATCTCATTTAGGCAGATCAGATTGTCGCAGCCAATTTCCAAGTGTACCATAGTTGGTAAAGCAGTGTCCATGTAGTGAAGTAACAGCCCATCATCTTCGCCTTCGCCATTTTGACGTAAAATCCTACGTAGAAAAAACTACGCTAGATCCACTCTCGCTCCAGCCAGTATACCTTCTAGCTCCCTATTGAGCTGTGGGGAAATCTGAAAGAATACGCCCATTGGCTACAAATCACTATATGATTGGTTGATCAAATTGTCAATCCAAACGTACGCTCTCATTCAGTCTAAGGACCAAAGTCATCGGGAATACTTTGGTTGAAGGATATTCTTCCCAGCAACCTAGAAAAATATCAGATTGGTTGCATTGTTTTTCCAACACAAAACCACTCAAATGCGTCGTGCATGGACCGAGAAAGACAAACAAATCAACGTAACACTGTAATATAACAGATAACAACACAGATACCATTCTCATTTATTCATTTTATTTAAATTTTATTAAATTTGATTAAGTTGTATTACATTTTATTAATACAATTAATTTAAAAAAAATTGTTTCATCTGAGAGTTCCAGGGTCATCTCTGAATACCTTGAAGGCCCTGACGCTTCACCACTGCCAGATATATATAAACCAGACGTATATATTTATATATATATATATATATGGAGTTGCGTGAGGTCTCCCTCCAGGATCTGCTCATCTCTGACCCCTGGTGGAGGACCTCGGGATCAACAGAACAACGCTGTGTGTTTCTGGGTCAAAGTTCACCAGGGACCTTAAACATCGGAGCTGTCGTCCTCCTGTGCCGTGTCGTGAATGCTCTCGAGGTTTTTGATCGATATATAGATATATCTATATGATATATAGATATATATATATTTTTTTGGTTTTGTTTTGTTTTGGAGCAACTATACATTGAGAAAAATATTACAGGTTTAATTTAAAAGGAAAACGCTGACCATGAACAGATTTTGAAAGGAATCTTATTGGGTTGTTACGAGTCTGCGGGAGATGAGAGCGGCCCAAAACCTCGACTCTGGTGGGACTCGAACCCACAACCTTTGAATGCCCACACGTTCACTCGCTAGAAGTCCAATGCGCTATCCATTACGGCCGGAGATGGGGCAAAAGGGACTGCTACGGTGGGGGAAGAAGAGAGGGAGAGGGGGGGAAAGAGAGGGGAGGGGGAAAGAGAGAGAGAGAGAAAATTCATGTGCTCTGCTTATGCTCGTTATACTTTTTGTGCTTTCGGGCACCGTTTTGACCATACTGTGCGTTATGTTTATCCTTGTAGTAGTCGATAGCGTGTTGTTAATGCACTTTATGTCGCTACGCAGGCATCCTAGTTGTTGGGACGATTTTTCTATTGGCCTGCAATTGGGAATGCAATTATTCTATTTGTGTCTTTATTTACCTCAGAAATATATTGCTGTTTTTACCATACAAATGTACTTGTAAGTCACTTTTTTAATAAAAGCTTCTGCTAAATGCGCTTAATGTAAATGTAGAGAGAGATGTCCTACATATTCCTATACCAATAAACACAATTGTTACAACACAATACACTTAGGTAGCGACTATACATCATTTATATAACTATTTTTCATTGATCTTGTAATTCTATGTTCCTGCACACAGTTCTCTTATTGTGTGTACTGTTGTTTGCACATTCCTGCCAGCCACTGGCACTTATTGATTCCACTGCACACCCTGGGTGTGTATGTGACAAACACAAATCTAGAATCTTGAAAAACAATGGACTTTTCACTCACTTTTAACCTTTTACAAATCATATGTACTTGTTTTCATATAAATAACAAGTTGACAGGTAAACGTATGCTTCTCAGATTCTTTTTTCTGGAAGACCATTTATCCAATTTGAACACACTGAACATATTTACTTTAAATAACAACAATTGAAAAAATACCACTTAAAAAATACACAAACTGACACTGACACAACATCTTAAAGACAACACTGCAGGGTTTATTGCTTGTCTTTCTACTCTGTGATGGTTTGTCCAGATGCTGGACAGTACCACTTTCCCTTAGACCGGGTATGACCAGTGGTTTTACTTTTTGATTGACCACATCATTTACACAGATAATGATCATTCTGTTTGCACTGCCGCTTTTCTGGTGGCTCTCCTCTTTCCACACGCTCCTGGTCGTCGCGCGCTGCCTCTCGCTGTCTCCATTCACGGTGACCATGTGACCATGCTGTCGCCGTTGCCGTTGGTGTTGCCACTGGAGATGGTGATGGTTGCTGAGAGGGAGGGGGTGGAGGCTGCGAGGACCAGCCAGGGAATGGGGCGGGTGGTAGATGACCCTGCCCGTACGAGGACCAGGGAGGAGGAGATGGGGCGGGTGGTAGATGACCCTGCTCGTACGAGGACCAGGGAGGAGGAGATGGGGCGGGTGGTAGATGACCCTGCTCGTACGAGGACCAGGGAGGAGGAGATGGGGCGGGTGGTAGATGACCCTGCTCGTACGAGGACCAGGGAGGAGGAGATGGGGCGGGTGGTAGATGACCCTGCTCGTACGAGGACCAGGGAGGAGGAGATGGGGCGGGTGGTAGATGACCCTGCTCGTACGAGGACCAGGGAGGAGGAGATGGGGCGGGTGGTAGATGACCCTGCTCGTACGAGGACCAGGGAGGAGGAGATGGGCGGGTGGTAGATGACCCTGCTCGTACGAGGACCAGGGAGGAGGAGATGGGGCGGGTGGTAGATGACCCTGCCCGTACGAGGACCAGGGAGGAGGAGATGGGGCGGGTGGTAGATGACCCTGCTCGTACGAGGACCAGGGAGGAGGAGATGGGGCGGGTGGTAGATGACCCTGCTCGTACGAGGACCAGGGAGGAGGAGATGGGGCGGGTGGTAGATGACCCTGCTCGTACGAGGACCAGGGAGGAGGAGATGGGGCGGGTGGTAGATGACCCTGCTCGTACGAGGACCAGGGAGGAGGAGATGGGGTGGGTGGTAGATGACCCTGCTCGTACGAGGACCAGGGAGGACCGGCCTCTCTGCACTTGAGCTGCACTCTGCACCTGTTTGCTCAGCTGACTGAAAAATAAGTTTGTAAATAAGTTTTTAACCTCATTTGGTAACAATTGTGAAACACTTCAACCACAATTAATAGGATAAATGATTCAGATTCAGATGACTTTATTTATCCCGAGGGAAATTAAGGTGCAACAGTTGACACAGGGGGAATAAATGCACACACAAATATACTAATACCTAAAGCTAAAAACGAAATAACAACAAACTAACTAAACAAAACTAGTATAAACAAGATAGAACTAAATGAACTCTAAATGAAATCTAAAAGTATTGATAGATGAATTGCACAATTGACAGTTTTATTACAGTAATACGTAGGTATATACAATACACAACAATACGTATAGTGCAAATTGGCAGTAATAAATACTAATAAATAACTGGGTTATCTGGGTGAATCGAACACCACGAAGCGCGGGGGGGAAATCGTCGCAGTGGTTCAATATAATCTGTTCTCCTCAGGGGCCCCCTTCCAGCTCGGGGCCCCAGGCAATTGCCTACGTTGCCTATACTGTTGCGAGACGCCCCTGCAGACTAGACTATAAGGGGACAACTATGGAAAACAGTACATCGACAATTTCAATATCAAGCCCTACTTTGAAATAAAAACGATTTCGAAAATTCATAAATATCCATATAGATAGATCGATAGGTGGATAGATCGATTGGTCGATAGATCGATGGATAGATGGATAGATAAATATCCCGAGGGAAAAGCTTCCAGCAGCTCGTGACACAAAAACAAACAATTCTACTATTAAAATATAAAAACAAAGCGACGTAGACAGTTGTAGAATTATACTGTACAATTACAATAAAACAATAGAATAATTTGCTTGTAAATCGATGTAATACCTTGCTTGTTACGCCGTCGATCGATGAGTCGATGTAAGAGGTTGTATCTGCCGTCTTCCTCGTCTTCTGATCGGAGAAAGTGGGGTGGGGGGAAAGCTCGGGGTAAAATACCACGTGACCAGGACAGTAACGCCCACATCTCTGTTCGGACTGTGCTGTACCGGTTCCGGCCGGGAGTTCTAATATAGTATAGTACATATACCATCAGACATCATACTATAAACATCACTATATACTATACTATGTACTCTATTATATACTATAAACAACACTATATATTATACTATGTACTATATTATATACTATAAACAACACTATATACTATACTATGTACTATATTATATACTATAAACAACACTATATGCAATACTATGTACTATATACTATACTATACTATACTATACTATACTATACTATACTATACTATACTATATACTAGAAACAACACTTTATACTATACTATATACTATACAGGGTTTTTTTTTTCGTGGAGAAAAGTGATCACACCCCGGGAGGGTGACGAGTGGAAGACGTTTTCCGGCTCCACGGAATCCCCCTGGACAGTGTGTCCGACCGGGGTCCGTCCCAGCTGTGGAGGGCGTTCTGTCAGGCTCTGGATGCCACCGTCAGCCTCCCCTCCGGCTACCACCCCAAATCCAATGGGCAAACGGAGCAGGCTAACCAGGACCTGGAGGCGGCCCTCCGCTGCATCACCCCCACCACCTGTCCTCCTGGAGCTCCCACCTTCCGTGGGTGGAGTATGCTCACAACTCCCTCACCAGCACCGCCACATAGATGTCGCCATTCCAAGCGTCACTAGGGTATCGGCCCCCTCTGTTTCCCGCCCAGGAGGAGAAAGTGGAGGTGCCGTCGGTACAGGTCCACCTCCAGCACTGTTGCCGGATATGGAGGACGGCTCGAGCTGCTCTCCTCCGCACGGCCGCCCGGAATCAGCGCCTGGCGGACCGCCGGTGGGGGTCCTCGTTATGCTCGTGTTTGGATCCGCCGATTAGTGCATCCTGTGTACACGTTTTTTTTAAATGTTTCAGTCCCCTCCGGTGATAGTGGGGGGTCGCCAGTCTCTAGCACTGTTATTTTGGGGGACACGGGCTGAACAATTTGGGAACCCCTGCTCTAAACAACACATTATACTATACTATATACTATAAACCACACATTACACTACATTACATTACAGTCATTTAGCAGAAACTTTTATCCAAAGCAATTTACAATGGTGTGTTTCAACAAAAGTAGGTAAGAGAACAACTTGTCACCAGAAGTCAAAAGTGCATTTCATTCCTAACAAGTCTCCAAGAACTGAGCCAGTGGTCAGGTAAAAATACAATAAGTTCAGGTAAATGTACAGTAAGAGAAAAGTACAATAAGTTGGCAAACAATATATAACAATAACTAGGGGAGTACTTGGGGCGGTTGAACACCAGGCGAGCTGCAGCTTTCTGAATGAGCTCCAGGGGCCTGATGGCAAATGCCGGGGCGTCAGCAAGGAGGGAGTTGTAGTAGTCCAGCCGGGATATAATAATAGCCTGGATGAACACCTACGCAGTCTTTTCAGTGAGAAAAGGCCGAATCCTCCTGATGTTGTAGAGGAGGAATCTGCAGGAGCGTGTCACCGATGCAATGTTTGCCGAGAACGACAGTTGGTCATCCAGGGTCACACCCAGATTCCTTGTGGTTCGAGTAGGTGTCACCACAGCATAATCAATGGTGACAGCCAGGTCTCGGTGCGGACAGCCCTTTGCCGGGAACACTATATACTAGAAACAACACTTTATATTTACTTTACTATATACAGCTCAGTCTTGTCCAGGTCGAGCTGTAGGTGGTGCATCGACATCCACTTTGAGATATCTGCTTAGCACGTGCCAATGCGTGTTTCCACTTGCGTGGGAAACGACAAGACCAGTTGGGTGTCGTCAGCATAGCAGTGGTAGGATAAGTCATGGGAGTGGATAACAGAACCAAGGGAATTGTGTAGAGGGAGAAGAGAAGAGGACCCAGGACCGATCCTTGTGGAACCCCAGTAGTCAGTCTGCTTGGTTCTGACACAGACCCTCCCAGTGCCACCTGGTAACACTATATACTATACTTTATACTATATACTAGAAACAACACATTATACTATACTATATACTATACTAAATATTATAAACAACACTATATACATTACTATGTACTATACTATATACTATAAACAACACTATATACCATATTTATATACTATACTATATACCAGGGCCCTGGTCCCTTGACCTTTAATACAATTCACAAGTGGACCTTTAATAAAAAAGGTTGAGTACCCCTGCTATATATTAAAAACAACACTATATACTATACTATACTATATACTCTAAACAACACATTATACTATACTATATACTATAAACAACACTATACTATAACAATACTGTACACAATAAAAATAACACTAAAGTGACTGATGGTCTGCTTCTTAAACAAGAAGAACCCAAATGAGATGAGTCTCATGTTCTCAAGGTTCTTCTAGTTTTAGAACCAGACTGAGATGAGTCTCATGTTCTCGAGCCGCTTCTTGTTTTAGACAGAGACACTGTTCTCTGTTCTCATTCAACTGAATCTGTTCACCTGCTGCTTAAGGCCACAAGGTAGCAGCACAGACCTGTATAGTTCTTCTATGAACCTACCTGTCAGTCTGTCTGTCTGTCAGTATATCTCTCTGTCTGTCTCTCTGTCTGTCTGTCTATCTGTCTGCCTCTCTCTCTCTGTCTGTCTGTTTTAAAGTCTGCCTCCTTTGTTACTTCTCCTTTTTAATGTCTGAACAGAAGGATGACTTGGAAATGTCGACAGATATTGTGGTGTGACAATAAAGATATTTAGAATTTAACTAAAGAGTGAACTTCGTCTTTCAATGGAGAACGGAGAACATAGAACCAGGTTCTACATCCTGACTTAGTTCTAGAAGATGAAACGATAGCAGAGCAACCAGGTGGTTGCAACTCCTCCTCCTGTGTGTGTGTGTGTGTGTGTGTGGGGGGGGGGGGTGTAGGTGTGGGCATAGGTGAGTTAGGTGCTTCCCCACACATTGTAGTAGTTTAAGGTGTGACCTCAATGAAAGAGAGAGAGAGAGAGAGAGAGAGAGAGACCGAGACCGAGACCGAGACCGAGACCGAGAATGAGAAGTAGAGAGACACTGACTGTGAACTCAGGCTAGCCTCAGGCTCTGAGTCACCTGTTTTGCGGTAGCAAGGCCGTTGCTTAACACCAGCCATTAGCATGGGGTTAGCCGCTAGCCAACCATTAGCCTCCTCCTAGCAAAAGCTGTCGAGGTGTCCTTGAGCAAGACACCCTAACCCTAACTGCTCCTGACGTGCTGGCTGTCTCCTTGCATGGCTGACTCCACCGTTGGTGGTTGAATGTGTGTATGAATGGGTGAATGTGAGGCATGACTTGTAAAGCGCTTTGAGTAACCATTGGTTAGAAAAGCGCTATATAAATGTCCATTTACCATTAGCAGCCAATGGAGTAATAACCATGCGGGAAGGGCTAGCCGCTAGTGAACGATTAGCAGCTATCAAAGGATTAGACTTTAATGTTGGGTTAGCTGCTAATGTAGGTTAGTTTAGGGTTTCGCTCTCTATTTCTCTTTCTCTGTCTCTCTGTCTCTCTCTGTCTCAATGTGTGACTGTCTGCTCTAACTTGACCCTTGACCCCGTGAGGAAGCTACCTGGTGTCAAGCCCTCAGGAATGGGGCCTCGTTGCCATGGAAACAGAATATATGTTATGTCAAACACACACACAGATCATTCCAATCCAAACTAATAATATATAAAAGTTTATACTGGACCAACTGTTGATGATGAAGCGTAGACCTCAGTGAGTAGAACTTCAGTAGAACCAGTAGAACCTCAATAGAACCTCAGTAGTACCAGTATAACCTCAGTGGTACCAGTAGAACCTCAGTAGAACCGCTAGAACCTCAGTAGAACAAGTAGAACCTCAGCAGAACCAGTAGAACCTCAATAGACCCTCAGTAAAACCAGCAGAACCTCAGTATTACCAGTAGAACCTCAGCAGAACCAGTAGAACCTCAGTAGAACCAGTAGAACCTCAATAGAACCGCAGTAGAACCAGTAGAACCTCAATATAACCTCAGTAGAATGAGAAGAACCTCAGTAGTACCAGTAGAACCTCAGTAGAACAAGTAGAACCTTAGCAGAAACAGCAGAACCCCAGCAGAGCCCTCAGTAGAACCCCAGCAGAACCTAAATAGAACCTCTGTAGAACCAGCAGAACCAGCGGAACCTCAATAGAACCTCTTCTATTTTCTTCTTCTTCTGTTTCTTTTTCTTTTCTTCTTCTTCTTTTTTTTTACGAGGCAGGAGGAATGTTTCACATCCTGGTGTTTTTAAGGCGGCTGGTAGCACCTGGCTGCACCTGGTCCAGAGGGTCCGAAGATCACGGAAAAAGGTACTGGCAAAATACAAAATAACAAATAACAAACAATGGAAGTGTCATATAACAAACAATGGAAGGAAAAAGATAAGATAAAGATACATTTTTACCTCCCTCCCTCTCTCCCCTCTCTCCTGCTTTACCCCTGTATCTTAACCTCTCTCTCTCTCTCTCTCTCTCTCACCCTCTCTCTCTGTTTACCTCTCTCTTTCTGAACATTCCTTACTAACTGCTGTAGGCATGTTGTACCCTGCTGACAGTGACACACACACACACACACACACACACACACACACGTGTGTGTGCGTGATTACAGGGTTTAATAATTATAACTTTGTTGTGTTGAAGTTAAAGTGTAAAAGAAAGCTTTGTCATGGAGCATCTACTCCTCTCCTCCTCACCTCACATCTCTCCTCTCCTCTCTTCTCTCCTCCTCCTCCTCCTCCTCACACCTCTTATCTCCTCCCATCTCTCCTCTCCTCCTCTCTTCTCTTCTCCTCCTCACACCTCTTCTCTCCTCCCATCTCTCCTCTCCTCTTCACATCTCTCGTCTCCTCCTCCTCACATCTCTTCTCTCCTCACATCTCTCCTCTTCTTCTCCTCACATCTCTGCTCTCCTCCTCACCTCACATATCTCCTCACATTCTCTGCTCCTCCTCACATCTCTCCTCCTCTTCCTCCTCACATCTCTTCTCTCCTTAAATTTCTCTTCTCCTCCTTTCTTCCTCTTCTCAGACATATTTTAGTTGGTGTTACCGTGGTTATGCTGGTTGTTACCGTAGTGATGTTGAGACCGTGGTTATGGTAATACCGTGCCAATGGTGTTACCATAGTGATGGTGGTTGTACCGTAGTGATTGTGTTACTGTGAGGATGTATATCCTTAATGTTGATAACACGCTCTTATCACAGCTACTTAAGCAGGTGACCTGGCAGTACCAAATTGTGTTATTCATCTTGTTAATATGAATACTTGTGAACTGTTCTATTTTTATGTTTGCGTACCTCAGCGTTATGCTATTGTCTGCTTCAACTAATGTACACCTTGTAAATCGCTTTGGATAAAAGCGTCTGCCAAATGCCCTAAATGTAAATGTAAATGTAATCATGGTGGTACCATAGTGATGGTGTTACAATAATGATGGTGTTACCGTAGTGATAGCGTTACCTTGATGATGGTGTTACTGTAGTGATAGCGTTACCTTGATGATGGTGGTACCATAGTGATGGTGTTACAATAATGATGTTGTTACCGTAGTGATAGCGTTACCTTGATGATGGTGTTACCGTAGTGATAGCGTTACCTTGATGATGGTGGTACCATAGTGATGGTGTTTCAATAATGATGTTGTTACCGTAGTGATAGCGTTACCTTGATGATGGTGTTACCGTAGTGATGGTGTTACCCTGATGATGGTGTTACCGTAGTGATGGTGTTACCCTGATGATGGTGTTACCGTAGTGATAGCGTTACCTTGATGATGGTGTTACTGTAGTGATAGCGTTACCTTGATGATGGTGTTACCGTAGTGATAGCGTTACCTTGATGATGGCGTTACCTTGATGATGGTGTTACCGTAGTGATAGCGTTACCTTGATGATGGTGTTACCGTAGTGATAGCGTTACCTTGATGATGGTGTTACTGTAGTGATGGTGTTACCCTGATGATGGTGGTACCATAGTGATGGTGTTACCTTGATGATGGTGTTACCGTAGTGATAGCGTTACCTTGATGATGGTGTTACCGTAGTGATGGCGTTACCTTGATGATGGTGTTACCGTAGTGATGGCGTTACCTTGATGATGGTGTTACCGTAGTGATGGCGTTACCTTGATGATGGTGTTACCGTAGTGATGGTGATACCCTGATGATGGTGGTACCGTAGTGATGGTGCTGTTTGTGATTTTTAAAAATTTGGTTTAAAGTTGTCTGAGTTCAACGCTGCGTTGAACCAAACACACAAACTCAAGGATAAGCTATATTTAAGTGTGCACTTTTGTGAGCTTGTGAGAGATCCTCTTTATTGGTCACATGTACACACAGTGAAATTAGTTTCTCTGCATTTAACCCATCCTAGTATTAGGAGCAGTGGGCAGATATTGTATATACAGCACCCGGGGAGCAGTGTAGGGGTCTAGTGCCTTGCTCAAGGGCACCTCTGTAGTGCCAAGGTGTTTCGGGGGCTTGAACCGGGGACCTTCCGGTTCCCAAGCCAAGTCCCAACAGACTGAGCTACTGTCACCCCTTATGTATGTGTGTGTGTGTGTGTGTGTGTGTGTGTGTGTGTGTGTGTGTGTGTGTGTGTGTGTGTGTGTGTGTGTGTGTGTGTGTGTGTGTGTGTGTGTGTGTGTGTGTGTGTGTGTGAGAGAGTGTGTGTTTATTTCAACTACTGGAGTGAACTTCTTGAATCTGGAATAGTCTGAGTATATTGGCATATATAGCTTGGCATGCTTGTCTCCCACTTCCCTGATGATGGTTCCGGACTCATCCTTCTTGGCAAATTCAACATCTTGACTGAGAAGTTGGACCCTCTTCTCTGCTTCCTCGCCTCATTCAACCTTTCCCACCGCCAGTCTCCTCCGACCCACAAGGCCGGCAACCAGCTGGACCTGATCTTCATCAGACACTGTGACAGTAAACCTTTCAGTTACTCATCTCCACCTTTCTGACCAATACTTCATGTCCTTCTCCCTCTCTCTCCCCCCCCCCCCCCCACCCCCCCCCCCACACACTCTTCCCCTACCCAGATGGTGATGTCCCGTTGCAATCTCTGCACAATCACCCCTGCCGATCTCTCCTCTTCTGTTCTCTCTTCCCTCCCTCCTCCTGATTCATTTTATGTTGTATCCCCTGATCTGCCACTGACCTTCTTCTCTCCACCCTGTCCTCCTCTCTGGACACTCTCTGTCCTCTCACCCCCAGGTCTGCATGTCCAACTCCACCTGCCCCCTGGTTGTCGGACTGTACAGAGAGACGGAGCCTCAGAGAGGCGGAGCCCAGGTGGAAGAAAGGCAAAACCCCAGAGGACCTTCTTCATCTTCAAGGGCTCCTGTCTAACTTCTCCTCGTCTCTGTCAGCTGCCAAAGCTGCCTTTTACTGTTCCAAAATTCAAAGCGCAGCATCCACCCCTAAAAAACTGTTTGAATCTTTTTCCCTCCTCTGTCACTCCACGTTGTTAGAGCCAACTCTCTCTCCTCGGTCCTGATACTCCTGGACCTGTCTGCAGCATTCGACACTGTGAACCACCATATTATACTCTCCACCCTTGAGGGGATGGGTGTCTCGGGCTCTGCTTTCTCCTTGTTTGCATCCTACCTGACGGGTCTCTCCTACCAGGTGGCACTGAGAGGGTCTGGGTCAGAACCACGCAGACTGACTACTGGGTTTCCACAAGGATCGGTCCTGGGTCCCCTTCTCTTTTCCCTCTACACAACATCCCTTTGTTCTGACACGCAAGTAGAAACACGCATTGCCCCGTGCTTAGCAGACATCTCAAAGTGGATGTCGATGCACCACCTAAAGCCTAAAGCCTGGACAAGACTGAGCTAGTGTTCTTCCCGGCAAAGGGCTGTCCACACCGAGACCTGGATGTCACCATTGATGATGCTGTGGTGACACCTACTCAGACTGCAAGGAATCTGGGTTTGACCCTGGACGACCAACTGTCGTTCTCGGCAAACATTGCATCGGTGACACGCTCCTGCAGATTCCTCCTCTACAACAGCAGGAGGATTCTGTCTTTTCTCACTGAAAAGGCTGCCCAGGTGCTCATCCAGGCTCTAGTCATCTCCCGTCTGGACTACTACAACTCCCTCCTTGCTTGGCGCCCCGGCATCTGCCATCAGGCCGCTGTAGCTCATTCAGAAAGCTGCAGCTCGTCTGGTGTTCAACGATCCAAGTTCTCCGACACATCTACCCTTCTTCAGTGTCTACACTGGCTCCCTGTAGCTGCTCCATCCAGTTCAAGATCAATCAGTGTGTCAGTTCAAGGTGCTAGTCTACAGGGCAGTGAAAGGAACAGTTCCTTCCTACCTCCAGGCAATGGTCAAGTCCTACATCCCTGCCCTTCCACTTCTTCGGGCCGCCTGCTTGCCCCCTCGCTTATTGGTGGAATAATATTCCCACAGATGTCAAGACTGCAGTCATTGGCCATCTTCCGCCACAGGTTGAAAACTCATCTCTTCAGGAAACAGAACCCGGATCCTTCCTCCTAGCGCATCCTCTTAATACTTTTTACTAGCATTCTAGCATCTTACTAAGTAGATTGTCTAAGATGATTGTTCGGCAGATCTTAGGCAGGTTCTATTGTATGCTAACTTATTGTACTTTTACCTGAACTTATTGTAGTTTTACCTGAGCACTGGCTCAGTTCTTGGAGACTTGTTAGGAATAAAATGCACTTTTGACTTCTGGTGACGACTTGTTCTCTCACCTTCCTTTGTTGAAACACGTTATTGTAAGTCACTTTACATAAAAGCGTTTGCCAAATGACTGTAATGTAATTCAATGTGTGTGTGAGAGAGTGTGTGTGTTTGTGTGTGTGAGCTCCTAGTTTGCGTGACTGGAATGTCATGTTCGCCCCAAGGGCACTATGTATGTGTGTGAGTTTACGTGTGTGTGTGATTTTGCTATGTGTGTTCCAGCTTCCTAAAACACACACACTGTGTGTGTGGGGGGTGTGGCAGAGAAGAAAAGACACACACACAGGCAAAACAACACTTTTGCCTGCTGACAGAGAGAGAGAGGGGGAGAGAAATGGAGAGAGAGAGGGAGACAGAGAGGGAGGGAGAGACAAAGACAAAGATAGAGAGGAGAGGGAGAGTGGAAGAGCGGGAGTGCATGTGATTGGCTGATTTGAAGGAGCAGGTGCTGCCATTGGCCAAGCAGCGTTGAAACAGTGAGCGAATGAGAGTCAAGACAGTGGGTTCATCCTTTATCATTTCATCACTCATCAAGTTGACAGAAGGAACCTTCATAACGGCCTGAATGAAAAGACAAGACTCCGCCCACTCATATGTACAACAGTGATGCATCGTGGGTAAAAAAACGACAGATTGTTCGACACATAAACAAAGCACCCATTTAAGATTCTATGTGAGGGTGTGTGTTTGTTTGAGGGTATGTGTGTGTGTGTTTGTTTGAGGGTATGTGTGTGTGTGTTTGTTTGAGGGTATGTGTGTGTGTTTAATTGTGTGTGTGTGTTTGAGAATCTGTGTGTGTGTGTGTGTTTAATTGTGTGTGTGTGTGCTTAATTGTGTGTGTGTGTGTGTGTGTGTGATGATCTTCTGCTCCAGTTAGTTTACAATAAATACTTTCTGACAGGACATCAGAGCATGTATCTTTCCACCATCATCATCATCATATGTATTTTAAACAACACAACAAACAAAACAACAAAACGACAAAATAAACTTCTTTTTTTTAAAGACAAAAACCTCAGTTTGAAAAACAACAACATGAAAGACTACGCAGGGGGAGGAGTCACCTTGCACCCAAAGAGGAGCTCAGAAAACAAGCCCCTCCCCTCCAAAAGAGAAGAATGACATCACCATGACAACCCTCTCTCCCCCCCCTACCTGTTGGGGCGTGTTAGGTGTATATAGTACAGGGAAACTTAACCTGGGAGTGTGTGCGTGTGTGTGTGTGTACCTCTGTGGGTGGGTGGGGGGAGGGGGCAGGGCGTGGTTAAAGAGTAACCGAGGAGCTCTCTGATTGGTCTGGATGCCAGGTGTATGTGTGTATGTGTATACATGAATTGGGTGCAGGAAGGCAGTTTGATTCCTGTGAGGACGTTATATCACCAAGAGAGAGAGAGAGAGAGAGAGCGAGAGCGAGAGCAAGAGAGAGAGAGAGGTAGTCCAGTGGTTGACTGGGGGAGAGGGTATTGTGTGTGTGTGTGTGTGTGTATGAGTATGTGGGTGGGTGTTTGGAGTATCCAGTCCAGACTCCTGATCCTAGCTCAGTGGACCAATCACAGCCCTCCTCCCGGGGCGGTCTTCAAGTGTGTGAGTGGAGGTCCTAGCCGTAGCTGGAAGCTGATTGGTGGGATGCTGGGTTGCCGTAGCGATGGGATGCGGGCATCAAAGGGCTGGTGTGGTACCTCTGGGCTGGCCTGGATGGTGATGACATCATCAGATCAGACATTACACACATACACACAAGCACACACACACACACGTCTATGATTGAACAGTACTTTAGCCTTATGATAGCATATCATAGTATTATGATACTGTATTGAACAGTACTTTAGCTTTATGATAGTGTATCTTAGTATTATAATGGCGTATTGAACAGTACTTTAGCTTTATGATAGCGTATCTTAGTATTATAATGGCGTATTGAACAGTACTTTAGCTATATGATAGCGTATCTTAGTATTATGATGGCTTATTGAACAGTACTTTAGCTTTATGATAGCGTATCTTAGTATTATGATGGCTTATTGAACAGTACTTTAGCTTTATGATAGCGTATCTTAGTATTATGATGGCGTATTGAACAGTACTTTAGCTTTATGATAGCGTATCTTAGTATCATGATGGCGTATTGAACAGTACTTTAGCTTTATGATAGCGTATCTTAGTATTATGATGGCGTATTGAACAGTACTTTAGCTTTATGATAGCATATCTTAGTATTATGATGGCGTATTGAACAGTACTTTAGCTTTATGATAGTGTATCCTAGTATTATGATGGCGTATTGAACAGTACTTTAGCAAGGAGGTGGTCAGATCTTTATTTGTCTAAAGCACGCCCTCTTATCTTAAAGCCTTGAGCTGAGCAGGTGACACACACTGAGGGAATTTGAATAGAGGGGTGTGTATACACACACACTCCACTCTCCACTTACACACAAGCCTTATCTCTATATTATTTAAATATTTGCTATTTTCTGTATACCTGATTTGATTATTATTATAAACCTCACTTCCTGCTGCTTAGAAATCTCTCTCCAGAGAGAGAGAGAGAGAGAGAGAGAGAGAGAGAGAGAGAGAGAGAGAGAGAGAGAGAGAGAGAGAGAGAGAGAGAGAGAGAGAGAGAGAGAGAGAGAGAGGAGAGAGAGAGAGAGAGAGAGAGAGAGAGAGAGAGAGAGAGAGAGAGAGAGAGAGAGAGAGAGAGAGAGAGAGAGAGAGAGAGAGAGAGAGAGAGAGAGAGAGAGAGAGAGAGACACTTACCTCCACAGGTCTCCTTAGTAGGGTGACTCGATCCTATAGCCAACAGATAAGAGAGAAGCAATTAGCCAATCAGACACAACCAAAACACTCCTGGATACTACAGGTAACACACATACACACACACACTGTAAGGGTAGTATGTTTTGTCATCTTTTTTCATTTTCTCACATCAAGGTCAGTAGTCACGGTGACGCATCACCTCCCAGAAGATCAGGATGTGATGAGTCACACAATCGGTATCAATCCCCGTTGAAAAAAATCACTGCTTAACCCTGTGGTTTTAAGAATCTTAACTCACTGTCCAACCCCTACCTGCTCCTTAGTGACCCGCCTCTGTACTGTCTAACCCCTACCTGCTCCTTAATGACCCGTCTCTGTACTGTCTAACCCCTACCTGCTCCTTAATGACCTGTTTCTGTACCGTCTAACCCCTACCTGCTCCTTAGTGACCCGTCTCTGTACTGTCTAACCCCTACCTGCTCCTTAATGACCCGTCTCTGTACTGTCTAACCCCTACCTGCTCCTTAATGACCCATCTAACCCCTACCTGCTCCTTAATGACCCGCCTCTGTACTGTCTAACCCCTACCTGCTCCTTAGTGACCCGTCTCTGTACCGTCTAACCCCTACCTGCTCCTTAATGACCCGTCTCTGTACTGTCTAACCCCTACCTCCTCCTTAATGACCCATCTAACCCCTACCTGCTCCTTAGTGACCCGTCTCTGTACTGTCTAACCCCTACCTGCTCCTTAGTGACCTGTTTCTGTACTGTCTAAACCCTACCTGCTCCTTAATGACCCGTCTCTGTACTGTCTAACCCCTCCCTACCTGCTCCTTAATGACCCATCTCTGTACTGTCTAACCCCTACCTGCTCCTTAATGACCCGTCTCTGTACTGTCTAACCCCTACCTGTTCCTTAATGACCTGTCTCTGTACCGTCTAACCCCTACCTGCTCCTTAATGACCCGTCTCTGTACTGTCTAACCCCTACCTGCTCCTTAATGACCCGTCTCTGTACTGTCTAACCCCTCCCTACCTGCTCCTTAATGACCCATCTCTGTACTGTCTAACCCCTACCTGCTCCTTAATGACCCGTCTCTGTACTGTCTAACCCCTACCTGTTCCTTAATGACCTGTCTCTGTACCGTCTAACCCCTACCTGCTCCTTAACGACCCGTCTCTGTACTGTCTAACCCCTACCTGTTCCTTAATGACCTGTCTCTGTACCGTCTAACCCCTACCTGCTCCTTAATGACCCGTCTCTGTACTGTCTAACCCCTACCTGCTCCTTAATGACCTGTCTCTGTACCGTCTAACCCCTACCTGCTCCTTAATGACCCGTCTCTGTACTGTCTAACCCCTACCTGCTCCTTAATGACCCAACTCTGTACCGTCTAACGCAGACCTGCTCCTTTATGACCTATATATAAGTTCCCTGCCGTTGGATCTCAAACTGATATTTTGCATCATCTACTTCCTATGACAGGAAAACCAGTTTGCGGAGAGAGAGAGAGAGAGAGAGAGAGAGAGAGAGAGAGAGAGAGAGAGAGAGAGAGAGAGAGAGAGAGAGAGAGAGAGAGAGAGAGAGAGAGAGAGAGGGTAGGGTAGCGCTTGCGGTGGACCGAGAGCGAGAGCGAGAGAGAGAGAGAGAGACATTGAGAGACAGAGAGAGAGCAGTGTGGAAAAGCATGTGCAGACATGATGACAACATTCCAATTATTTTCTCCAACACAACATTCTGGCCCCGCCCCCGACCTGGCCCCGCCCCCTGGTCAATCAGGGAAGCACATGGTTCAGCCCCACCCCCCCACCACCCAGGGAGATGTGTCTCTCTTTGTTAAACACTGTGAGACTGTGTGTGTGTGTGTGTGTGTGTGTGTGTGTGTGTGACTGTGTGACTGTGTGTGTGTGACTGTATGTGTGTGTGTGTGTGTGACTTTGTGCGTGTGACTGTATGTGTGTGTGTGTGTGTGTGTGACTGTGTGTGTGTGTGATTGTATGTGTGTGTGTGTGTGTGTGTGTGTGTGTGTGTGTGTGTGTGTGTGTGATTGTGTGTGTGTGTGTGTGTGCGTGTGTGAGTTAAAAGTTGATATTTACATATTATACACATATGGCATTATTTAACTAACCCCTCCCTCACCAACTAACCCTTCCCCCCACACCCACCAACTATTGACACCCTCTAACTAACCCTAACCCAACTAACCACACCCTTTAACTAACCCTAACTCAACTAATCATGCCATTTAACTAACCCTAACCCAACTAACCACACCCTCTAACTAACCCTATCCCAACTAACCACACTGACTAACTAACCCTAACCCAACTAACCACTCTTCTAACTAACTAACCCAACTAACCACACCCTCTAACTAACCCTATCCCAACTAACCACACTGACTAACTAACCCTAACACAACTAACCACGCCGACTAACTTACCATAACCCAACTAACCACGCCCTTTAACTAACCCTAACCCAACTAACCACACCCACTCACTAACCCTAACCCAACTAACCACACCCTCTAACTAACCCTAACCCAACTAACCACACCCTCTCACTAACCCTAACCCAACTAACCACACCCTCTAACTAACCCTAACCCAACTAACCACACCCTCTCACTAACCCTAACCCAACTAACCACACCCTCTAACTAACCCTAACCCAACTAACCACACCCTATAACTAACCCTAACCCAGTTAACCCCCAGCTAACCACACCCTCTAACTAACCCTAACCCAACTAACCACGCCCTTTAACTAACGCTAACCCAACTAACCACGCCCTCTCACTAACCCTAACCCAACTAACCACGCCCTCTCACTAACCCTAACCCAACTAACCACGCTGACTTACTAACCCTAACCCAACTCAACTAACCACGCCGACTAACTTACCCTAACCCAAACTAACCATGCCGACGTCACCATGACAGAAGCAGGAAGCGGTGGGAGCTGCAGAGTCAGAAATATTTGCGCACACTTCTTGAAAGTTGTTTAACAACAAGATCTCTCTGACTGAGTCCCCCCCCCCCCACCTCACGGCTCTAATCCCTCTCCTCCGTACACCTTCACTCACTCATTCACACTCCAAAACCTTCACTCACTCATTCACACTCCAAAACCTTCACTCACTCATTCACACTCCAAAACCTTCACTCACTCATTCACACTCCAAAACCTTCACTCACTCATTCACACTCCAAAACCTTAACTCAGTCACACTCCAAAACCTAAACTCATTCACACTCCAAAACCTTCACTCATTCACACTCCAAAACCTTAACTCATTCACACTCCAAAACCTTCACTCAGTCACACTCCAAAAGCTGCACTCACTCACACTTCCTGCTTGATGTTTGATGTCTAACAGAACCAAATGCATCACTGGCTTCCTAACTATTCAAAAAAGCACACACACACACACACACACACACACACACACACACACACACACACACACACACACACACACACACACACACACACACACACACACACACACACACACACACACACACACACACACACACACACACACACACACACACACACACACACACACACACACACACACACAATACCCAGAGCTCACCTTAAAAACACCCAACCCAGCCAATGGCTGGGCTTGTTTGGGCGTTGCGGGCCTACTATTCAAACATTCAAAAAAAGGTAGACGGTTTGTAAACGCAGGGGTGTGGCTGTGTGGCTGCTTGGGCTTTCACAAGCCACTCGCACGAGTGAGAAGGATGTGGAGGAGGAAGTGGATGAGGAGAAGGTGGTGTAGATGGAGGAGAGAGCAGGAGGAGGTGGAGGAGGCCGTGGATGAGGAGAAGGTGGTGTAGATGGAGGAGAGAGGAGGAGGAGGTGGAGAAGGCCGTGGATGAGGAGAAGGTGGAGGAGAGTTGAGGAGGAGGTGGAGGAGGTAGTGGATGTGGAGGAGGTGGAGGAGAGATGAGGAGGAGGTGGAGGAGGTAGTGGATGAGGAGGAGGTGGAGGAGATGGAGATAAAAAAAGGTGTTGAACCAGACGGCTCCAGAGGAATGCGGTCGTGTTGTCAAAATACCCAAACAGACAACAGCGGGGGAGGTGGGCAAGTCACCCCCCCCCCCCCAACCCGAGGGGGTGAGGTGGGGTGGTCTCTTAACACCGGGGTGAGACGAGGTCACACAACCCAATCCTCCTCTTCCCTCTCTCCCTCCCTCCCTCAAACCTCTTTACATGTGAAACCGACAACATGTTGGATTACATCCAGCAGGGTTCATATATACATTCTATCTATCTATCAATCACCATCTATCACTATCTATCACTCTATCACTCTATCACTATATATCACTTTATCACAAAATATGACTCTACCACTATCTATCACTCTATTACTTACTATCACTCTATCAATCACTATCTATCACTTACTATCACTCTATCAATCACTATCTATCACTTACTATCAGACTATCTATCACTCTTTCACTATATCTACCACTTAGAGAGAGAGAGAGAGAGAGAGAGAGAGAGAGAGAGAGAGAGAGACATTAGCCTAAAACAACTAGTTGGCCACAGTCCATTCTAACCAGCGGGTTGCGTCTTGTCCCAGCAACTAACTGTAACAAAACATTAAAGTTCACTTAACAAAAGGAAAAAGACAGATTTGGCCTAGAGGTGACGGGTATTGTTAGAATAACCTGCCCAACCAGATCTTTCTCTCTCTCATTAAATCTAACCTTTAATATTTCACATGCTCCACACTTCTTTGACCAAATTATTGAGTGTGTGAGATCTAGCCTGTGGAGGTAAGTCTCTCTCTCTCTCTCTCTCTCTCTCTCTCTCTCTCTCTCTCTCTCTCTCTCTCTCTCTCTCTCTCTCTCTCTCTCTCTCTCTCTCTCTCTCTCTCTCTCTCTCTCTCTCTCTCTCTCTCTCTCTCTCTCTCTCTCTCTCTCTCTCTCTCTCTCTCTCTCTCTCTCTCTCTCTCTCTCTCTCTCTCTCTCTCTCTCTCTCTCTCTCTCTCTCTCCTTTACTCTATCTGGACCTAGCTAGTGTGTTGTTGCGTCATGTGTCATGTGACTGAATGTGGACCATCTTGCCGTGTTTGGTGAGTTATGTGGAGACACACTGGCCTCTTTTTCACAGTTTGACGGCAGTTTGGCTTGTTTCAAGACCACAGGAGACCTGTGACACCATCTCGGGATGTGGTCTGGAAGGACCAGGCTCTACATCCTCACTACGCTACAATCTGTAATACACAGTCTGTGTCATTGTCAATTAGCACTTCCTCTGGTGAAAACACCAGCATGAGCCTGGGTCCAGATTAACCATGTTAAAACCGACCTGGGTTCAGTTAAAACAGACCTGGGTCCAGATTAACCATGTTAAAACCGACCTGGGTACAGTTAAAACAGACCTGGGTCCAGATGAACCAGGTTAAAACAGACCTGGGTTCAGTTAAGACAGACCTGGGTTCAGTTAAAACAGACCTTGGTCCAGATGAACCAGGTTAAGACAGACCTGGGTACAGTTAAAACAGACCTGGGTCCAGATGAACCAGGTTAAAACAGACCTGGGTCCAAATGAACCAGGTTAAAACAGACCTGGGTTCAGTTAAGACAGACCTGGGTTCAGTTAAAACAGACCTGGGTCCAGATGAACCAGGTTAAAACAGACCTGGGTTCAGTTAAAACAGACCTGGGTACAGATGGACCAGGTTAAAACAGATCTGGGTCCAGATGAACCAGGTTAAAACAGACCTGGTTTCCCAACATGTTTCAGGAATGACAGGAATGACAACAATGGTGGTGGGGAAGTCATCGTCATGGGGACACATTCCAGTGTGGACAACTGGAGACCACTTCAAGATGTCTGATCTGGGAGACACATCTCCACATAAGCTGCTTAAGAGGGACCAATAAACAGACCTGGAGCTCTAACGGGAACCTTGTGGTTGTGTTTGGATCTCCTGAAACCTTTGGCTTTGGATCAAATATTTATAATAAGAACTCAAATACAATCAGCTGGGCAGCAGTATTGTGAACACCCAGGGGACAGGCTGGACCTCAACAACCAGGGGACAGGCTGGACTACAACACCCAGGGATACAATGGTAAATGGACTGCCTATAATATAATATAATATGTATAATATAGCGCTATATAATATAGCACTTTTATCCAAAGCGCTTTACAAGTCATGCCTCACATTCACCCACACATTCAACCACCAACGGCGGTCAGCCATGCCAGCACGTCAGGAGCAGTTAGGGTTAGGGTCTTGCCTAGGGTTAGGGTCCTTGTCTTGCTCAAGGACACCTCGACAGTCTTTACTAGGAGGAGCTGGGGGATCGAACGAGCAACCTTCCGGTTGTGAGGCGAGCGCTCTACCTACTGAGCTACTGCCGCCCAACAACCAGGGGACACGGTGGACTACAACACCAAGCCTTTGCACAGCTATTCAGAGAATGCACACTTCACAACGTGTACATCAAGGTCTCACAGTTTGCGACCAAGTCATGTGACCAAGTCACGTGGAGGACTCACGTCTGTTTCCGTCGGCAGTAGATGAGGCCTGCGATGGCGAGGCCCAGCACGGCCAGGACTCCGATCACGATGCCAGCGATGGCTCCTCCGGACAGAGAATCCAGCGCTCCTTCCTCTGAAACACCAGGGGGCCAGGGCATGGTTAGCATGGGTAGCATGGCATCAAGTTAAATGTGGTTACCGTTCTATCAAGGTTAGCACGAGTATGTATGTTCTCTACTGAGGGCCCCCTAGTTGGAGGTATGTTCTATTGAGGGCCCTCTAGTTGGAGGTATGTTCTACTAAAGGCCCTCTAGTTGGAGGTATGTTCTCTACTGAGGGCCCTCTAGTTGGAGGTATGTTCTCTACCGAGGGCCCTCTAGTTGGAGGTATGTTCTACTGAGGGCCCTCTAGTTGGAGGTATGTTCACTACTGAGGGCCCTCTAGTTGGAGGTATGTTCACTACTGAGGACCCTCTAGTTGGTGGTATGTTCTCTTCTGAGGGCCCTCTAGTTGGAGGTATGTTCACTACTGAGGGCCCTCTAGTTGGAGGTATGTTCACTACTGAGGGCCCTCTAGTTGGTGGTATGTTCTCTTCTGAGGGCCCTCTAGTTGGAGGTATGTTCTCTACTGAGAGCCCACTAGTTGGAGGTATGTTCTACTGAGGGCCCTCTAGTTGGAGGTATGTTCTACTGAGGGCCCTCTAGTTGGAGGTATGTTCTACTGAGGGCCCTCTAGTTGGAGGTATGTTCTACTGAGGGCCCTCTAGTTGGAGGTATGTTCTACTGAGGGCCCTCTAGTTGGAGCTATGTTCTATACTGAGTGCTGACCTTTGACAGCCAGCTGGAACTTGTCGGAGCCCTTGAGGGTGGTTTGGTTGTTGGCGACTTGGCAGGTGTAGGTGCCGGAGTCCTTGTAGGCGGCGCTGGCGATGTCGTAGGTGGATGTCGTAACACCAAGCGCGGTGTCGTTTAAATACCACATGAAGGCGGCGGGGAAGGAGTCTGCAGCGCACTTCAGGCTCACGGCTGTGTTGACCTCCACTTCCGTTTTGCCGCTGATCTTCACGCCGTCCGGACCGTCCGGACCGTCTGGAAACAAACCACAAACCAGCGCCAGTTAGATGGTAAACGGCACAAACCACCGTCGACTCCTTCAGGTGTGTTTCAGGTGTGCTAATTATCCCCAGTGGCCAATTATACTCAGCTTAAATCAGACTTCTAAATAAAAGTCTAATTAAAAAATATTATCGGACAACATTATTAAATTAGATTACACTACATTACACTACATTACATTACAGTCCATTACACTACATTACACTACATTACACTACATTACATTACAGTCCATTACACTACATTACATTACATTACAGTCCATTACACTACATTACATTACATTACACTCCATTACATTACACTACATTACATTACATTGCAGTCCATTACACTACACTCCATTACACTACACTACATTACATTACACTACATTACATTACACTCTACTACACTACATTACATTACACTACACTACATTACATTACACTCCATTACATTACACTCCATTACACTACATTACATTACACTACATTACATTACACTACATTACACTACATTACATTACATTACACTACACTACATTACACTACATAAGTCATCTAGCAGATACTTTTGTCCAAAGAGACTTACAATAAGTCTCTTAGGTAGGCAAGATAACTAGTAGTCACCATAATAATATAATATATACAAACATAAACACAAATCTAATAACATAATGGATAATACATTTCCATAAGGTCATTCAACAGACAAGAGATCAAGGCTCAGGTAACATTAACTTGGCTAACAAGAGAGCTAACGGATAACCCCCCCCCCCCCACCGGGACCCCCAGGACTTACAGAAGACCACCATGTTGTAGCTGTCTGCCTCCGTGTTGACGGCGTTGGTCAGCTGACACGTGTAGTCGCCACGGTCCTCCTTCTGCACCTTCTTGATGGTCACCTGACTCCCGTTGACCACTACACGGTCGTTGGACACCAGCGGCTTGTTGTTCTTCAGCCACGCCGCGCTGGACACCGTCCCCGCCGCTGCCGCGCACGACAGCAGGACCTGGGGGCCGCCCGCCATCAGCGGCCCCTTGGGGGGGGTGATCTTGACCCCGCTGATGGCCTCTGTAACCATGGAGACGGGAGGGAGGAGAGACAGAGGCAACGAGAGAAAGTCAGATGGAGACAATTTTTTGATGTTACTGAACCTCATCTCTAATAGAGATAGTCTCTCTCTCTCTCTCTCTCTCTCTCTCTCTCTCTCTCTCTCTCTCTCTCTCTCTCTCTCTCTCTCTCTCTCTCTCTCTCTCTCTCTCTCTCTCTCTCTCTCTCTCTCTCTCTCTCTCTCTCTCTCTCTCTCTCTCTCTCTCTCTCTCTCTCTCTACTTATCGCTCTCTCGCTCTCCCCCTCTCCCCCTCACCCAGCACGGTGAAGGTGATGGGCTTGCTGTCTGCGGTGCGGAGGGTCTTGGCGTTTAGGGCGGAGCAGTGGTACTTCCCGCTCTGCTTCTCTGTGACTGCTTTGAGGACCAGAATGGAGGCGGTCTGACCGGCCACCGCCGCCCCGTTGTGGTACCAGCTGAAAAGGGCCGGGGGGTCCGACACGGCTGAGCAGGACAGGGTCATGTCGGACAGCTTCCTCACGGCCGGACCCCCCACCGGCGGGCTGGCTGTCATCATCACTGCTTCAGGACCGTCTGAGGAGGGATGTGGGGGGGGGGGGGAAGAGAGAGAGAGAGAGAGAGAGAGAGAGAGAGAGAGAGAGAGAGAGAGAGAGAGAGAGAGAGAGAGAGAGAGAGAGAGAGACGAGAGAGAGAGAGAGAGAGGAGAGAGAGAGAGAGAGAGAGAGAGAGAGAGAGAGAGAGAGAGAGAGAGAGAGAGAGAGAGAGAGAGAGAGAGAGAGAGAGAGAGAGAGAGGGTTTTTGCCTTATCTCCCAGAGATATCTCCCTGTTCACTGGCCCATAAGTAATCCATACAGACAAACATACAGAAAGACATACAGACAAATAGACAAATAGACAGACAGAAAGACAGACAGAAAGACATACAGACAAATAGACAGACAGAAAGACATACAGACAAATAGACAGACAGACAACAACAAAAATAACCTCCACCATGAATGAGGTTGCAGTTACCAGACGTAACAGAGGACATGCAGTACCAGACGTAACAGAGGACATGCAGTACCAGATGTAACAGAGGACATGCAGTACCAGATGTAACAGAGGACATGCAGTACCAGATGTAACAGAGGACATGCAGTACCAGATGTAACAGAGGACGTAACAGAGTACTCACAGTGGACAGACATGTTGAAGGCGAGACTGCGTTCGCTCTCCAGCTTGTTGGTGGCGCTGCAGTAAATCGGACCCTTCAGCTCCCAGCGCTGGACCCTGGTGATGGTGACGGTGCTGGACAGATCCTCCTGGAGCAGTTGAACACATGAGGGAACAGGTGAACACATGAGGGAACAGGTGAACACATGAGGGAACAGGTGAACACGTGAGGGAACAGGTGAACACGTGAGGGAACAGGTGAACACACGAGGGAACAGGTGAACACATGAGGGAACAGGTGAACACGTGAGGGAACAGGTGAACACATGAGGGAACAGGTGAACACATGAGGGAACAGGTGAACACACGAGGGAACAGGTGAACACATGAGGGAACAGGTGAACACGTGAGGGAACAGGTGAACACACGAGGGAACAGGTGAACACATGAGGGAACAGGTGAACACGTGAGGGAACAGGTGAACACATGAGGGAACAGGTGAACACGTGAGGGAACAGGTGAACACGTGAGGGAACAGGTGAACACACGAGGGAACAGGTGAACACACGAGGGAACAGGTGAACACATGAGGGAACAGGTGAACACGTGAGGGAACAGGTGAACACATGAGGGAACAGGTGAACACATGAGGGAACAGGTGAACACACGAGGGAACAGGTGAACACATGAGGGAACAGGTGAACACATGAGGGAACAGGTGAACACGTGAGGGAACAGGTGAACACACGAGGGAACAGGTGAACACGAGTGAACAGGTGAACACGTGAGGGAACAGGTGAACACATGAGGGAACAGGTGAACACATGAGGGAACAGGTGAACACACGAGGGAACAGGTGAACACATGAGGGAACAGGTGAACACATGAGGGAGCAGGTGAACACACAAGGCAACAGGTGAACACATGAGGGAACAGGTGAACACATGAGGGAACAGGTGAACACATCAGGGAGCAGGTGAAAACTTGAAGGACACAGACATACAGACAGACAGACACTCACTCAAACACACACAAAACACACACACACACACACTGATACACACATGCTTGATAGAGATGCGTTTGTCGTCGGCGATGAGTGGGCGGGTCCCGTTGGTCCAGGTGAAGGTCAGGTAGGAGCCCAGGGCGGAGCAGTTGAGTGTGACGGTGCTGTTGGTCTCCAACGCCTCCTTCAGGCTCGGCTTGATCTCCACCTTGGACACAGGGACTGGGGGCAGGGGGGGGGGGGGGGGGAGAACAAGGTCAGAGGGCATAGCTCACACACACACACACACACACACACACACACACACACACACACACACACACACACACACACACACACACACACACACACACACACACACACACACACACACACACACACACACACACACACACACACACACACACACACAGTTGACCAACCCACACACTGTTGACCAGACCAACACACACACACACACACACACACACACAAACATACACACACACACACTGCTAATGAACACACACACACCGGGGGTGTGGTGTGTGTGTGTTACCAGTATTTGGATGAACCATCGTCTGTTGTCATTCTCAACATCACACACTCCATCATCGCCGCAGTGTGTCCGGTTCACTTCGGGACAAGGACAGTCTATCCCCGACCTCACCCAAACATGCGTGTGTTTCAAACCATGTCACTACCATGGCGTAACTACCATGGTGTCACTACCATGGTGTCACTACGATGGCTGGACTTTCTGGACTCATTACAGCCACTGCACTGTACTGCACTGTATTCATGATGCTGCGGCACTACTTGCGGCACTTTAAAAATGCTTTTTAAATGTTTTTTGCACAATTCAACACATGTACATATCATCAATCAGTCACTTTATTGTTATTTTTATTGTCATTTTTATGTGTATTGTTTTAGAAAAGTCACACTGCGGGAGAGAATGGTTCAATTGTACTTCTTGAAAACATTTTGAATCTTAAAAAATGGTGTAACTATAATATATATATGTCACTTTAATACTGTCTGGAACAGCATTAAGTGATTTTAATATTATTAACACGTTCTTCTGGTTGTAGAATACAATAGACTTGATGATCCCTGCAGGGTAATGAGATTCAAGATTCAATTCCCTCCCGCAGTATCAATTTCCGACAATTGAACACGATATGCTATACTATGTACTATACTTATACTATACAACACTATACTATAACAATACTGTACACAATACAAAGAACAATGAAAAAGAACAATAAAGTGACTGATGGATGATGTATACATGTGTTGAAATGTGCATAAAGCATTTAAAAAGCATTTTAAAGTGCCAGTAGTGCAGCCGCATCATCAGTACAGTGCAGTAGCTGTAATGAGTTCAGAAAGTCCCGCAAAAGTATGATAGTGTATGCTGTATAGTGTAATGTAATATAGTTGACAATGTTATGATAGTGGTCCTTGGGACCTGGGAACCAAAATCCCGCTGGTGGTGTCTTGCTCAAGGGCAGATCACTTTCGACAGATCAGTCCCCACTGGCTCTTGGTTCTCAGGGTGCAATCCCCAGATCCCTCCACTGGGTTCACTCCACTGGGAGCACTCTTTTCCTCCAGTATTGGTTCTCTGTGCGGTTGGTTTCTCTGAGAGAGTGCAGCAGCTGCAGGGCAGCAGCAGAAGACAGACCTGCTCTACTGGTTTCTACTAGCTTCACAGTTATCATGTGAAACCGACATTACAGGCTGACACACAACCAGTATAACGGAGCCAAATACACACGCACACACACTAATGAGGGAAATTCAAAAGTAAACCGCAGCCTTCTATTGGTTCTACCGTCTGTCGGTTGTACTGGTAGCTCCCAGTAGAACCAGTACCAGCTCCCAGTAGAACCAGTACCAGCTCCCAGTAGAACCAGTACCAGCTCCCAGTAGTAGAACCAGTACCAGCTCCCAGTAGTACAACCAGTACCAGCTCCCAGTAGTAGAACCAGTACCAACTCCCAGTAGAACCAGTACCAGCTCCCAGTAGTAGAACCAGTACCAGCTCCCAGTAGTAGAACCAGTACCAACTCCCATAGAACCAGTACCAACTCCCAGTAGAACCAGTACCAGCTCCCAGTCAAACCAGTACCAGCTCCCAGTAGAAACATTTCCAGCTCCCAGTAGAACCAGGACTAGCTCCCAGTAAAACCAGTACCAACTCCCAGTAGAACCAGTACCAACTCCCAGTAGAACCAGTACTAGCAACATATTTTCTCAGCCAAACTTGACAGCAACAAAAAACGTCTAAATAACTCAAGAAGACAACATGACATGATGTCATCCAGGCAAAAACAAGAAAAATGACACACACACACACACACACATACAAACTCCCACACACACGTTCCCATACACACCCTCCCCCACACACACTACCATACACACACACTCCCCAGTAGGTAGAAAGGGCCACGCCCTAATTACCGCAATAAGGGCCACGCCCTTACAACCGCTGGTGGGAATTCCAGTCGGTTGAAGACGTGTTCCGTCTTTATAGTAACCGTTTTAAAAACCGCCACCGCAATAAAACCGCTAAAGGTAATAATGATAATAATAATAATAATAATAATAATAATATTAATAATAATACATGTATTGTTGTATAGATACAATGTTATACATAGATACATCAACTTTAAAGATCTTATAAGAGATCTCTTAAGTTTTTAGCGTTAGAACTGGAACCCCCCCCACCCCACCCCACCCCGAACTCACCGAGCACGCGCAGCGTGGTCTCGCCGGTCTCCGTGATGGCATGTTTGTCCACCATGGTGACGGAGTAGTCCCCGTCATCCTCCGGCTTCACAGGCCCCAGGATCAGCATGCCGGTTTTCTTGTTCACCGTCACGCGGCCCTCGTAGCCCTCGCCGTAGGACTCGCTGGCCGGCGCCACCGTCACCACGGGCACCAGTTCCACGCCGTGGAAGGACCAGGCGATGGTGAGGAAGGACCCGTCGCCCACCGTGGTGTTGAAGGTGACGTTTTGGCCCACCTGCGCGTACACCGGGCCGTGGAGCAGCGCGTCCTGGGCCCCGGTCCCGCCTGTTCCGACACGACGGGATCAATACGTACTTGATCAATACCAATACTACTCGACTTGATTCCTAATAAACACTACTTGACTTATCCAATTAATACTACTTGATTAATACAAACCTTGATACAATACTACTTGATTAATACTAATAAATACTACTTTATTTATACTAATAAATACAACTTGAGTAATACTATTAAATACTACTTGATTAATACTATTAAATACTAATTGATTTAAGAGTCTGTACAGACTCTAGACTTATAGTGGGTTCTCCACCCAAAACACCACCCATCTGGACATCTACTTCTGTCTGAAAACACCACCCAGACACACCTAGCTAAACACCACCAATCTGAACATCTACTTCTGTGTGAAAACACCACCCAGCACACACACCACGTCCAATGGAACACCACCCAGACACAGACCTAGTCCTACGGAACACCACCCAGACACAGACCTAGTCCTATGGGACACCACCCAGACACAGACCTAGTCCTATGGAACCCCACCCAGACACAGACCTAGTCCTACGGAACACCACCCAGACACACACCTAGTCCTACGGAACAACACCCAGACACACACCTAGTCCTACGGAACACCACCCAGACACAGACCTAGTCCTACGGGACACCACCCAGACACAGACCTAGTCCTATGGAACACCACCCAGACACAGACCTAGTCCTACGGAACACCACCCAGACACAGACCTAGTCCTATGGGACACCACCCAGACACAGACCTAGTCCTACGGAACACCACCCAGACACAGACCTAGTCCTATGGGACACCACCCAGACACAGACCTAGTCCTATGGAACACCACCCAGACACAGACCTAGTCCTACGGAACAACACCCAGACACAGACCTAGTCCTATGGAACACCACCCAGACACAGACCTAGTCCTACGGAACACCACCCAGACACACACCTAGTCCTACGGAACACCACCCAGACACAGACCTAGTCCTACGGAACACCACCCAGACTAACATCAACTTCTCCCTAAAACACCACCCACTATATAAAAGGTGGAGGTGTTCTTACCGACGGAGAGCAGGAGGAGAAGCGTCTGTATTTTGATCAAATCCATGGCGGTTGACGGTTTGTGTGAAGCTGCTCTGCTGTGGAGCTCAACAGGTTACTAAACACAGACACACACACACACACACACACACACACACATAGACAGTCACACAGACACACCTCTAGGTGTGTGTGTTTGCAGAAGCACCTCCTCCCCAATCTCCTCTCTCCCTCCTCCTTCTCCTCCCCCATCTCCTTCTCTCCCTCCTCCTTCCTCCCCATCTCCTTCTCTCTCCTCCTCCTTCTCCTCCTCCTTTATTTAGTGTTTTGGTTTTTTAAATAATCATATAATCCAAAACAAATACAACTTGATATATTTTATACAGACTCTGCCGCCCCCCGGTGGACATTTGATAACAGCGTATCGGAAAAGCACATAGCCTATATATCAGGGGTACTCAAACTTTTTTATTAAAAGTCCACTTGTGAATTGTATACAAGGTCAATGGTCGAGAACAATGTCAGTAAAGTGCACAACATGAATGAACATCCATAACATGTACACACCAGTGGCAAACCGTGTCTATCACAACTGGACCTTCTGTAGACCACCACCCCCCCCCCCCCCCCATTCGAAAATGTGTTTGTTCTCGTCAGACTGACGTCACCTTATGCGTTATCTCATTCAGGCAGATAAGTTTGTCGCAGCCAATTTCCAAGTTGACCATAGTTGGTAAAGCAGTGTCAATGTAGTGGAGTAACAGCACAACACAGCACCATCACACACTGGCTATCGATGAAAGGGACAGTCTAAAACAATATGTGAAAAGGCTTAACGGAACTTAAAGTTCCAAAACAGCGGAAGTTATAAATATCACGGAAGTTATGTTACATTAAGTGTTTTCCTCTCATGAAGCTGCGTTAAGACTTTTCCTTACTGGCTCAATAGAGAGGAAAACACTTAATGTCACATAACGTCCATAATGGGAGGATTTAAGTTTAGATATTTTGACAGGTGAGTGCTAATGACAAGACATATGCCAGAGAAATTTGGTGATTATTGATCGCGGTTTTGTAACTCTTAGTTACGTTAAGTCTTTTCACGTTAAGCGATGCAAAGAAAGATCAAGTCAAAACTCAATTCAAATGCACAACAATGCTTAACAAACTCAAGACAGCCATTAAAAATCGCTTCATGCATGTCCTCTCCCCTGGTGTGGCCATGGAGGGTTTTGAGGCCTAATATGTCCTCACAAAATGTTCCCTTTGCCTCACTGTTATACCTCACGAAGACCCATAGCTGTCAGTTGATTCATCAACAGCCAGTGAAATGCACTCTGCATTTTTGGCATCATCCGTCAGCTGTGTCACCAGGTCTTTATCAAGTAATTCAGTTCTACTGGTTGTAGTGAAGATAAGGGTATCTGCTTAATTATCAGACATCTCCTGTTTCTCCTTACCCTCCAACAAAGTCTCAGTTACTTCAGTCATGCACTCCTTCACTACTTCTGAATCAGAAAAGGCTTTTTGTGCTTGCCCAAAACCCAGGCCACTCTGAGTGAGGCTTCATTTGCTCTCTCTTGCATTATCATAGATCTGACAAACAGTCTGATTGTGGCTTGACGATTTTAACGGTGTAAGTTTTGCTGTCCTCCTTTGTTTTCTGGGGATAATGCTGCTCAAAACAGCTGTGCTTCGATTCATAGTGGTTTTCTCTGTCCATTTGAATTCTCGTTATTTTGATAAACTTTTCTTTGCTTTGGGAACTTTGAGAACGACATTCTGCCAGCATTCGCAATAACGTGTGCAGGTCCCTGATTAACAGTGACAACTAATTGTCATAACAATGACGCTGCCATCTGATTGGGGAAAAATCCTCGCCCCCCCCCCCCCCCCCTAATGCAACCAATGGGAGCATTAAACTTCCACTTCCACGGAATTGAAAACAAAAGTTAACTTGTGGTAACTTGCGGTCTGTATCTGTATGTGACGCAGGGTCCGGTCCAGATTGATTTGCAGTTCGGTCCACATCCGGACCTCGGTCCGGAGTTTGAGAAGCCCTGCTATATGTCATCAATATATTATCCATATAAACATAAAATGAACATGGGATTGTTAAGTGTTACAGATATTAATCTTGTTGTACTGGATAGTTTCCTTTGTGTTTTGGATGTACGAAGGCCTGGTGGTTTTCCGTGTGACGGGCGTTTGGCGAGAGGGAGAGCTGAGAGTTGACTTATTCCCCGGGGCGTTCCCACTCTCACCTCCACCCTCCCGGGGTGGGGGATAGACATCGCTCTGCATTGGCCTCCGTCCAGCAGAACCTCCACTAGATGCCTCTTGGTGGTGGTGTGATGTGATGGAGTGATGGAGAACCTCAGGCTGAGAGCAGCTGTCAGCAGGGACGATCTGCAGGTGGACAAGTTGGACCAGAGGGACCTGACCTTGGGTCTGAGTACTCTTTAGTCATTACGTCAAAGCAACATTGAGTTAAAATCCATGTCATTAAAGAGGAGTTAGAGGTCATTAAGGAGCAGGTAGGGGAACATAAAAATAGAGCAGTTCACAAGCATTCATATTAACAAGATGAGTAACAATTTCGTACTGCCAGGTCACCTGCTTAAGTAGCTGTGATAAGAGCGTGTTATCAACATTAAGGATATACACTTGCTAGACTATACAACATGCTAAGAGCTATTAATGTCAGGACTTAAGCAAGTTAGGGGTTCACAAAGGAGAAGGAGGGTTCAAGGAGAGTCCAGGTGGACTCTGAACAAGTGGTCTTGAGTCTCTTGCGGAAGCTGGCGAGGGACTCTGCCATCCTGACATGAGACGGGAGTTCATTCCACCACTGTGGAGCCAGAGCCGTGAAGAGCTGGGTCTTGGAAGAGCGATGCTTGGTTGTCATCAGTGAAGGTCGAATAAGTCACCTGGCAGAAGTTGAGCGGAGCGCTCTGGCTGGGATGTAGGGCTTGACCAACGCCTGGAGGTAGGCTGGGGCAGTTCAATTGACTGCCCTAAAAGGTCAGCACCAGAGTCTTGAACTTGATGCGAGCATTTACCGGAAGCCAGTGGAGATCGCGGAAGAGAGGGGTCACGTGGGAAATTTTGGTAGGTTGAATACCAGGCGTGCTGCTGCGTTCTGGATGCGTTGGAGGGGCTTGGTAGCAGAGGCGGGGAGTCCCGCCAGGAGAGAGTTGCAGTAGTCGAGGCGGGTGATGACGAGCGCTTGGACCAGGATCTGCGCCGCTTCACGTGTGAGGAAGGGCCGGATCCTGCAGATGTTGTAGAGGGCAATTCTGCAAGATCGGGCCACCGTGGTGACGTTGGCATTGCAGGACAGCTGGTCATCTAGCACCACACCAAGGTCTCTTGTTGTGGTTGAGGGGGAGACTTGGGTGTTCTCGATGGTGACCAGTAGGTCCATCTGAGGGCAAGGTAGGGGTTAGAGGTCATTAAGGAGCAGGTAGGGGTTAGAGGTCATTAAGGAGCAGGTAGGGGTTAGAGGTCATTAAGGAGGGGTTAGGAGTCATTAAGGAGCAGGTAGGGGTTAGAGGTCATTAAGGAGCAGGTAGGGGTAAGAGGTCATTAAGGAGTGGTTAGGGGTCATTAAGGAGCAGGTAGGGGTTAGAGGTCGTTAAGGAGTATGTAGGGGTCAGGGGTCATCTCAATAGAAATCCAACATATTTACCACTACACTGTCCTGTCTGTTATCCTGTAAATACGATAATGTATCATTCAGCATAATTCAAATGTCTTCTCACACCTCGTTCTCCCCACCTCCTTTACACCTCGTTCTCCCCACCTCCTCATCGTCGTAGTTAAGAGCAATCGAGGATGACAAGCGTCTAGAATAAAGAACAGTTTTCTTGAGGAACCCTGGATGGTGAAACATGAAGAACGGTTCTCTGAGGAACCCTGGGTGGTCTGTGAGGAGGACTGTGAGGAGATGGTCACAGGAGGCCGATGAGGACTTGCGGGGCTGCTTTGAGTCAACAGACTGGGATTTCCTCTGTGATTTGCATGGAGAGGACCTTGATGATCTCACGGAATGTATAACAGGGTACATCAACTTCTGTGTGGACAGTGTTGTTCCCACAGAGACTGTACGCTGTTTCCCCAACAACAAGCCGTGGGTCACCCGAGACATCAAGGTCCTGCTCAATGAGAAGAAGAGGGTCTTCAGAGACGGGGACAGGGAGCAGATGAGGCGGGTTCAGAGGGAGCTGAAGGAGAGGATCCAGCAGGGCAAAGACAACTACAGGAGGAAGCTGGAGCACAAACTTCAGCAGAACAACCTGAAGGATGTGTGGAGTGGCATGAGGAGCATCACTGGCTACAATCAACCTGGTAGCCAGACAATAGGGGGGGGTCCTGACCAGGCCAATGAGTTGAATTTGTTTTTCAATAGATTCAATGAGTGGGCTCCGGTCTACCCCCCCTCCCCCAGCTCCTCTACAACCATTCCCCTCCAGCCCCCCAGCCCTGCTGTCCCCCCTCCCCCACCGTCCCTCTCCAGCGACAACATACCTGTTCTCTCTCCCCCACCACCACCACTACCTCACCCCTCCCCCATCAACACAACAGAGACTCTTCCTGCCCCCATACACGGCACACAGACCTTCACAGCGGAGCAGGTGAGGAAAGTGCTGTGCAGGCTCCACCCAGGCAAGGCTGCAGGTCCTGACGGCGTCAGCCCAAGGGTCCTCAAAACATGTGCTGCCCAGCTGAGTGGAGTCCTGCAGTACATCTTCAACCTGAGCATGAGACTGGAGAGGGTCCCTGTGCTGTGGAAGACATCCTGCCTGGTGCCGGTTCCGAAGAAGGCACGTCCCAGCACCTCTAACGACTACAGACCGGTGGCGCTGACGTCCCACGTGTCAAAGTCCTTTGAGAGGCTGGTCCTGTCGCTTCTTCGGCCCCTGGTCAGATCATCGCTGGACCCTCTTCAGTTTGCCTACCAGCCGAAACTGGGAGTGGAGGACGCCATCATCTTCCTGCTTCATCGTGCCTACGCCCACTTGGACAGACCCGGGAGCACTGTGAGAATCATGTTTTTTGACTTCTCCAGTGCGTTCAACACCATCCGGCCTGCCCTGCTGGGGAGTAAGCTGACGGCGATGAAGGTGGACTCTTCCCTGGTTTCCTGGATTACAGAGTATTTGACGGGTCGTCCACAGTTTGTCAGACTGCAGGACTGTGTGTCTGACACTGTGGTCAGCAGCACTGGTGCTCCACAGGGAACGGTTCTTTCCCCATTCCTGTTCACCCTTTACACCTCAGACTTCCAGTTCAACTCGGAGTCCTGCCATCTGCAGAAGTTCTCGGACGACTCTGCAGTTGTTGGTTGTGTCAGCGAGGAAAACGATGAGTGATGAACGATGATGCGTCGTGGACTCCTTCGTTGAGTGGTGTGAGCTGAACCACATGCAGCTCAACACAGACAAGACGAAGGAGATGGTGGTGGACTTCCGCAGGAGGAAATCTACCCCCACACCCATTTCCATCAAGGGTGTGTCTGCAGAGGTTGTTCAGGAATATAAATACCTGGGAGTTCACCTGGACAACAAACTGGTCTGGGCCAAGAACTCTGAGGCTGTGTACAAGAAGGGCCAGAGCCGTCTCTACTTCCTGCGGAGGCTCTGGTCCTTCAACGTTTGTAACACGATGCTGAAGATGTTCTACCAGTGGTAGCCAGTGCCATCTTCTCCGGTGTCGTGTGCTGGGGAAGCAGGTTGAGGTCAGCTGACGCCAACAAGATCAGCAGGATCGTCAGGAAGGCTGGCGCTGTCCTGGGGGTCCAGCTGGACTCCTTGTTGGTGGTGTCTGAGAGAAGGATGCTGCGCAAGCTGCGTAGTATCCTTGACAACAACTCTCACCCTCTCCATCAGGTGCTGACCTCATACAGAAGCACCTTCAGCAACAGACTCATTCCACCCAGGTGTACCACAGAACGCCACAGGAAGTCCTTTCTTCCTGTGGCCATCAGTCTCTATAATTCATCTGCCAACGCACTGTTATTATTATTTTTTTGGTCAACGCAATGTAAATCCTTTCACTGTAATTTTGCACTGTAAATTCAATTTCACTTTTCACATGTCACTATTTCAGAATTCATTCGAGTTATTTATTAGTATTTTATTACTGCCAATTTGCACTATACGTATTGTGTATTGTATATACCTGCGTATTCCTGTAATAATACTGTAAATTGTGCAATTCATCTATCAATACATTTAGATTTCATTTAGAGTTAATTTAGTTATATTTTGTTTATACTAGTTTTGTTTAGTTAGTTTGTTGTTATTTAGTTTTTAGGTATTAGTATATTTTGTGTGCATTTATTCCCCCTGTTTCAACTGTTGCACCTTAATTTCCCTCGGGATGAATAAAGTTATCTTGAATCTTGAATCTTAAAACATGAAGAACGTTCTGAGGAACCCTGGATGGTGAAACATTACAGGACATATGAATGAAACATATCAATATGTAACATAAGTATATGACAATATGACAACCAGATGATCAGACAATTGATCAGACCAATATCACATTTATCAAATATAAATTTATTAAAATGAACAAAGATGCACTGCTGTTTCTAGACTCACCGTGGGCACCAGATCACATCTTCTAGTATGAACGCATTCAGGAAGTGGTTTGGTTTGTATCGTGGATCACCATCATGATCGTCACACCAATCGAATACTATTTAAATTAAACAAATAGTCAATCAATAAAAGTAGTTTGGTGGGAACTGGTACAAACGATCCCTACGTTGGTCGTCTACGTGCATATGGAGTCGTAGTAACGCTAAGGGGAACAGCACCGCCCTCTAGTGGTGCCGCTCTGCAACCCCACCCAACCGACCTGGAGACGGCCCTCCCTGCGTTCCACCAGAAGCCTTTCATGAACTACATTTACCATGAGCCTCTATGGCACAAATAAGGAATGTTACACGTGGTTTTGGAACCATAATGATGGTTTGCTTTTTTTATTCCAAATCTGTCTACATATTTAACATTAGGAGGCTGCTTCCCACCAGCTGCTTTAACCTCATAATAATAACAATAATCATAATACAATAATAATAATAATAATATAATAATCATCAAATCCACAAAAATCAGATGAAAATTAAAGTGAAAACAGAAAATGCTGCATAACCTGTCATACCTCCACTCACGTGCACACACACACAGACACAGACACACACACACACACACACACACACAAATATATATACACACACACACACACACACACAGATATACACACACACACACACATTCTCAACACACACTCATGGAAGTCATTTTCCTGGACAAGGCCAACGTGAGCTAAGTGATGAACCTTGTGATCCATCACGTGAAACACATTTAATCACAGGGTCCCGGGTGACCTCTGACCTCTGGGGTCAGAGGTCAGGAGAGGGAGGAGTTTCATATTCAAAACAACGTGTCAAACAAACAACATGTTTCGCCACGGTAAAAAAAGCAGAGGAGAAATGCATTGTGGGTGTTTTCCTCCTCTGGGCTGAATGACATCATACAATATACTCACCATGTGTGTGTATGTGTGTGTGTGTATATTTGTGTGTGTTTATGTATGTGTGTGTGTGTGTGTATATATGTGTGTGTATATTTGTGTGTGTGTGTGTATATGTATGTATGTGTGTGTATATTTGTATTTGTGTGCATGTGTGTGTGTGTGTGTGTGTGTGTATAATTGTGTGTGTGTGA
>CM051007.1:11323016-11340516 GCA_027704905.1 Muraenolepis orangiensis
AGACTGTGGCCTATAGACTGTTCACTAAAAAACTAACTACTAGTCTATCTAACACAATACTAGTCCACTTACACACTACAAGTCCACTAAAAAACAAACAACTAGTCCACTAAGACACTACTAGTCGACTAACACACTACTAATCCACTAACAAACTACTAGCCCACTAACAAACTACTAGTCCCCTAACACACCACTAGTCCACTAACAAACTACTAGTCCACTAACAAACTACTAGTCCACTAACACACTACTAGTCCACTAACAAACTACTATCCCACTAACAAACTACTAGTCCACTAACAAACTAACTAGTCGACACTACTAGCCCACTAACACACTACTAGTCCACTAACAAACAAACTACTAGTCCATTGACACACACACTACTAGTCCACTAACAAACTACTAGTCCACTAACAAACAAACTAGTCCACACTACTAGCCCACTAACAAACTACTAGTCCACTAACAAACTAACTACTAGTCCACTAACAAACTAACTGCTAGACCGCTCACACACTACGAGTCCATTAACACACACACTACTAGTCCATCTAACACACTACTAGTCACACACACACACAGCGCAGTATGTGAGTGTGGCGAGCCTGAGCAGACTGCCGACCACATAATCACCACCTGTCCTCTGTACAGACCTCCTTCAGAGGCTGGCCTCTTCCATGTGGGACCAGAGACGAGAGCGTGGCTTTGTGACACTGAGCTGGACATATGATGATGATACACGAAAGAAGACTACTAGTCCATCTAACACACTACTAGTCCACTAACAAACAAACTACTAGTCCACTAACAAGCTACTAGTCCACTAACATACTACTATCCCATTAACAAACTACGAGTCCACTAACACAGTGGTCCCCAACCTTTTTTGCTCCACGGACCGGTTTCATGTAAGACAATATTTTCGTGGACCGGCCTTCAAGGTGTGGGGGGGATAAATATGCCGAAATAAAATAATACGACCTGTGTTCCTGTTTAACTGGTTATTGTGTTAACTGGTGAGATCTGCTGACGTTCTGTCTATGGTTGTAATGTTAGCTATTTCCATTGGGTTGACTGACAAAAAAAAACGTGTCTAAGGCACCGCGGTATTCGCGGTATGCGCTTTTGCGTTCACACTGGCAAGTAATGCACATTCGCTATCCAACTAGTGCGCTTTAACTAATCCACCTTGGGTAGGTGGTTTAGATCCCAAAGTAACTAGTTTGGGTGCAAAGCAATAAAACTACTACGGGTTTTGATTCCCGTGTGTGTGAACAGAATATTTAATCCACAATGCTTTCAGCATTCGCTTCTCTATTACCGTTTTCACACAGCATACGGTATCGACTCCCGTATTAGTTAATACAGGACTGCCTTGATTCTCTCTCACTCAGTGTTGCCAGATGGCGGTTTTCCATGAGTTGGGCTGGTTCAGAAAAATGTATCACTGTAATAACTCACGGCACGTGAAAATTAAAATGTCTTTCAGACTGATAATCAATAAATCAAGAAATATTTTTTTTTTAATATTTTTATAAAATATTTTTATAAAATATTTTTTTATTCAATCTTTCTCTGCGGCCCAGTAACAAATGGCTGCACTAACACACACACTACTAGTCCTCTAACACACTAACTACTACCCCCAGTCCAGTCCCGACCCCCCGGGGTGTGGACTCACCAGACCCCCGGGGTGTGGACTCACCAGACCCCCGGGGTGTGGACTCACCAGACCCCCCGGGGTGTGCACTCACCAGACCCCACTGACGCAGCGTGTGGACAGGGCCCGAGGCATGATCTCAGAGCCCTGCTGCATGAACCCTCCGATGGGGAACCACAGACTGTTCCCCAGGGTGTACTGGTTCTCCAGCAGGTCTCTGCGGTCCCGCAGACATGGGTGGGGGTTGTACCACTCGTACGGACTCAGCCTGGGGGGGACGAAGACAAAACAAACACACACATATAAATACACACACTATATTAGATATATATTCTGTATCATGTGCGTGTGTGTGTGTCTGTGTCTGTACTGTACAGTGTGTGTGTGTGTGTGTGTGTGTGTGTGTGTGTGTGTGTGTGTGTGTGTGTGTGTGTGTGTGTGTGTGTGTGTGTGTGTGTGTGTGTACCTAGCAGCCAGGAAAAGGACACAGCTGACTGCCAGGTACGCCAGCAACATGAAGAGCCAGACGGCCGGAGAGAAGGGATCCAGGAAGGAGAAATAACCGGGCTTACGACCCTGCAGACACACACAAACACACACACCCACACACACACACACACACACACACACACACACACACACACACACACAGTTAGACTAGTATATCTACTGTATACCGACTGTATATCTTATATATATCTACTATATTATATATATCTACAATATATCTACTATATATACTATATATCTACTGTATATCAACTGCACATATATTGCATATACAACTATCTAATATCACAGAATCATTATACTGGTATAATGTGTGTGGTGTGTGTGTGTGTGTGTGTGTGTGTGTGTGTGTGTGTGTGTGTGTGTGTCTTGACTGAGCAAGAATAACCAATTTAAACTAAGTACATGTGACAGGATGTGGGTGCGTTGTACACACACTGAACTCTGAATCATAATTAGGACGTGTTGTAGTTATAGTAATAACAACACTCTAAAAGACCCATGATCCTCGGGGGCCACACAACACAAACTAATTACACAGTTCTGGATCTGGAAAGACGTGTGTGTATGTGTCTATCTGTGAGTGTGTGTGTGTGTGTGTGTGTGAGAGAGAAAACATGAACATAAACATGACAAAAAACACTTTTATTATTATTATTTCTGGAATATCCTGATTCTAGAGGATTTCTGAGGCGGTGAAACGACAATAAGGTGATACCTTATCTTAAACACACTTAGGTACAGCTAGATGCTAGGTGTAGCTAGATGTAGTTAGATGCTAGGTGTTGCTAGGTGTAGCTAGATGCTAGGTATTGCTAGGTGTAGCTGGATGCTAGGTGTAGCTAGGAGAAGCTAGATGCTAAGTGTAGCTAGATGCTTGGTGATGCTAGGCATAGCTGTGGTGGTAGGTGCTCATATCGTATCGTATCGTAGCTGTTTGCTAGGTGCAGCTGGTTGCGGGTGATGCTGGGTGCAGCTGGTTGCTAGGTGATGCTGGATGATGCTAGTTGCTAGGTGACGCGGTGCTGTGGAGAGCCTACCAGGTGGACCCTGTAGAGGATGCTGATGCCCAGAGACATGAAGGGCTTGGAGAAGTCAATCACCTTCTCTCTCTCCGACGTTATGGTGAAGCTAGCCACAGCTAGGTCTGCTTTCTGGAGAGAGAGAGAGAGAGAGAGAGAGAGAGAGAGAGAGAGAGAGAGAGAGAGAGAGAGAGAGAAATACGAGAGAGAGATAAATACAGAGTGAGAGGGAGAGAGAGAGTGAATGAGAGAGAGACGGAGAGACAGACAGACACAGACAGGCAGAGAGAGAGAGCAGAGAGAGAGAGAGCAGAGAGAGAGAGAGAGAGAGAGAGAGAGAGAGAGAGAGAGAGAGAGAGAGAGAGAGAGAGAGAGAGAGAGGAGAGAGAGAGAGAGAGAGCGCTCGTTAGGTGGTGGTGTGTTAGTGACTTGCTAACAGGTCTTAGCCACTCTCTAAACAAACCACTCAAAACATACTGTAATGTTAGTTGTGCACATGACAATAAAGATGTTGAATCTTGAATCTTGAAACAGGACAGCAAAGAATTACCAAGTTATGATGAATTCATTGAAGCTAGACAGATATCTATGTGTGTGTGTGGTGTGTGTATGTGTGTGTGTGTGTGAGAGAAAGTCTCCTTGCTCTAGCACCCATGACCCAAGACACAGCTGTTCCTTAATTAGCACTTAATTAACAAGCTCCACTCTTAAGGAATTACACACACTTTCATCATGGGGCCCTGGGGAAACCCTGTGTGTGTGTATGTGTGTGAGTGTGTGTGTGTGTGTGTGTGTGTGTGTGTGTGTGTGTGTGCATGTGTGTGTGCATGCGTGCGTGCGTGCGTGTGTGTGTAAGTGTGTGTGGTCGTGCGTGTGTGTGTGCGCGTGTGTAAGTGTGTGTGGTCGTACGTGTGTGTGTGTGCGTACGTGTGTGTGAGTGTGTGTGCGTGTGTGTGCGTGCACTCGTGCGTGCGTGTGTGTGTGCGCGTGTGTGTAAGTGTGTGTGTGTGTGTGTGTGTGTGTGTGTGTGTGTGTGTGTGCGTGCGTGCGTGCGTTTGTGTGTGTGTGAGTGTGTGTGTGATCCATTAAAGATTAAGTTTGAAGAAGCAATTGAAAAAGCTGTGTATAATTAGCAATAATCTCTCTGTCTTTTTTTCTCACACACACACACACACACCACACACACACAGACACACACACACAAACATAATCACATTGGCTCCTTTTTAGTTTTAACATTAGCTTCGCATTCGTTGTCATGGCAACAGGCAAACTAGTGTGATGAGAGCGGCTGATTGGTTACTTGCAGTTCTGTGCTTGCTGATATGTAATGTAACATGTATGTAATGTACTGCATATATAATGTAACATGTATGTAATGTACTGTATATATAATGTAACATACATGTAATGTACTGTAAATATCATGTAACATATTTGTAATGAAACATACTGTATATATAATGCAACATATTTGTAATGTAACTTACTGTATATATAATGTCACATACTGTATATGTAATGTAACGTACTGTATATATAATGCACACATATATGTAATGTAACATATGTGTAATGTAACATATATGTAATGTAACGTGTACTGTATATATAATGTAATAATAATTTGTAATGTAACGTACTGTATATATAATGTAACATATATGTAATGTACCGTACTGTATATATAATGTAACATATATGTAATGTAACATACTGTATATATAATGTAACATATATGTAATGTAACATACTGTATATAATGTAACATATATGTAATGTAACGTGCACTGTATATATAATGTAATAATAATTTGTAATGTAACGTACTGTATATATAATGTAACATATATGTAATGTACCGTACTGTATATATAATGTAACATATATGTAATGTACCGTACTGTATATATAATGTAACATATATGTAATGTAACATACTGTATATATAATGTAACATATATGTAATGTAACATACTGTATATATAATGTAACATATATGTAATGTACCGTACTGTATATATAATGTAACATATATGTAATGTACCGTACTGTATATATAATGTAACATATATGTAATGTAACATACTGTATATATAATGTAACATATATGTAATGAAACATATGTGTAATGTAACATATATGTAATGAAACATTGGATAAGCTCCTCCCCCCAGTGCCCCCTCCCAGGTGTGTCTCCCTGACTCACCTGGTGGATAAGCTCCTCCCCCCAGTGCCCCCTCCCAGGTGTGTCTCCCTGACTCACCTGGTGGATAAGCTCCTCCCCCCAGTGCCCCCTCCCAGGTGTGTCTCCCTGACTCACCTGGTGGATAAGCTCCTCCCCCCAGTGCCCCCTCCCAGGTGTGTCTCCCTGACTCACCTGGTGGATATGCTCCTCCCCCCAGTGCCCCCTCCCAGGTGTGTCTCCCTGACTCACCTGGTGAATAAGCTCCTCCCCCCAGTGCCCCCTCCCAGGTGTGTCTCCCTGACTCACCCGGTGGATCAGCTCCCCCACCATGCCGGTCCAGCTGCCGTTGGGTTCTGGGGCTCCGTACAGCCCGTCGTCCACCAGCTTGATCCGGAAGGAGAACTTGAGGATGTCGGCCAGCTCCCGCAGCATGTCCACACAGAAGCCCTCGTACTGATCGTTACCCTGGAGGTCCTGGTGGTTGGCCTTACGCATCACATAGGGGTTCTCCTGTTGGAGGGGGGGGGGGGGGGGGGGTCGGGGGTCATGACACCAGTATCTCAGGAGGTTGCTGGTTCGTTCCGCCGGCTCCTCCTCCTAGCCAAGTGTGGAGGTGTCCCTGAGCAAGACACCCAAACCCCTAACTGCTCCTGACCAGCTGGCTGACCAGTGTGTGTGTGTGTGTGTGTGTGTGTGTGTGTGTGTGTGTGCTGCCCACTGCTCCTAATACTAGGATGGGTTAAATGCAGAGGAACTCATTTCACTGTGTGTGTACATAATACACCAATAAAGATGATTCCATCCTCCACATGTAGATTTAGTGTGCGTGCGTGGGCATACCAGGATGGTGGTGACAGTCAGAGTCTTGTTGACCAGAGACTCTGAGGTGTTGAGGTCCAGGGAGGTGGAGTTCATCACCAGGGTGTTGTTGGAGTACCACACCCCGATCTGACCACCAGGAGGAGGAGAGAGAAGAGGGAGAGAGGGGGAGCAGTAGGGAGAGGAGAAGAGGAGGAGGAATATGAGGAGGATGAGAGGATATAGAGGGAGGAGAGGGTGAGGACAGAGGAGGAGATGAGGAGGTAAAGAGGATAGAGGGGGAGGAGAGGAGAGAGGGGGAGAAGAGGATAGAGTGGGAGGTGAGGGAAGAAGAGGAGGAGAGGAGAGAGGGGGAGAAGAGGAGCGAGGGGGAGAAAAGGAGAGAGGATAGAGAGGGGGAGAAAAGGAGAGAGGACAGAGTGGGAGCAGAGGAGAGGAGAGAGAGGGAGGAGGAGGTGAAGCAGAGAAAGAGAGGAAGGAGGAGGAGAGATTAACGGAGCATCAGGGGAGGCGTGGTGGAGGTCATTGCTTCATCAATATTGAAAACTAAAGAGGAGACGTAATGAAGGAGGGTTGAGCTGAACCATCGTGACTCCTAACCCTCAGGGGAACCCTCCTGCACCGTGACCTCTGACCTCTGGATGTTGGGTTTTAATTAACAAAGGGGTTAAATCACAGATGACCCCTGACCCCACACAGGAGACGTCCCTAACTCTCGCCGACCCCTGGACAGTAGGGATGGTTCACCGGCATAATACCATTGACCGATAGAAAAAGTGTGCACCGATACAATTTCTAAAATCTTTGCATCAGTAAAATCTGATTTATTTACTGTTTGTATGATTATAATATGCCTTTACGAATAAAAAATGAGATAATTTGATTCATCCCACCTCTAAACACCCTCTCCACTGATAGCAGTGGAGAGGGTGTTTCTCAACACCCTCTCCACTGCTATCAGTGGCCAATTCTTGTCAAGTCTGGTCACACACACACACACACACACACACACACACACACACATGAGGAAAGCCAATGGACAGAGATAGCATTTGACCTCTGACCTCTTTGTGACCCTCTGGGTGTTTCTCCAGGATCTTCAGGGTGTAGTTGGTTCTCTGACCCTTACTGTTGAACTCCACTCGCCCTGTCAGCCCCTCAAACTCCACCTGGGAGAGAGAGAGAGAGAGAGAGAGAGAGAGAGAGAGAGAGAGAGAGAGAGAGAGAGAGAGAGAGGGAGGGAGGGGTGTTGTTAAGGGTTATCAAGGTATTATCAAGGGTTATTATGGTGTTATTAAGGTGATCAAGGTGTTATTTAGTTATCAAGGTGTTATCAAGGTGTTATTAAGGTTATCAAGGTGTTATTAAGGGATATCAAGGTGTTACCAAGGTGTTGTTAAGGGTTATCAAGGTGTTACCAAGGTGTTGTTAAGGGTTATCAAGGTGTTATTAAGTTATCAAGTTGTTATTGAGGGTTATTAAGGTGTTATTAAGGTTATATTAAGGTTATAAATGGGTTTTTAAGTTATCAAGGCATTATTAAGGTGTTATTAAGGGTTATAAAGGTGTTTTTAAGGTTATCAAGGTGTTATTAAGGGTTATCAATGTGTTATCAAGGTGTTATTTAGGTTATCAAAGTGTTATTAAGGTTATCAATGTGTTATTAAGGTTATCAAGGTGTTATTAAGGGTTATCAATGTGTTATCAAGGTGTTATTGAGGTTATCAAGGTGTTATTAAGGTTACCAGGTGTTATTAAGGGTTATCAATGTGTTATCAGGTGTTATTAAGGGTTATCAATGTGTTATCAAGGTGTTATTAAGGTTATCAGGTGTTATTAAGGGTTATCAATGTGTTATCAAGGTGTTATTAAGGTTATCAAGGTGTTATTAAGGTTATCAATGTGTTATCAAGGTGTTGTTAAGGGTTATCAATATGTTGTTAAGGTTATCAAGGTGTTGTTAAGGGTTATCAATATGTTGTTAAGGTTATCAGGTGTTATTAAGGGTTATCAATATATTGTTAGGGTTATCAACGTGTTGTTAAGGGTTATCAATATGTTGTTAAGGTTATCAAGGTGTTGTTAAGGGTTATCAATATGTTGTTAAGGTTATCAGGTGTTATTAAGGTTATCAAGGTGTTATTAAGGTTATCAATGTGTTATCAAGGTGTTGTTAAGGGTTATCAATGTGTTGTTAAGGTTATCAAGGTGTTGTTAAGGGTTATCAATATGTTGTTAAGGTTATCAGGTGTTATTAAGGATTATCAATATGTTATTAAGGTGATCAGGTGTTATTAAGGGTTATCAAGGTGTTATTAAGGGTTATCAATATGTTGTTAAGGTTATCAGGTGTTATTAAGGGTTATCAAGGTGTGCATTAAGCATCACACAACATGTGACACAAAATGTTCCATGAAATCTGTTACAATCTTGCATCATTTTTCTATCAACCTTCTTCTATTCCTTCTGATTTAGGCAGAGAGAAACAGACAGCGAGCAAGAGACATCATGAGGTAGAGAGAGAGCGGGAATGGAGACGGAAACAAACCTGACAGCACAGATCAGACATGACAGGACGGATATGAAGGAGAGAGGAGAGGGGAGGAGGGGTGAGGAGGAGAGAGGGGGGATGAGGAGAAGGGAGGATGGAGGAGGGGAGAGTAGAGGAGAGAGGGGTGATAAGGAAGGAGGAGTGAAGAGAAGAGAGGGGATACAATGAATTGAAAGAAAGAAGAAATAATGAGAAAGCCAGTGAACCAAGATTAGGAACTCAAGATAAATAGGTCATCAAGAGGGGACTGTGTATGTATATAAAAATGTATATAAATATATATTTAAAGTTTACTTCATGAGGTATATATGGTATATAGTGTACTCCATGAGGTATATATAGTATTAGTGTATTACCATATGGTGGTAGTTCATCAGGTATTTATACAGTGTATAGTGAAGTACAATGCAGAGGTAGTTCATGAGGTATATATAGTATATTGTGTAGTTCATGCGGTGTATATATAGTATATTGTGTTGTTCATGAGGTATCAATACACAGTATATAGTAATATTACCATGTGGAGGTATATATACAGTATACAGTGTAGTTCATGAGGTATATATACAGTATACAGTGTAGTTCATGAGGTATATATACAGTATACAGTGTAGTTCATGAGGTATATATACACAGTATACAGTGTAGTTCATGAGGTATATATACAGTATGTAGTATAGTTCATAAGGTATATATAGTCTAAAGTGGAGTTCATGAGTTATGTATATCATATAGTGTAGTTCATGAGGTATATTCAGTATATAGTGTAGTACCATGCAGAGGTAGTTCATGAGGTATATATACAGTATGTAGTGTACTTCATGAGGTATATATACAGTATGTAGTGTAGTACCATGCGGAGGTAGTTCATGAGGTATATATACAGTATGTAGTGTAGTACCATGCGGAGGTAGTTCATGAGGTATATATACAGTATGTAGTGCAGTACCATGCGGAGGTAGTTCATGAGGTATATATACAGTATGTAGTGCAGTACCATGCGGAGGTAGTTCATGAGGTATATATACAGTATGTAGTGTAGTACCATGCGGAGGTAGTTCATGAGGTATATATACAGTATGTAGTGCAGTACCATGCGGAGGTAGTTCATGAGGCTGGTCCCGTGCTGCCAGATCAGCGGTGAGGTGCAGCTCAGCGGTCGGACTCCGATGTCTTGGCTGCGGTTCAGCTCCTGTACCGCGGCTACAACCACATGAACCGCATCGAACAGGAGCGCTGCAGACAGCTGTACACACACACACACACACACACACACACACACACACACACACACACACACACACACACACACACACACACACACACACACACACACACACACACACACACACACACACACACACACACACACACACACACACACACAAACACAGTGAGCGAGCGAGCATGGTGACATCAATAACAAATATCCTCTCTCTCTCTGCATCGGTCCATGAGGCTGTGAAGATGTCAGACTGATGCTGCGCTCTGATTGGCTGTCAGTCAGTCAGTCATACAATGCTGCAATCTGCAGTCTGTACAGTGCTGATAACAGTGTGTGTGTATGTGTGTGTGTGTATGTGTGTGTTGGTACTGGCAAAACCAGGGGGGATTGTGGGTACTGTAGTGCTGCATACTGTATGTCAATCTGGGCTGTTGTTATGTTAGCTGGGGGTCTTACCTACATTTTACCTGTCTCTCTCTCTCTCTCTCTCCCCACCGTCTCTCTCTCTCCCCGTCACTTTCTCCCCGCGTCTCTCTCCCCCTTCTCTTTATCTCCACCCATCTCAGTATCTCCACTCCCGTCTCTCCCCCCCCCTGTCTCTCTCTCTCTCCCCTTGTTTCTCTCTCCCCCGTCTCTCTCCATCTGTATCTCTCTTTCCACAGGTCTTTCTCAACCCCCCCCCCGTCTCTCTCTCTCCACCCGTCTCTCTCCCCCCGTGTCTCCCTCTCACCGCGGGTCCAGGGTAGTTGGTGCTGGAGCAGCTGTCCCTCCAGGAGAGGCTGAGGCTGCGGAGGAACTCCAGGTAGAAGGGATGGCTGCTGTTCAGCATGGAGAAACCCACCACACTGGCCTGCTCCTCCACCACCTCCTCCAGGTGGAGCCAGGGGAAGTCCTGAGGGAGGAGGAGGGAGGAGGGGTGAGGAGGGGGGGGTGGAGGGAGGCGGACCACTTTAGTTGATCTAGTTCAGCCTTAGTGATGCTATCACTTAGCATTATCTAAGCATTAGGTAGGGATTGGAAAGTACAGAGAATTGTATTGACTTATGGCGGTGGCGCGTTCGGATGCAGTGGCCTCTCGCAGTTAGTTTGTCGTTCGTTGTTTTGTCTAGTTTGTCGAGTTTGTCGAGTTTGCCGCTGTGTTCGACATGTACTGTGTTGTGTACAAGCATGTACAAGCGGTGTGAGAGGAAGCAGAAGAGGGGTTAGCGCAGAGGGATCCGGGCTAGGCAAGCGACTAGCCCACACAAGCCGGCCATTCCAACGTTATTTATGGAAAATGTCTGATCACTGGACAACAAGATGGACAACATACGTCTACTTCGATCAACCCAGCGTGAAGTGAGGGACTGCTGTGTTTACGGAAACATGGCTCCACAACAACATCCCGGACTCCGCTATTCAGCTAGACAAGCTAACATGCTACCGAGCGGACAGAAACAAGGTTAGCGGGGGGGGAAGACTCGCGGCGGCGGTGTGTGTGTGTTTACATCAGTGATGCTTGGTGTCGAGACGCTGTAGTTATTAACCAACATTGTTCACCGCTGGTGGAGTTACAGCCATTCTGGGTGTGGCTGTTTACATCCCCCCCAGCCCTAGCAACAAGGACAGAGAGGAGGCAGAAAACCTGAAACCCCCCCCCCCCGACCGACGACCAGGCTTTGTGTCTGTCACCAGCCAGTGTGAGGAGCACACTGCTGAGGATTAACACCTGCAAGGCTGCTGGACCTGACAACATCCCTGGTCGTGGACTGCACAGAGGAACTCACCGATGTCCTTCCAGACATCTTTAACACCTCCCTGAGCCAGGCTGTTGTACCCTCGTGCTTCAAGGAAACTACCATCATTCCTGTGCCAAAGACGTTATCTCCATCCTGCTTCAACGACTACTGCCCGGTTGCACTGACTTCTACCATCATGAAGTGCTTCAAAAGGCTGGTCATAAAGCAGATCAAATCCACCATCCCTCCCACCCTGGACCCATTTCAGTTTGCCTACCGAACTAAACGGTCCACAGAGGAGGAAATCTCTTCTGCTCTTTACCCAGCCCTCACACACCTGGACACTAAAAACTCATATGTTAGAATGCTATTCTTAGTCTTCAGCTCAGCATTCAACACCATCATCCCCCAGTAGCTTGTGCGAAAACGTATAGACCTGGGCCTCAGCCCCTCTCTCTGCAACTGGTGGCTGGACTTCCTCACAGAGAGACCACAAGCTGTTCGGGTCAACAACAACACCTCAAACTCTACTGAGTACGGGGGCCCCCAAAGAATGTGTGCTCAGCCCCCTGCTCTTCACCCTGCTGACCCATGACTGCACACCCAACTTCAGCTCCAACCACATCGTGAAGTTTGCTGACAACACTATTGTGGTGGGTCTCATCACGATGAGACTAACTACAGGAGGGAGGTGAACCAGCTGGCCCTCTGGTGCCAAAATTACAATCTCTTCATCAATGTGGAGAAAACAAAAGAGATGGTTATTGACTTCAGGAGAATCCACTCCCAACCCCCCCTCCCTCTGACCATTAATGGGGCTGCTGTGGAGCAGGTGAGCAGCACCAAATTTCTGGGTGTGACCATCGCAGATGACCTCACCTGGAAAAGCAACACCACCACACTAGTGAAGAAGGCCCAGCAGCCTCTACTTGTCCCTGTCCAGAGACACTTCTGGATAACCGTAGCGTTGCCCTTGGCCACCAGCCCAGACACCCCCCCCTGTGCGCAGAGATGAAGAATAGGAGGAGGAACAAGTGGAGGAAGGAGAGGAGCTGGAAGAGGTAACAGGTGGTGTGTGCTGATGAGATGGGCCCCATAGGGCCCCTATTACACACACAACTCAGTTAGAGGAGGAGTAACCTCAGGGGCCCCCGGGGGGCGGCCTTCAGGGGCCAATCAGACGCTCAGCCCCAGCTGACTACTATACTGTGTCTCACACACACACACACACACACACACACACACACACTACAACGGCAATGATTGGTTAGAGGTGGGAGACCTGCTATGAGGGGACCTGCTATGGGGGGACCTGCTATGGGGGGACCATGCCATGAGGGGACCCTGCCATGAGGGGACCTGCCATGAGGGGACCCTGCTATGAGGGGAATGCTATGAGGGGACCTGCTATGGGGGGACCTTCTATGAGGGGACCTGCTATGAGGGGACCTGCCATGAGGGGACCCTGCTATGAGGGGTATGCTATGAGGGGACCCTGCTATGAGGGGTATGCTATGAGGGGACCTGCTATGAGGGGACCTGCTATGGGGGGACCTGCTATGGGGGGACCATGCCATGAGGGGACCCTGCTATGAGGGGAATGCTATGAGGGGACCTGCTATGAAGGGTCCTGCTATGAGGGGAATGCTATGAGGGGACCTGCTATGAGGGGACCTGCTATGAGGGGACCTTCTATGAGGGGACCTGCTATGAGGGGACCTACCATGAGGGGACCCTGCTATGAGGGGACCTGCTATGAGGGGACCTGCTATGAGGGGACCTGCCATGAGGCGACCCTGCTATGAGGGGACCTGCTTTGAGGGGACCTGCCATGAGGGGAGCCTGCTATGAGGGGACCTGCTATGAGGGGACCTTCCATAAGGGGACCTGCTATGAGGGGACCTGCCATAAGGGGACCCTGCCATGTTCCTCTTCTGTTGGTAGAACTCCTCCTGCTACGTTGTCTCTTGTCAGCATGTGGTCCAATGTCAGAGGAAGGGTGTGTGGACAATACTGCTGGGGTAGGGATTTGGATATGAGAGAGGGAAGGAGGGGGAGAGAGAGAGAGAGAGAGAGAGAGAGAGAGAGAGAGAGAGAGAGAGAGAGAGAGAGAGAGAGAGAGAGAGAGAGAGAGAGAGAGAGAGAGTGGTGTGTCTGTTCTAAGTGTGAGTGATGGCCAGAGATGCAGTGTGTATGTGTGTGTGTGTGTGTGTGTGTGTGTGTGTGTGTGTGTGTGTGCACATTACTGCGCCCTCCCCCCCCCCCCCCGGGTGATGGTGATGAGGGAGGGAGGAGGGGGAGGTTCTCTGGTCCCTGTCCAGAGACACTTCTGGATAACCGTAGCGTTGCCCTTGGCCACCAGCCCAGCCCCCCCCCCCCCCCGTGCGCTAGCGGCTACGCTAACACCACCAACGTATTATTCACAAGATGAATTGGAACATGTTGCAGAGTTATCATCATCCACACTTAAAGAACTCATGGGGAGAGGACCTCCTACCATAGTGGTAAGGACCTGTAGAGGACCTCCTACCATAGTGGTGAGGACCTGTAGAGGACAGTCCTACCATAGAGGTGAGGACCTGTAGAGGACAGTCCTACCATAGTGGTGAGGACCTGTAGAGGACCTCCTACCGTAGTGGTGAGGACCTGTAGAGGACAGTCCTACCGTAGTGGTGAGGACCTGTAGAGGACCTCCAACCATAGTGGTGAGGACCGGTAGAGGACAGTCCTATCATAGTGGTGAGGACCTGTAGAGGACCTCTTACCATAGTGGTGAGGACCTGTAGAGGACCTCTTACCATAGTGGTGAGGACCTGTAGAGGACAGTCCTACCATAGTGCTGAGGACCTGTAGAGGCTAGTCTTACTGGTGAGGACCTGAAGAGGACAGTCTTACCATAGTAGTGAGGATGTACTTGTAGAACGAAGACGTCATTCCCAACTCGCTGGCCTGCGGTGGACAAACAAACAGAGGCGGACAAATATGAGAATGAAGAACAGGAAACAGGAGGACAACCCGGACTGAGTGTAAGGACACTGGACCAGCAGGAGAGTCACTGGTCAGACCTGAAGCTCTCCAGACCGAGCGAGAGAGTCTGGACCAGGACCCTCGCACAGGACCTCTTCTGTGATATGATGCTCAAGCTTTCATTTAGCATATTACTGCACAACCGCTATTTCTACTTGTCCATTTAGCCTGTTTACATTGTGTTTGTATCCTGAATGTGGACACCTGGACCAAGATTAGTCTTGTAGGTGTTTTTCTTTCCTGGCAAATAAACGTCTGATTATAATCCTGTGGACAGATGGTCTTCACGGCGTACTTGAGATATGGACTTGGACCGCGGCATAATGGGTAAATACACTGAGGATTAGCCTTGTCCTGCTAGGACAATACACATGGAGATGTCCTCCTGTCTGTGAGTGTCCTCAGAGAAAGCTTTGTATTAGATTTGAGTTTTAGTCCTTCACATTAAAGTTTTAGTCCTGTCCTTTACATTAAAGGTTTAGTCCTGTCCTTTACATTAAAGGTTTAGTCTTGTCCTTTACATTAAAGGTTTAGTCCTGTCCTTTACATTACAGGTTTAGTCCTGTTCTTTAAATTAAAGGTTTAGTCCTGTCCTTTACATTAAAGGTTTAGTCCTGTTCTTTAAATTAAAGGTTTAGTCCTGTCCTTTACATTACAGGTTTAGTCCTGTTCTTTAAATAAAAGGTTTAGTCCTGTCCTTTACATTACAGGTTTAGTCCTGTCCTTTACATTAAAGGTTTAGTCCTGTCCTCCACATTAAAGGTTTAGTCCTTCACTTGAGGATGTGGTTGGATGTGGAGGTAGAGTAGAATGATGTGGAGGAGAAGAAGGAGGTGGAGGAGAAGGTGGAAGGAGGAGAAGGAGGTGGAGGAGTAGGTGAAGGAGGATAAGGAGGTGGAGGAGGAGTGGACTTACCTCCCTCAGGATGTGGTAGGAGGTGGAGGAGGAGGAGGTGGAGGAGGAGTGGACTGACCTTCCTGAGGATGTGGTAGGAGGTGGAGGCGTTAGCGTCGATGATGATGGTGGCCACCTTGTCGTCCCTGATCTCCTTCAGGAGGGGGGTGGGGTCCTGGCTGTCGTCCAACATGCGCACCGACAGAGTCTCCCGCGAGATCAGAAAGCGCCGGACCAGTTCCTCCAATCGCAGCAGGCCTGGGGGAAGGGGGCGGGGCAACAAAACAGGAAGTGGTTTATGACAAGGACGTTTACAGAGCGGCAGGCGTGTTAATCCTGCAAGACCCACCTGTTCAGAGTCCACCTGGACTCTCCATGAATTCTCCTTCTCCTTAACCCCTAACTTGCTTAAGTCCTGACATTAATAGCTCTTAGCATGTTGTATATTCTAGCAAGTGTATATCCTTAATGTTGATAACACGCTCTTATAACAGGTACTTAAGCAGGAGACCTGGCAGTACGAAATTGTGTTATTCATCTTAATATGAATGCTTGTGAACTGCTCTATTTTTATGTTCCTCAGCGTTATGCTATTGTCTGCTTCAACTAATGTACACCTTGTAAGTCGCTTTGGATAAAAGCATCTGCCAAATGCCCTAAATGTAAATGTAAATGTAAATGTAAGCGCTATAGTCGACTTGAAGCTGAATCACCACGTGGGGACAAATCATGAAGTCATCACTGCCTGTCTGTCTGTCTTTTAGCAAGATAACTCTAACATTTCTATGCAGAATGTGACAAAAAAGTGGTTAGAGTACTTATGGCTCGAGGTACAGTTAATTTGATTTTGGATCCACAGATCAGGATCTAAACCCGGATCCAGGGGACTTTTTGGTGTGGCGGAGGTTTGGGCTTTAACGAGGGCCCTCTAGTTGGAGGTATGTTCTACTGAGGGCCCTCTAGTTGGAGGTATCTTCTACTGAGGGTCCTCTAGTTTGAAGTATGTTCTACTGAGGGCCCTCTAATTGGAGGTATGTTCTACTAAGGGCCCTTTAGTTGGAGGTATGTTCTCTACCGAGGGCCCTCTAGTTGGAGGTATGTTCTCTACTGAAGGCCCTCTAGTTGGAGGTATGTTCACTACTGAGGGCCCTCTAGTTGGAGGTATGTTCTCTACTGAGGGCCCTCTAGTTGGAGGTATGTTCTCTACTGAGGGCCCTCTAGTTGGAGGTATGTTCTCTACTGAGGGCCCTTTAGTTGGAGGTATGTTCTCTACTGAGGGCCCTCTAGTTGGAGGTATGTTCACTACTGAGGGCCCTTTAGTTGGAGGAATGTTCTCTACTGAGGGCCCTCTAGTTGGAGGTATGTTCTCTACTGAGGGCCCTCTAGTTGGAGGTATGTTCTCTACTGAGGGCCATCTAGTTGGAGGTATGTTCTACTAAGGGCCCTCTAGTTGGAGGTATGTTCTACTGAGGGCCCTCTAGTTGGAGGTATGGTAATTGTTCTTTGTTCCTTGAAGGTAAAACAGAACTAAAGGTGTTTTGTAGCCTCGACTGTGACTCCACTTGTCTTACTGCGAGTTACCTTCCAGGTGACTGAGCTCCTTAGTCTGAGGGGTTTTTGTCAGGACTTCTTGGACAGCTGTAATTCTAAAGTTGAACAAATGAAGTTGGAGGTATGTTCTCTACTGAAGGCCCTCTAGTTGGAGGTATGTTCACTACTGAGGGCCCTCTAGTTGGAGGTATGTTCTACTGAGGGCCCTCTAGTTGGAGGTATCTTCTACTGAGGGTCCTCTAGTTTGAAGTATGTTCTACTGAGGGCCCTCTAATTGGAGGTATGTTCTACTAAGGGCCCTTTAGTTGGAGGTATGTTCTCTACCGAGG
>CM051007.1:11343016-11353016 GCA_027704905.1 Muraenolepis orangiensis
ATGGTGACCTACTGGTCTCTGTGGTGTGGTACTGGGACATGGTGACCTACTGGTCTCTGGGCTGTGGTACTGGGACATGGTGAGCTACTGGTCTCTGTGGTGTGGTACTGGGACATGGTGACCTACTGGTCTCTGTGGTGTGGTACTGGGACATGGTGACCTACTGGTCTCTGTGGTGTGGTACTGGGACATGGTGACCTACTGGTCTCTGTGGTGTGGTACTGGGACATGGTGACCTACTGGTCTCTGTGGTGTGGTACTGGGACATGGTGACCTACTGGTCTCTGTGGTGTGGTACTGGGAGTCCTGCGGCAGGTCGTAGACGTCCACCTCCACTCGTCCGCGGGCCGCATCCTCCAGCAGTCTGTTGATGTTCTCCCGGGCCAACGCCAGGGCCATTCGCTCGCCACGCCCGCACGCCGTCCGCTCGTCCAGGATGGCCGCTGCGGAGACAGGAAGCGACCGGGACGTCCAGAAAGGTGAAGAAATCATCACAGACGATTTCCTCACCTTTCCGGAAACCCCGGTCACGGCTAACTCTTCTGGCGGCCATGTTGGCTGAGGGAACTAGAGTCTGGAAGCTGCGAAGCCTCGTGGCCGCGCAGGAATGCTTAAAATAATAATGCACTTGTTTGTCATGGTTTCACCAAAGATTCTAGAGGGTTTACCCACCCAACAAACCAAGACGGTGGCTAGCTAGCCGAATACGGTGCTGGGAGGAGATAGCGTGCTCAACATGAGTGGATGTTGCTGGCAGGGTAGCTAGCATGAACAACATGAGCAGATGTTGCTAGCAGATCAGCTAGTACGAACAACATGAGTGAATGTTGCTAGTAGGGTAGCTAGCAAGAACAACATGAGCGGATGTTGCTAGCAGGGTAGCTAGCAAGAACAACATGAGCGGATGTTGCTAGTGGGTAGCTAGCATGAACAACATGAGTGGATGTTGCTAGCAGGGTAGCTAGCGGATGTGCATGTGTGCTAGCAGAGTGATTAGCCCCGCTAGATATGCACTGCTTCTCTTCATTTTCATCGTCTTAATTAGTTTGTCGACATTTCACACTTACATAATTTCTGGGAGATCTCAGTTATTGCTATAAATTAATGTGTTCATTTGATACACACACACACACACACACACACACACACACACACACACACACACACACACACACACACACACACACACACACACACACACACACACACACACACACACACACACACACACAATCACTCATTGTTCGTTTAATTACAGATGTACGGGTGTGTTTTATTAATTATATTTAGTTGGATAGTGTTGAGAGGTAGGGCTAGTGTGTAGGTGTACAGACAGGAGGTGTGGGTCATGTTGAGGGGGCGTGGCTTATTGTTGAGAGGCTGTACTCTGTTCGCTGTGTATGTACTCACCCATGCGCACAGCGGCCAGCGTGTGGGCGGGGCCTGGGGAGCAGCGTGCCGGGGTCAGCAGGACGGTGATTGACAGCAGTAGTGCTGGCAGAGCCGGCATCTTCCACTGCTCCTCATGGAGAACTCTCTGATGGCCACCTGGCCGCCACCTGCAGGGGGGAGGAGTCATTACAACAGTGGACTGACTTCAGGTGGAGGAGTCATTACAGCACTGGACTGACCTCAGGGGGAGGAGTTGACCAAGATGGTGGCGCGTAAACATCGCGACGCCCAGTGTCTGACCAGCTTTTGCAAATTAGCGGTAATATACCTAATAATTCTTAGTCTGTTCACACAGAACAGTCTTGCTTTTATAACGTACACCCGACACAACCTTTTTGAAATTGGATTACATCATTCTGGCAACTTCAACTTCTGGCAAATCGGTGATCTTCAACTCCACGCTGAAACTCTGGTGAATCTCACCCCAGCACGGCCGGCTGACCGGACTCATCGCCCGCATAGAAAACGTAAACAGAGGAGAGGAAGCCACGGAGGGCTACGTGCTAGGCTAAGAGCTAACCCAGCATTTTCCTCGCCAACGTACGTATCTCTGGCGAACAAAATTGATGAACTGCGGCTGCGGATTATCAACCATAAACGGATTAAGGATTCCCCAGCAGTGCTATTAAGAAAACGGGGCTCACTCTACACAGAGCAGACAGATCAGCTGAGGGCTCCGGTAAAACCAGGGGTGGAGGTTTGTGTATTTATACTAACAAGGCTATGTGCACAGACAATACCACCATCGAGAGCCACTGCTCTGCTAACGTAGAATACCTAATGGTTTAATGTAGAACCTTTTACCAAACCAGGGAAATTACAGCCACCATTATAACTGCGGCTTACATACCTCCAGATGCTAATCCAGAACGCTAAGCTAGATATGAAGGAACTGTACTCTGCTATTAACCAACAGCAGAACTACCACCCAGAGGCAGCCTTTATTATTGCAGGCGATTTCAATCATGCCAACTTAAAGACAGTGCTCCCCAAATGTTACCAGCATGTCTCCTGCTCCACAAGAGGAGAGAGAACATTAGACCATGTTTACACCAACAAGGCTGATGCTTACAAAACCGTCCCCCTCCCCCACCTTGGGCAGAGTGATCATGTCTCTTTGTTCATGCTGCCTAAGTACACGCCACTCATCAAGCCTGTGAAGCCCAGGACAGTCAAAGTGTGGCCATCAATGTGGGCTCTGGAGGGAGCAGACTCTAAGTTGCAGAACCGGTTTCTACAGACGGATTGGAGCTTGTTTGCCTCCCAGTCTACCCTAGACACCCACACCGACATCGACTCCTACTCCTCCACAGATCACAACATTCCCCAACCAGAAGCCGTGGATGAACAGAGAGGTCTGCCTACTCCTAAAGGCACGTGACGCTGCTTTTAGGTCAGGCGATGCACTGGCCTACTGTTTAGCCAGGGCTAATCTGAAAAAGGACATCAAGCGGGCCAAGCTCAAACACAAGCGAAGGGTTGAAGACCACTTCAACAACTCCAATCCCCGACGCATGTGGCAGGGCATCCAGGCCATCACGGATTATAAACCCTCCAAAAACTCCCCCCTAACCACTGACTCATCCCTCCCTGACGAACTCAATCGTTTTTTGCTCGCTACGACCGGAACAACCCCGAACTGCCCACCAGGGCTACTCTCCCCGTCTCACCAACCCCTCACCCTATCCCCCACAGACCAAATGCGCATAAGGCAGCTGGTCCTGATGGCATCCCCGGTCGCGTGCTCAGGAACTGTGCTGAGCAGCTGACCAAGGTCCTTACTGACATTTTCAACTTGTGCTTTAAAACCACCTCCATTGTGCCATTGCCAAACCACTCCTCAGCAGCGAGCCTCAATGACTTCCGCCCTGTTGCACTCACCCCCATCATCATGAAGTGCTTCGAGTGGCTGGTCCTGGCTCACCTCAAATCTGGCCTGTCACCCTCACTGGATAAACACCAATTTGCCTACCGTGAGAACAGGAGCACGGAGGACGCCATTTCCTCAGCTCTTCACTCCGCTCTCTCCCACCTGGATGAGAGCAACACCCACGTGTGAATGCTGTTCATAGACTTCAGCTCAACACCATCATCCCCTCCAAAATCTTCAAACTTGGTGACCTCATGAAAACCAAGAACCTTGACATTAACCCCTCAGTTTGTAATTGGTTATTAGACTTCCTAACCAACATACCCCAGTCAGTCAGGTTAGAGCATCTCACCTCCTCCACCCTCACCCTAAACACTGGCGTTCCACAAGGCTGTGTGTTGAGCCCTCTCCTCTACTCCCTCTTCACCCACGACTGCACTCCTGTACATGGTACAAACACCATCATCAAGTTTGCCGACGACACAACGGTGGTGGGCTTCAACAAAAACAACAATGAAGCAGCCTACAGGGAGGAGGTCCAGCACCTGGTGGCGTGGTGCGCTGACAACAACCTGGCCCTCAACACCAAGAAGACCAAGGAGCTCATCATCGACTTCAGGAAGACCAGAGCTGGCGCACACGCCCCCATCTTCATCAACGGAGCGGAGGTCGAGCGTGTCTCCAGCTTCAAATTCCTGGGGGTCCACATCTCCGAGGACCTCTCCTGGTCCCTTAATACTGCTACACTGGTAAAGAAGGCTCACCAGCGTCTCTTCTTCCTGAGGAGACTGAGCAAAGCCCACCTGTCACCTCAGATTCTGGTGAACTTTCACCAGTGTGCTATTGAAAGCATCCTCACCAACTGCATCACAGTGTGGTACGGCCGGATCACAGTGTGGTACGGCCGACCGGAAAGCGCTGCAGAGGGTGGTGAAAACCGCCCAACGCATCGTTGGATTACCCCTCCCTGCAATAAACACTACCCACCACAAACGGTGTCTGAGGAAGGCGCAAAAAATAGGGGATGACCCCTCTCACCCCAACCATGGACTGTTTACCCTCCTCCCCTCTGGGGGCCACTATAGAGACCTTTGTTCCAAGTCAAGCAGGCATAGGAACAGCTTCTTCCCCTCAGCTGTCATCTCTGTCACCTCTGCTGCCCCCCCCTCTGCTGCAGCCCCCGCCCTGCCCCACACCTCTGCTCAACACCTATAATAATCACCACCAATGTCTTTGACTAACTGTAAAAAGAAAAAGAAAAAAACTAACTGTAAAAACAAACTGTATCACAACTACCTACCTCTCTATACTTTACATATTTTTAATAAAATACCTGTTTACTATACCTGCCATATATATTTAAATCTCAACTGTTGATAGAACTGCTCCTACTCCTGTATATACATTTATATATGCCATACATTTATATATGCTCACTTATATATACATTTACATTTATATTTATCCTGCTTTCAATAACTGCATACCCCTGATCACTACCTGTTAAATACTCACTTACCTGTATGTATATATATATATATATATATATTTATATATATATATACCAGTGGCGAAGCGTGTCTATCACAACTGGACCTTCTGTAGACCAGGGGTTCCCAAACTTTTCAGCCCGCGACCCCCAAAATAACAGACTGGAGACTGGCGACCCCCCCCCCCACTATCACCGTCCGACGGGGTGGGGGGGGGGTAATCGCGATCACGAACATTGTGTGTGGCTTTTTTTCAATCTGTGAATCTGTGGGAATCAAAATTCCTTTATTTGTCACTCACGTTATTATTAACAATAATAATAATAATAATACAAATGATAAAAAATAAATAAACCTCATGGGTCACATCAAGAGGATTCTGAAATCATCTCGCGACCCCCCCCCCTCGGGGTCCCGCGACCCCCACTTTGGGAACCCCTGCTGTAGACCACCCCCCCCCCCCCCCATTCGAAAATTCATTTTTTCTAGTCAGACGGACGTCACGGAGGTCACTTTATGCATTATCTCATTTAGGCAGATAAGATTGTCGCAGCCAATTTCCAAGTGTACCATAGTTGGTAAAGCAGTGTCCATGTAAGTAACAGCCCATCATCTTCGCCTTCGCCATTTTGACGTAAAATCCTACGTAGAAAAAACGTAGCACTACGCTAGATCCCCTCTCGCTCCAGCCAGTATACCTTCTAGCTCCCTATTGAGCTGTGGGGAAATCTGAAAGAATACGCCCATTGGCTACAAATCACTATATGATTGGCTGATCAAATTGTCAATCCAAACGTACGCTCTCATTCAGTCTAAGGGCCAAAGTCATCGGGAATACTTTGGTTGAAGGATATTCTTCCCAGCAACCTAGAAAAATATCTGATTGGTTGCATTGTTTTTCCAACACAAAACCACTCAAATGCGTCGTGCATGGACCGAGAAAGACAAACAAATCAACGTAACACTGTAATATAACAGATAACAACACAGATACCATTCTCATTTATTCATTTTATTTAAATTTGATTAAATTTGATTAAATTGTATTACATTTTATTATTTACAATTAATTCGATTTTTTTGGTTTCATCTGAGAGTTCCAGGGTCTTCTCTGAATACCTTGAAGGCCATGACGCTTCACCACTGATATATACCTATTATGCTCATATCCCATTTAATACCTAGTAGACTGTCTTTTAACCAGTCAATTTAAACTGTAAATTATATTATATATATATATATTATATTTACTGCAACATTTGCACTCAGGTTAGATGCTAAATTATTTTCGCTGTACTGTACTTGTGCTGTGCAATGACAATCAATTTGAATCTAATTGAATCTAATCGTTACAACAATGGACTGACCTCAGGGGGAGGAGTCAGTACAACACTGGACTGACCTCAGGGGGAGGAGTCTGTACAACACTGGACTGACCTCAGAGGGAGGAGTCATTACTACACTGGACTAACCTCAGGGGGAGGAGTCATTACTACACTGGACTAACCTCAGGGGGAGGAGTCAGTACAACACTGGACTAACCTCAGGGAGAGGAGTGAGTCGAACACTGTACTGATTTCAGGGAGAGGAGTCATTACAACAATGGACTGACCTCAGGGGGGAGGAGCTAATCATATTTGTTCCTCCAATGTCTCTGGGGAGAATATCCTGTATGGAACGCCCTGACCTTCACGCTGGTTTGATAAACCAATCACATTTGGATGTGTTGCCCAGTGGGCGTGTCCCTCCAGATGTGCTACGGCTCCGGGGTGTTCTAGAAGAGGACAAGAGGAGCGCTAGCTCACCCTAGCTCACCCTAGCTCACCCTAGCTCACGCTTGCTCAGGCTAGCTCAGGCTAGCTCAGGCTAGCTCAGGCTAGCTCAGGCTAGCTCAGGCTAGCTCGCGCTGGCTTTGTCCCAGCTGGACAACAGGTGTCCTCTACAGCTGATGAGCACAAGGGTTCAGACGGAGAAGGTGGAGACAGGAGAACAAAGGGTGGAGGAGGGACAGAGGGGGAGGGGCAGGTGGAGGAGGATGTGATCCGGTAATGGGCTGACCCCCGGGTCACCATGGCAACGCAGACGGTGCAGCAGCATCCCCAATGTCACAGCAACATCAGGGGACAACAAACTGAAACATCAGCAGAGAGAGAGAGAGAGAGAGAGAGAGAGAGAGAGAGAGAGAGAGAGAGAGAGAGAGAGAGAGAGAGAGAGAGAGAGAGAGAAAGAGAGAGAGAGAGAGAGAGAGAGAGAGAGAGAGAGAGAGTACTCATACTGTGCACCAGTGAGTTGGTCTGCTGTGTACCAGGTGAGGTTATTATGGTCTGTTCTATTCTCAACCGTCCAACAGAGCTCGACTCTTAATTAAAGTAGCCATGAATAAAGCTCTGGTCTTACCCCACAGGACACCACTAGTATATATATATAATATATTTGTAATAATACTAGTATATATATATATATATCTTTAATGATACTATCATATATAATATAGATCTTGAATAATACTAGTGTATGTATATATAATATGTATCTTCAATAATACTACTATATATAATAAAAATCTTTAATAATACTCGTATATATATAATATATATCTTTAATAATACTAGTATACATAATATACATCTTTAATAATACTCGTATATATATATATATATATATAATACTTTTATATATATGTATATAATATATCTTTTTAATAATACTAGTATGTATATAATATAGATGTTAATAATACTAGTAAATATAAAATCTATTTTTAATAATACTTTTACTTTATCTCTCCGCTCCCTCCCTCAGTATAACTCCTAACTCTCCACCTCTCTCTCTCCCCTCTCTGCAGTATTCTGCTTTTCTCTCTCCCTCTCTACAGCTACTCCCTCCCTCCCCATGCCATATATCTCTCCCACCCTCCCCCTTTCTCTTCCCCATCATTCCTCCTGTATCATATATTTCTCCCTCCTCCCCTGGATTATCAGCAGTCAGCCTGCGTTTGTCTCTCTCCCTTTCTCCCTCTCTCTCTCTCTCTCTCTCTCTCTCTCTCTCTCTCTCTCTCTCTCTCTCTCTCTCTCTCTCTCTCTCTCTCTCTCTCTCTCTCTCTCTCTCTCTCTCTCTCTCTCTCTCTCTGTCTCTGTCTCTCTCCCTCTCTCTATCGCTCTCTCTCTCTCTCTCGCTCTCTCATCTCTGTTCCTCCAACATCAGCCTCTCTGCCTCTTACTGCGTATCGTTGTGGTAACAGCAGCTGGGGCCAATACTCTCATACACACACACAAACACACACACACACACACACACACACAAACACACACACACACACACACACACACACACACACACACACACACACACACACACACACACACACACACACACACACACACACACACACACACACACATCTCCCTCTGCAACCACATTAACCCTTATCCTCCTTCAGCTCTCTTGTCTGGAGAACTAATGTCTGTGAGTATCAAAAAGTCTAAGAGACATCAGAGCAAACAAACTGGAGGGAAACTAAACGTGATAAACCAGAAGCAGGTAGGGGTTAGACAGTACAGAGACGGGTCATTAAGGAGCAGGTAGGGGTTAGACAGTACAGAGACAGGTCATTAAGGAGCAGGTAGGGGTTAGACAGTACAGAGACGGGTCATTAAGGAGCAGATAGGGGTTAGACAGTACAGAGACGGGTCATTAAGGAGCAGGTAGGGGTTAAATAGTACAGATACAGGTCATTTAGGAGCAAGTAGGGGTTAGACAGTACAGAAACAGGTCATTAAGGAGCAGGTAGGGGTTAGACGGTACAGAGACGGGTCATTAAGGAGCAGGTAGGGGTTAGACAGTACAGAGACAGGTCATTAAGGAGCAGGTAGGGGTTAGTCAGTACAGAGACAGGTCATTAAGGAGCAGGTAGGGGTTAGACGGTACAGAGACGGGTCATTAAGGAGCAGGTAGGGGTTAGATGGTACAGAGACGGGTCATTAAGGAGCAGGTAGGGGTTAGTCAGTACAGAGTAGGGTCATTAAGGAGCAGGTAGGGTTCGACAGTACAGAGACGGGTCATTAAGGAGCAGGTAGGGGTTAGTCAGTACAGAGTAGGGTCATTAAGGAGCAGGTAGGGTTCGACAGTACAGAGACGGGTCATTAAGGAGCAGGTAGGGGTTCAACAGTACAGAGACGGGTCATTAAGGAGCAGGTAGGGGTTAGACAGTACAGAGACGGGTCATTAAGGAGCAGATAGGGGTTAGACAGGACAGAGACGGGTCATTAAGGAGCAGGTAGGATCCTCCAGTGTTTTACTGTTAATTTATAGTGTTAATTCATATTCTTAATTAATACGATTAATTAATATGGTTAATATATACGGTTAATTTATACTGCTAATTTATACAATACATTTATAGTGTTAATTTAAATGATACATTATACAGTTAATTTATACATTTAATTTAAACAGTTCATTAATACTGTTTTCCTACAACCTGCTTCAGTGACCTTCACCTCCTCAGTCACCTCAGAGTCACCTCCACCTCAGAGTCACCTCCACCTCAGAGTCACCTCAGAGTCACCCCACCTCAGAGTCACCTCAGAGTCACCCCACCTCAGAGTCACCTCCACCTCAGAGTCACCCCACCTCAGAGTCACCTCAGAGTCACCTCAGAGTCACCCCCACCTCAGAGTCACCTCAGAGTCACCTCCACCTCAGAGTCACCTCAGAGTCACCTCCACCTCAGAGTCACCCCCACCTCAGAGTCACCTCAGAGTCACCTCCACCTCAGAGTCACCCCCACCTCAGAGTCACCTCAGAGTCACCCCACCTCAGAGTCACCTCAGAGTCACCTCCACCTCAGAGTCACCTCCACCTCCACCTCAGAGTCACCTCCACCTCAGAGTCACCTCAGAGTCACCCCACCTCAGAATCACCTCCACCTAAGAGTCACCTCCACCTCAGAGTCACCTCAGAGTCACCCCACCTCAGAGTCACCCCACCTCAGAGTCACCTCCACCTCAGAGTCACCTCCACCTCCACCTCAGAGTCACCTCCACCTCTGAGTCACCTCAGAGTCACCTCCACCTCAGAGTCACCTCAGAGTCACCTCCACCTCAGAGTCACCTCAGAGTCACCTCCACCTCAGAGTCACCTCAGAGTCACCTCCACCTCAGAGTCACCTCAGAGTCACCTCCACCTC
>CM051007.1:11358016-11363016 GCA_027704905.1 Muraenolepis orangiensis
TGTTTCTGACCCATACAGCATCACCTGTTTCACATTGGAGTTGAAGATGCGTAGTTTGGTGATGGTTTTGGAGCTCCAGATCTTCCTGAGGACGTTAAACATAACCCTGGCTTTGTTGATCCTGCTCTTTATGTCCACGTCTGTCTCTCCTGTGGTGTCCATCACACTTCCTAGGTATGTGAATGCCTCCACTTCCTCTAGGGGGGCGCCGTGTATGAGGATGGGGTTGCTGCTCCTTGAATGGATCTTCATTGCCTGTGTCTTTGTTTAAAAAAAAAAAGAAAAAAAAAAGAAGTTGCTCCCACATTGTCCACTGGATCCCATTTCTCTCCCCTTTGGTTGTTTCCTTCATGATCCAGTCGACTGCAAGGAGGAAAAGGAATGGTGAAAGTAGACAACCCTGCTTGACCCCCGTATTGACATCGAAGCTCTTTGATAACTGCATGCATGATCTTGAATGCGGTTCCGTCATATGAGTTTTTGATGATGTTTATTAGTTTAATGGGGATTCCGTTAGGCTCCATAGGGTTGTTCTGTCTAAGCTGTCAAATGCTTTTTCAAAGTCGATGAAGTTGATGTAGAGGGATGTGTTCCATTCTATTGACTCTTCAATTATGATGCAAAGTGTTGCTATGTGATCTGTACACGAGCAGTCCCTCCTGAACCCGGCCTGCTGGTCCCTGAGCCTCTTGTCTACAGATTCCTGGAGGCGGTTGAGGATGATCCGGTTGAGAACTTTTCCGGGTACGGAAAGTAGGGTGATCCCTCTGTAGTTCTTACACTGTCGTAAGTCACTTTTCTTTTGGACTTTCACAATGTGTCCCTCTGCCCATGGACAGGTGATTTCTCTTCAGCCTACCAGCAGATGGTGGTCAGATGGTGCATCTGCTCCTCTTCTGGTTCTGACATCTATGGACCTTCTGAACTTACTACAGTTACAGATCGATTTGGTTTTCTGTAACATGGTCTGGTGACACCCACGTTGTTTTATGTATGGTTTTGTGAGGGAATACACTTCCTCCAATGACCAGGTTGTTTGTTGACACAGGTCTCAACAAACATCTCTCCATTGTCATTCATTTTCCCCACTCCATGTTTCCCCATAATTTCCTCGTAGCCCTCATTCCGTCCTCCAATCTTGGCGTTGAAGTCACTCATCAGGATAATGAGGTCTCTGGCTCCAACCCTACCAAGTAGGTGGTTCAAGCTGTCATAAAACTTGGCCTTGACATCATCAACTGCATCGTTGGTAGGTGCATAGCACTGTATTATGTGAGCTTTCACTCTCCTGTTGTTGGTTCTGAAGGATGCAGTAATGAGGCGAGAACTGATGGGTTCACATGCGATCAGGGCCTTTCTGGTCTCCTTAGTCATCATGATGGCTACTCCCTCAGTGTGATTTGCTCCATCTTCTTCATGGCCAGAGTAGATAACAGACTGCCCACTGGGCAGCTTTACCTCCCCGACTGTGTCCGTCTTGTTTCCCCCAGGCCCAGGACAGAGAGATTGTAGCGCACCATTTCTTTGGCAATGGTAGCAGCCATTGGTAGCCAGCCTGGAACATGGTCTGGACATTCCACGTCCCCACAGGGGTGGATTTCTTTGGTGTCAGAAGGCGTATCAACTTCCCAGCTTCCTTTCAGGTTTGACTGGGAAGCGTCATGATCCCCATTTCTAGGGCACCTTCTCAACCAAGTCTTTGATGCTTTCATTCTTCAGTGTTTCTGTAACTACTGCTTTTTTTCGGGATGAGGAAGTTAACCCCACGCCCAACCCCCAACCTGGAGGACCAGGGACTGCAATTGGTCTGCCTCTTACCCCTTGACCAGTTTGGTTTGGTTGAACCTGCCAGGGGTGTAAACCCCTTCCAGCTTAGCTCTCAGGGTCATCGGAGTATGCAAGCCTCTCCACCACGACAAGGTAGTGCAGTAGTCTTTGACTATGTTATATTTCTCTATTTCTTGTGATATTACGCACATTAACATTATGAATAATAATAAGAACATACATATCACAGTGAATAAGTGACCAGTGCATTGAATCCTTGTCAGTGTGAAGAACAGCTAAAGACAAGTCTTTGTGGCTCTCCAGGCAGCGTTTGAGGAGTTTGTGCTTTTGTTCTTTAAAACACCAGAGATCTCAGAAATGTAATATTTATTTGGTTTCTACGTCTCGCTGTCAGGAACGTCAGCAGAACATCAAACAAGGTTTTCTTTGAGTGAAGCGGCGGTGAGAACCCATGTGAAAATTATACAGACGAAAGCTTTGATACACGGGAACACGACGCCAGACCAAGGTCTGAACAAACCTCTCTTCACCATCTCACCAAACCACTCTCTTCACCATCTCACCAAACCTCTCTTCACCATCTCACCAAACCACTCTCTTCACCATCTCACCAAACCTCTCTTCACCATCTCACCTCTCCTCTCTTCACCATCTCACCAAACCTCTCTTCACCATCTCACCTCTCCTCTCTTCACCATCTCACCAAACCTCTCTTCACCATCTCACCAAACCACTCTCTTCACCATCTCACCAAACCTCTCTTCACCATCTCACCAAACCTCTCTTCACCATCTCACCAAACCTCTCTTCACCATCTCACCTCTCCTCTCTTCACCATCTCACCTCTCCTCTCTTCACCATCTCACCAAACCTCTCTTCACCATCTCACCTCTCCTCTCTTCACCATCTCACCTCTCCTCTCTTCACCATCTCACCTCTCCTCTCTTCACCATCTCACCTCTCCTCTCTTCACCATCTCACCTCTCCTCTCTTCACCATCTCACCTCTCCTCTCTTCACCATCTCACCTCTCCTCTCTTCACCATCTCACCTCTCCTCTCTTCACCATCTCACCTCTCCTCTCTTCACCATCTCACCAGACTGTTATCTGGATGTTTAGCTCTTTTTGCACCAAGTTGTTTGTCTGTTTTCTCTAGATATTTTTGGAAAGCGTCAGTAAATCACGATGCGGTTGCTCACGGCAACCCACCGACAAACCAACAAGATAAACTCCTGGGTTGCTGCACACTCATTGGTCTCGATGCGTTTACATGGACTTGGGCCATCATTTACTGTAGAAACAGCAGCTGCAGAGATAAACCACAACAACACTTGAGAATATCGTCGGATAATAAATCATATTAAATATCACTTTAACGAGAAGAAGAAGCTCTCATAACCACCGAGATCCATCTCTGTCCGATCTTCCCCGGGTAAGAGATTACAATATTACACTTTATCCTTATTTGTCACTTGCAATCCAGTCGTGGTCTTCCTGCTACAATTTGTCTATTCCTACGTTTCCCAGAATGCCTTGGACCAACCTTTCCTGTACAGAACACAGTAGCTACTTATTCTCGTTACTGACTAAATAGTACTAGTATGAAGTGACTATGTTATTATTCGACAGTATTAGGCCAGCTCTGGTCCTGCCTACTACCGGAACACAACTTCCTTTTATTATATATTTATATAATATATATATAATATATAATATAATATATATATAATATATTATATAATATATATATATATATATTAACCTGATAGAACAGGTAGATATTAACCTGCTAGAACAGGTAGATATTAACCTGCTAGAACAGGTAGATATTAACCTGATAGAACAGGTAGATATTATCGTGATAGAACAGGTAGATATTAACCTGATAGAACAGGTAGATATTAACCTGATAGAACAGGTAGATATTAACCTGATTGAACAGGTAGATATTATCCTGACTGGTATTGACTGGTCACTGGTCCCCAACACACACTTCCTGTCATACATATATCATGTCCTGACCCAATAGGTTTCAAATCATTTCACAATAAAAGCCTCCCATTTCCTGCAGACCCCTCAGTCCGACACTGGCTGACTGGATGATAGCGCAGCTAGTAACTATAGTATAATATAGTTAACTATAATATTATATATAATAAATACTATAAATACTATACAACTTTATATTATAAATACTTTAGTAATATATACCGGTATATATATATAATATAATATAATACTATATATAATAAATACTATAATACTATATGGAATAAATACTATAATACTACTACTACTCTCTCTCTCTCTCTCTCTCTCTCTCTCTCTCTCTCTCTCTCTCTCTCTCTCTCTCTCTCTCTCTCTCTCTCTCTCTCTCTCTCTCTCTTTATCTCTGAGATAATTTCATGCATCTCTTGTGTGCGTCATGCACACACGCACGCACGCACGCACGCACGCGCGCACGCACGCACGCGCGCACGCGCGCACGCGCGCACGCACGCACGCGCGCACACACACACACACACACACACACACACACACACCGTGGCTTTGATGTGCCTTTGCAGCAGGTGCCAAGACAAAATAATTACCAGCTATAATTATGTCATTCAACCTGTCAATCAAAGAGAGACAGAGACAGACAGACAGACAGACAGACAGAAAGAAAGACAGACAGACAGACAGACAGACAGACAGACAGACAGACAGACAGACAGACAGACAGACAGACAGACAGAGAGAGAAAGGCCTGAAGGTGTAATGAAGGCCAGCAGGTGAATATAACTAGTCTGGCTGTAGCAGTGAGTTTAGCGCTAGCGCTAGCCGCGTGTGAACTGTCCGCTATAGTCAGCGACGCCGGGCTAGCGCGCTAAAGCATTAGCTGTACCAGTCAGGACGACTAGCCCTCCTCTCTCTGCTCCACAAGCAAACTCAAAACAACAAGTGGCTCTGCTTGGGGAAGCACTGAACCGCATCTAAAATCCATTTTTTTTAACTACTGCTTGTGTCCTCCTCCTCCTCCACCACCTCCTCCTCCACCATCTCCTCCTCCTCCTCCTCCTCCTCCTCCTCCTCCTCCTCCTCCTCCTCCTCCTCCTCCTCCTCCTCCTCCACCTCCTCCACCACCTCCTCCTCCTCCACCACCTCCTCCTCCTCCTCCTCCTTCTCCACCTCCTCCTCCTCCACCACCTCCTCCACCACCTCCTCCTCAT
>CM051007.1:11373016-11380516 GCA_027704905.1 Muraenolepis orangiensis
CCAGCTTACATTACATTACAGTAATTTAGTAGACATTTTTGTCCAAAGTGACTTACAATTTTGTGTTCAACAAAGGTAGGCAAGAGAACAACTCGTCACCAGAAGTAAATTCCTAATAAGTCTCCAAAAACTGAACCAATGCTCAGGTAAAAGTACAATAAGTTGGAAAACAATAGAACAATAACTAACTAAGAAGCAAACAATCTACTTAGACACTAGTATGCTAGTAAAGCTAGTAAGAAGTGATAAGAGGATGCGCTAGGAGGAAGGATCCGGGAAGAGGTGAGTTTTCAGCCAGCGGTGGAAGACCTGACATCCGTTGGGAATTCATTCAATGACTTGACTTTAAGCACCTAAGTGACAGGGCAAGCAGACACCCTGAATTAGCAGAGCAAAGTGGACAGGCAGGGATGTAGGGCTTGACCAATGCCTGGAGGTAGGAAGGAGCTGTTTGTTTCACTGCCCTGTAGAGTAGCACCAGGGTCAACTATATGGAGCAGCTACAGGGAGCCAGTGTAGCGACCGGAGAAGGGTAGATGTGTGTGAGAATTGGTTTAGTTGAACACCAGACAAGCTGCAGCTTTCTGAACGAGCTCCAAGGGTCTGATGGCAGACGCCGGGGCGCCAGCAAGGAGGGAGTTGAGGTAGTTCAAATGGGAGATGAGAGAAGAAGAGCCTGGGAGAAGAGCATCGGAGAAGAGCCTGGATGAGCACCTGCGCAGCGTTTTCAGTGAGTAAAGGCCGAATCCTGAGTAGGTGTCACCACAGCATCATCAATGGTGACAGCCAGGTCTTGATGTGGACAGCCATTTGCCGGGTTGAACACTAGCTCAGTCTTGTCCAGGTTGAGCTTTAGGTGGTACATTGTCATCCACTCTGAGATGTCTGCAAGCAGCAATGCATGTTTCCACTTGTGTGTCAGAGGGGGGAAAGACAAGATTAGATGGGTGTCATTAGCATAGCAGTGGTAGTAATTGAAGATTGAAGTGGATAACGGAACCAAGAGATATTTTGTAGAGGGAAAAGAGAAGAGGACCCAGGACCGATCCTTGTGGAACCCTAGTAGTCAGTCTGTGTGGTTCTGACCCAGACCCTCAGTGCCACCTGGTAGAAGCGACCCGTCAGATAGAATGCAAACAAGGAGAGAGCAGAGTGCGAGACGCCCACCCCCTGAAGAACATTATCTATGGAGAGGGGAGAAAAATGGGTAAGGGAGGGATGTGGGAGAGTGGGGGGTAGACAGGGGTGGTTGGTGCGAAGAGCATCAGCCGGGGGGTCAGGAAAGGAGGATCAGACATCATGGACCTTCTTTTCAAAGAAGTTGGCGAAATCGTCAGGGAGCAGGGAGGAGGTGGGGGATGTAGGAGGAGATGGAAAGCTTCAGATCGTTTTTAGGGTTAGATGCTGATCTTTTAATTTTGGAACAGAAGAAGACAGCTTCAACAGCTGAGAGAGGAGGAGAAGTTTGACAGAAGATCCTTTGGAGTTTTGCCTTCCACCTGCGCTCCGCCTCTTTGAAATTCTGTCTCTCCAACAACCAGGGGGCAGGTGGAGTTGGGCGTGCAGGCCTGGAAGTGAGAGGACAGAGAGTGGCAGAATCAGGGGATAGAACATAGAAAGATTCAGGAGGAGGGAGGGCAGAAAGAACAGAAGAGGAGAGATCAGCAGGGGAGAGTGAGGGGAGATTGCAGTGGGATGACACCATGCGGGTAGGGGGAGAGTGTGAGGGGAGAGAAGAGAAGGAGAGAGAGAAGGACATGAAGTAGTGATCAGAGAGGTGGAGAGGAGTAACTGAAAGGTTAACTGTATCCCTGTGTCTGGTGAAGATCAGGTCCAGCTGGTTGCCAGCCCTGTGGGTCGGAGGAGATGTACGGCGGGAAAGGCGCGAGGAAAGAGAGAAGAGGGTCCAGCTTTTCAGTCAAGATGTTGAAGACTCCAAGAAGGATAAGTCTGGAACCATCGTCAGGGAAGTGGGAGACAAGCATGTCAAGTTCCTCCAGGAAGTCACCAGCTGGGCCGGGGGGATGATTAACAACGCTAATGATGAGCTTCATTAGGAAATGAAACAGTGAATGAAATTCAAATGAGGAGGGGGAGAACTGTGGAATAAAAACAGGGGAGTATTTCCTGTCATGGGATATCAGCAGACCAGTACCACTGCCTCACCCTGCATCCCTGGGAGTGTGAGAGAAAGAGTGCACATCTGACAAAGCAGCAGGTGGGCCAGTGTTTTCTGGGCTTATCCAAGTCTCAGTTACAGCAAGAAAGTTTAGGGAGAGCAAGGATGCATGGCCTAAAATTAACTCTGTTTTCTGCACAGCCAACTTGCAATTCTAAAGCCCCCGAGATATCACTAGCTTAACATGAATAGAAAGAGTAGGGTAGATAAGGTTCCTGGGATTTTGGCGGCGCCTTGGTGTGATCCAGCGTCTGTGTGACCTCTGTGAAGAAGTGCGCACAGTAATGCGAAGCAGACACATTGTAGATCACAGTAATGTAGTCACAGTCCGAAATGTAGACCTGAGAAGAAGTCAAACTAGAAAAAGTTGGCTGTAGCCTTATTATCAGAAAGTGGCTTAAGACAATTACCACTGGTTGCTAATTGTCTGCAGGTGTGCTATGAGTGCAGACCCCTCCCACACAATTAACAAGGCAGTTGACCTAGATTGTGTGAAACCGTCTTAAATGGGCCACAACAGTAAGCACTAACTGACCACTTAGCACAACCATATTCAGACTATTCAAGATGAGTCAAGAAGTCCAGAGTCCCTCCAGTAGTTGAAACAAACACTGTTTGTCACTGCTGTATAATTATGTACAGGGGTGCACCGTTCCTGGTGGTATTGCAATACCAGGTCCATGCATGGAGTAACGGAGCAAGCCCCTATTCCATCACCTTATAGTACACATCACAATATCCTCCACCTCCACCTCACCGCCACCTCCACCTTACAGTATCCTCCACCTCCACCTCACCTCCACCTTACAGTATCCTCCACCTCCACATCAACGCCACCTCCACCTTACAGTATCCTCCACCTCACCTCCACCTCCGCCGTACAGTATCCTCCACCTCCACCTCACCTCCACCTCCACCTTACAGTATCCTCGACCTCCACCTCACCTCCACCTCCACCTTACAGTATCCTCCACCTCACCTCCACCTCCTTCTTACAGTATCCTCCACCTCCACCTAACCTCCACCTAACCTCCACCGTACAGTATCCTCCACCTCACCGCCACCTCCACCTTACAGTATCCTCCACCTCCACCTAACCTCCACCTCCACCTAACCTCCACCGTACAGTATCCTCCACCTCCACCTAACCTCCACCTTACAGTATCCTCCACCTCCACCTAACCTCCACCGTACAGTATCCTCCACCTCCACGTCACCGCCACCTCCACCTTGCAGTATCCTCCACCTCACCTCCACCTCCACCTTACAGTATCCTCCACCTCCACCTCACCTCCACCTCCACCTTACAGTATCCTCCGCCTCACCTCCACCTCCACCTTACAGTATCCTCCACCTCCACCTCACCTCCACCTTACAGTATCCTCCACCTCCACCTCACCTCCACCTCCACCTTACAGTATCCTCCACCTCACCTCCACCTCCACCTTACAGTATCCTCCACCTCCACCTCACCTCCACCTCCACCTTACAGTATCATCCACCTCACCTCCACCTCCACCTTACAGTATCCTCCACCTCCACCTCACCTCCACCTCCACCTTACAGTATCCTCCACCTCCACCTCACCTCCACCTTACAGTATCCTCCACCTCCACCTTACACTATCCTCCACCTCACCTCCACCTCCACCTTACAATATCCTCCACCTCCACTTAACCTCTACCTAACCTCCACTGTACAGTATCCTCCACCTCCACCTCACCGCCACCTCCACCTTACAGTATCCTCCACTTCCACCTAACCTCCACCTCCACCTAACCTCCACCGTACATTATCCTCCACCTCCACCTAACCTCCACCGTACAGTATCCTCCACCTCTACCAAATCTCCACCTCCACCTTACAGTATCCGCCACCTCCACCTCACCTCCACCTTACAGTATCCTCCACCTCCACCTCACCTCCACCTCCACCTTACAGTATCCTCCACCTCCACCTCACCTCCACCTTACAGTATCCTCCACCTCCACCTCACCTCCACCTTACAGTATCCTCCACCTCCACCTCACCTCCACCTCCACCTTACAGTATCCTCCACCTCCACCTCACCTCCACCTTACAGTATCCTCCACCTCCACCTCACCTCCACCTTACAGTATCCTCCACCTCCACCTCACCGCCACCTCCACCTTACAGTATCCTCCACTTCCACCTATCCTCCACCTCCACCTAACCTCCACCGTACAGTATCCTCCACCTCTACCAAATCTCCACCTCCACCTTACAGTATCCTCCACCTCCACCTCACCTCCACCTTACAGTATCCTCCACCTCCACCTCACCTCCACCTTACAGTATCCTCCACCTCCACCTAACCTCCACTGTACAGTATCCTCCACCTCTACCAAATCTCCACCTCCACCTTACAGTATCCTCCACCTCCACCTCACCTCCACCGTACAGTATCCTCCACCTCCACCTAACCTCCACCGTACATTATCCTCCACCTCCACCTAACCTCCACCGTACAGTATCCTCCACCTCTACCAAACCTCCACCTCCACCGTACAGTATCCTCCACCTCCACCTAACCTCCACCGTACAGTATCCTCCACCTCTACCAAACCTCCACCTCCACCTTACAGTATCCTCCACCTCCACCTAACCTCCACCGTACAGTATCCTCCACCTCCACCTAACCTTCACCGTACAGTATCCTCCACCTCTACCAAACCTCCACCTCCACCTTACAGTATCCTCCACCTCCACCGCCACCTCCACCTTACAGTATCCTCCACCTCCACCTAACCTCCACCTCCACCTAACCTCCACCTTACAGTATCCTCCACCTCCACCTCACCTCCACCTTACAGTATCCTCCACTTCCACCTAACCTCTACCTCCACCTAACCTCCACCGTACAGTATCCTCCACCTCCACCTAACCTCCACCGTACATTATCCTCCACCTCCACCTAACCTCCACCGTACAGTATCCTCCACCTCTACCAAACCTCCACCTCCACCGTACAGTATCCTCCACCTCCACCTAACCTCCACCGTACAGTATCCTCCACCTCTACCAAACCTCCATCTCCACCTTACAGTATCCTCCACCTCCACCTAACCTCCACCATACAGTATCCTCCACCTCCACCTAACCTTCACTGTACAGTATCCTCCACCTCTACCAAACCTCCACCTCCACCTTACAGTATCCTCCACCTCCACCTCACCTCCACCGTACAGTATCCTCCACCTCTACCAAACCTCCACCTCCACCTTACAGTATCCTCCACCTCTACCTAACCTCCACTTCCTCCACCTTACCTCCACCTCCACCTCCACTTTACCTCCACCTCTACCTTACCTCCACCTTACCTCCACCTAATAGTAGCCTCCTCCTCTGTTAATAATGACCCATAATTAAACTACAGTTCATAAGGTTTTAAAGCTTCCATTAGAAGAGACTGTTCCTCTCTCTCTCTCTCTCTCTCTCTCTCTCTCTCTCTCTCTCTCTCTCTCTCTCTCTCTCTCTCTCTCTCTCTCTCTCTCTCTCTCTCTCTCTCTCTCTCTCTCTCTCTCTCTCTCTCTCCTTCTGCGTGGTGACTGTGTCTCCCCGTCCCTCACCATGGGAGGTAATTGGGGGAGACAGACAGTATGTGTGTATTGTTGTCCATTTGTCAGCAACTCTCCACAGTGATACCATGGCTCCCTGAGGACCTCAGAGAGAGCAGGCTGACACACTGACACACACACACACTGACACACACTGACACGCACAGACACACACACACACACACACACACACACACACACACACACACACACACACACACACACACACACACACACACACACACACACACACACATACTGTGTGTGCTGCATTTAAGCTCTTGGCACAACATTTGGAAGATTAAAGAAGTCATTAAATAACCAAAGAACTAGACCAGACTAGACCAGACTAGACCAGACTAGACCAGACTAGACTAGACCAGACTAGACCAAACTAGACTAGACTAGACCAGACTATACCAGACAAGACTAGACCAGACTAGACCAGACTAGACCAGACTAGACCAGACTAGACTAGACCAGACTAGACCAGACTAGACTAGACTAGACCAGACCAGACTAGACTAGACTAGACTAAACCAGACTAGACTATACCAGACTAAACTAGACTAGACCAGACTAGACAAGACTAGACTAGATCAGACTAAACCAGACTCGACTAGACTAGACCAGACTAAACTAGACCAGACTAGACCAGACCAGACCAGACCAGACCAGAACAGACTAGACAAGACCAGACTAGACCAGACTAAACCAAACTAGACTAGACTAGACTAGAATAGACTAGACTAGTCCAGATTAGACCAGACAAAACTAGACCAGACTAGAGCAGACTAGACAAAACCAGACTAGACTAGTCCAGACTAGACCAGACACAACTAGACCAGACTAGACAAAACCAGACTAGACTAGACCTACAGACCAGACCAGGTGTGCAGGGTCATGTGAAGTTAATTATCTGAACAACCTGTAGGGGTCAGGGGTCGTCTACCGTTAGGGGTCAGGGGTCGTCTACAGGTAGGGATCAGGGGTCATCTACATGTAGGGGTCGTCTCCAGGTGTTCACCATGACAACACAGCTCACTATTCTCTAGTGAAGCTTCAATAACATCACCAATATACGTGTGTGTGTGTGTGTGTGTGTGTGTGTGTGTGTGTGTGTGTGTGTGAGAGAGTGTTTGTGTGTGCCCTGTTCCTCCTCTGCTTTCTCTCATTTTCATCCATCACTCGAGACCATCCTACCGTGACACACAAACACACACACACACACACACACACACACACACACACACACACACACACACACACACACACACACACACACACACACACACACACACACATACACACACACACACACACACACACACACACACACACACACACACACACACACACACACACACACACCACACACAGGCAACAGAGAGAGAAACATAAATGCTAGAATGGAATCGTACATCCAGCACCTCTCCTCTCTCCTCTCCTCTCCTGTCTCCTTTCTCCTCTCCTCTCCTCTCCTCTCCTCTCCTCTCCTCTCCTCTCCTCTCCTCTCCTCTCCTCTCCTCTCCTCTCCTCTCCTCTCCTCTCCCCTCTCTCCTCTCCTCTCCTCTCCTCTCCTCTCCTCTCTCCTCTCTCCTCTCCTGTCTCCTTTCTCCTCTCCTCTCCTCTCCTCTCCTCTCCTCTCCTCTCCTCTCCTCTCCTCTCCTCTCCTCTCCTCTCCTCTCCTCTCCTCTCCTCTCCTCTCCTCTCCTCTCCTCTCCCCTCTCCCCTCTCTCCTCT
>CM051007.1:11388016-11447268 GCA_027704905.1 Muraenolepis orangiensis
CAGCGCCAACACACACAGCTTCAAAACATTCCAAGTATGTCTGTAGTACCTTCAGTTTGTGTGTGTATGCATGTGTGTGTGTGTGTGTCATATGCACAACAACAGCTACAAGAAGCATTGTTAGTAGTGAAATTCTTAAGTCTCCCCCAAATAGTATATCAACTATAATATAAAATATATTCTAGTTATCTCCCTGGAACGATGAAACGGAAGATGAAACGGAGTACAGAGATGAGGAAGTCCAGCTGACGCAATGGTGCCAGGACAATAGCCCCGCACTGAATGTCAGCAAGACTAAGGAGCTCATCGTGGACTTCAGGAGCCACCGGGGCACCGACTCCACCATCCTGTATGGATAGACTAAACAAGGGTAAGTCCTAAAACATGTTAGTATTTTGATTAACTGTTCACTTAATATACAGTGGTACTGTTCATTATTTAAGGAGACTCACTGTGCAGGTTCTGAAAAATCCAGAGACTTCCTCGTTCAGATACACAGGAAGTGCATGGAGAACAGTGGTGCGCCTGGTGTGGATGTCATGGATTTCCTATTAAGATAAAAACAGAAGTGTATATACTGAAAAGTTTACTGAACAATGCTGATTTTAAACAGTCCAATCAGAACATATGTCCACAAATAACCTCTACACATCTTTAATGCAATCAGACAAATAGCAAACACAAAGTGGACTAATTGTAAAATGTAAAAGCTAATTTGAATCATTGAAGCTGTCCAATGTTAGAGGTTCAACCTACGACATGTATAATAATCTATTCACCTGTTCATCGTGGATTCGTAAAATGTCTGCCAACGCAACTGCTGTGGTCCCAGTTTTGGACGCCTTCTGTCGAAATAACGTCATCAGTCTACGAATATGGCGGTCAAGCTCTGCGTAGAAGGTGTTGGGCAGGTTCCGGTTTGTAACCTTCTGGAACTCTGCATACACCTACATTTAAAAACAGCATAAGGACAATACATCAACATCAATTAGTCAGTTCAACTTGGAGGATCTCTTAAACTTCTATAACGCAGCAAATAGCCGCCAAATGAGTAAGAACCACAACTTTCACTTTAAACCACACAGAATGTGCAATATGTTAACACAGGAAAAAAATATCCATATTACCACAGACTCTATTTTAAGAGCAGGCCAGGTCCATGAGCTCGTTCACTGGTGGGCAGGAGTTTACTATGGTCTGTCCGCGCAGGGCAAATGTGGTCTGCATCATCTTGGTAATGAGAGGCAGGTTCTTCTCAGTCTTCTTCAGTTCTTCAGCAATTGTCTGCCTCAACTGCTGAATGATGACTGAAATGTACACACGCAATCAGTATAGAGGCATGGAAGAGGGCTGTGCTGCAGTCTGTAGTGTTTAAATAACTGTATTCTGGAAGTGAAAGAAGGAGCGCACAACTTACACTGCCAGACCATATCGGAACAAGCCACCTGAAAGGAAAAAAAAATGACAAAGTTTAGACCTCCATCAACAACATTCAAACCAGAATTACTTACAACTCAATATAACAAAAAGTTCATTACTATTAGCTTACAAAAACATGACCATGGAATACAGAATACACAATACAGGCTGTAAAAGCCAGCTGGTTAGCTAATGACCGGCTAGCCATAAGTTATCCCTTACACGTGTTCTAACCACCATGAATGGAAGGAAACCACGTGCTCGAAATGTTAACACCGTTTTGGGCTTCGGTTTGGTTTAGATAGCGAGCAAGTTAGTAACCAGAGTTAGCTCTTAAAAACAAGATTCATTTTCCCATAACCTGAATACATTTACATTACATTTAGGGCATTTGTCAGACGCTTTTATCCAAAGCGACTTACAAAGAGTACAATTGTTGAAGACAGCAATATATCTCCGTGGTGCATAAAGATAAGAAAAAGAGTAGGTTTCAAGCATTCCTGCTTCCTGCTAAATAGTGCAACGTTACATGAGCCTTACACATGTGCTCTGCACTACACCAACATGCGAGACTAGCGAGAACAATTGAGCGAAATTTTATTTTTAAGTCAGGTAGATTAAATGAGCAGAAATAACTAACTATAATTGGTATAATGTATGTGATGTATATATTAATTAATACTGAAAGTAACTTACCATGCACCTTGGACAAGATCTTGGAGTTCTTCAACGCGGTTGGGGGGAGGAGAGCAAATGATCGCGGTGGAGTGGGGGAGGGGGGTGGAGCGAATCAAATGGGGGTGGGGGGTGGGTTGAAACCGCCCGTCAAGGGGAGAGGGGCGTGTTGCTGAAACAGTTCATGAGGGGGGAGGGGCGTGTTGCTGAAACAGTTCATGGAGGGGGGAGGGGCGTGTTGCTGAAACATCGTCTGACCCTCAAGGGTGGCGACTAGACCAATGTGTGCGTTCATGCAGCGTTTCCGCTGGTAAGGTTTCCACGGCTAAAACCTTGCCGCCACACCATACATTTGATAATAAAGAATAGGGCTGTCAAGGTTAATGCGTTACTAACGCGTCGCCGTTAACGCCCCCCCGTTCGGACCTGAAGTCCCGCCGCCACCCTCCCCCCACCCCCACCGCTGGCCATCGCGACCTGAATCCCCCCCCGTCTGACACCCATGAGATCAATTCCACAGGAATCACTGCTTCCATGAGTATATACCCCACACCCAACCCCAGATAAATGCCAGAAGAACCCATGCCTATGTGGATTAAAGACCAAAGATCGTACCTCTTGTCTTGTGTTCTGACCGACACGAGTGCGAGTGCGCGCGATATACAGAGTCATCATATACAGTCCTTTAAAGTCCTCCCCAATACCCACTATAATGTTACTGACATCAGACACATGCAGTATAATGTTGAAACAATAGAAATCAGTGGAATTTATCATTTTGAATATGTAATTACTTAATTATTTAAATTATTTTATTTTATTTTATTATTATTATATTATATTAATAAAATATTATATTATTGTATTATAATTATGATTGCATTATTTAATTCTCGTGCTTAAGTTATGCTTTTAAGTTATGCTTACTTAATACACAAATAGTTCAAGTCAATCAAGTTAATCAATCAAGTTAAGTTGCAGTTACTCAAAAAAGGACGACAAGTCACACAAAGTCAACATTTTTGAGTTCGTAGAACTTTTTTGAAACTTTGAGTACACGCTACTTAATCTATTTGATTACTTTGAACATTCGGGTTTACAGTGTAGTGATCAGGGGTATGCAATTATTGAAATAAATATAAATAAATAAATAATTAAATAATAAATAAATATAAATGTAAATGTATATACAAGGTAGTGAGCATATATAAATGTATATACAGGAGCAGGGATATGCAGTTCTATCAACAGTTGAAGATTAAAATATAGTTGATATATATACAGTTGAAGATTAAAGTATAGTACAGGTACAGTAAAAATTTACACATTAACAGGTATCTTATCAATACATATGTAAACTATAGGTAGAGGTAGGTAGTTGTGAGACAGTGCAAGGCAGTCAAAGACATTGGTGGTGATTTATTATTATAGGTGTTGAGCAGAGCTGTGGGGCAGGGGCGGCAGCAAGGGGGGGAGGGGCAGCAGAGGTTCAGCAGCGGGGGGGGGGGGGGGGGGGGCAGCAAGGTGGGTGCAGCGTTCAGGGAGATGACAGCTGAGGGGAAGAAGCTGTTCCTAAGCCTGCTTGACTTGGAACAAAGGTTTCTATAGCGCCTCCCGGAGGGGAGGAGGGCAAACAGTCCATGGTTGAGGTGAGAGGAGTCTTCCATTCTTTTTTGTGCCGTCCTCAGACACCGTTTGTGGTGGGTAGTGTTTATTGCACGGAGGGGTAATCCAACGATGCGTTGGGCGGTTTTCACCACCCTCTGCAGCGCTTTCCGGTTGGAAACAGTGCGGTTGCCATACCACACTGTGATGCAGTTGGTGAGGATGCTTTCAATAGCACACCGGTAAAAGTTCACCAGAATCTGAGGTGACAGGTGGGCTTTCCTCAGTCTCCTCAGCCTTCTTTACCAGTGAGGCAGTATTGAGGGACAAGGAGAGGTCCTCGGTGATGTGGACCCCCAGGAATTTGAAGCTGGAGACACGCTCAACCTCCCCTCTGTTGATGAGGATGGGGTGTGTGCGCCAGCACACAACCCATCCTCATATTCCTGAACTCATGTCTGTGTAAATATTTCTGAAGTCGACGATGAGCTCCTTGGTCGTCTTGGTGTTGAGGGCCAGGTTGTTGTCAGCGCACCACGCCACCAGGTGCTGGACCTCGTCCCTGTAGGCTTTCTCATCGTTGTTTTTGATGAGGCCCACCACCGTTGTGTCGTCGGCAAACTTGATGATGGTGTTTGTACCATGTACAGGAGTGCAGTCGTGGGTGAAGAGGGAGTAGAGGAGAGGGCTCAGCACACAGCCTTGGGAACACCGGTGTTTAGGGTGATGGTGGAGGAGGTGAGATGGTCTAACTTGACTGACTGGGGTCTGTTGGTTAGGAAGTCTAATAACCAGTTACAAACTGAGGGGTTAATATCAAGGTTCTTGGTTTTCATGAGGTCACCAAGTTTGAAGATGAGTTCAGAGGGGATGATGGTGTTGAGCTGAAGTCTATGAACAGCATTTTCACATGGGTGTTGCTCTCATCCAGGTGGGAGAGAGCGGAGTGAAGAGCTGAGTAAAGGGCGTCCTCTGTGCTCCTGTTCTCACGGTAGGCAAATTGGTATTTATCCAGTGAGGGTGACAGGCCACATTTGAGGTGAGCCAGGACCAGCCTCTCGAAGCACTTCATGATGATGGGGGTGAGTGCAACAGGGCGTTGAGGCTCGCTGCAGAGGAGTGTTTTGGCACTGGCACAATGGAGGTGGTTTTAAAGCACACTGGGACAACTGCCTGAGCTTGTGACATGTTGAAAATGTCAGTAAGGGACCCGGGATGCCATCAGGACCAGCTGCCTTTTGCGCATTCGTTCTGCTCAGTGCCGCACGCACGTCGTCTGTGGGGGACAGGGTGAGGGGTTGGTGGTCAGCGGGGAGAGTAGCCCTGGTGTGCAGTTTGGGTTTGTTCTGGTCGTAGCGAGCATAAAAATGATTGAGTTTGTCAGGGAGGGATGAGTCAGTGGTTGGGGGGGAGCTGTTTGAGGGTTTGTAATCCGTGATGGCCTGGATGCCCTGCCACATGCGTCGGGGATCGGAGTTGTTGAAGTGGTCTTCAACCCTTCGCTTGTGGTTGAGCTTGGCCAGCTTGATGCCCTTTTTCAGATTAGCCCTGGCTAAACAGTAGGCCAGTGCATCGCCCGACCTAAAAGCAGCGTCACATGCCTTTAGGAGTAAGTGGACCTCTCTGTTCATCTACGGCTTCTGCTTGGGGAATGTTGTGATCTGTTTGAGGGTGGTGACAGTGTCAATGCTGGATGTTGATGTAATCAAAAACAGAGGAGGTGTAGGAGTCAATGTCAGTGTGGGAGTCTAGGGTAGACTTGGAGGCAAACAGGCTCCAATCCGTGTGTATAAACCGGTTCTGCAACTCAGAGTTATACAGTTATAATGGTGGCTGTAATTTCCCTGGCTTGGTAAAGGGTCTACATCTAACCATTAAGTATTCTACGTTAGCAGAGCAGTGGCTCTCAATGGTGGTAGTGTATCTGCACCAAGCCTGGTTAGAATTAATACACAAACCTCCACCCCTGGTTTTACCGGAGCCCTCAGCTGATCGGTCTGCTTTGTGTAGAGTTAAGCTGTTAAGCCATGTTAAGCTGTTAAGCCATGTTTCTGTGAAAATCATCACGTTGCAATCCTTAATCCGTTTATGGTTGATAATCCGCAGCCGCAGTTCATAAATTTTGTTCGCCAGATATCATACGTTGGCGAGGAAAACGCTGGGTAGTGACGGGCGATGTGGGTTAGCTCTTAGCCTAGCACGTAGCCCTCTGCGGCTTCCTCTCCTGTGTTTATGTTTTCTCTGCGGGCGATACAGCCAATGCTGTACCTGGCGCCGTACGTGATGGCTGCCGTGTTGCGAGCTCCGGCACGACGATGCACTATTTTGTTATGTATTCTTTTCATCACGACTATCCTTGTACAGAAAGTAAGCAGCATGTTCACTTATGACTTTTGCACACTTCTGGAGATTAGATCGACAGTCGCTCGCCGCCTATCAGAGTTTTTTCATTCTTTCGACTCGGACATCCCGCCCAGCTGGATTATCTCCGACCATCTTGGGCACGATAACACGCAAGCGTCGCCGGAAGAAGCGAGGGAAGCGAGCCGGCATGCTAGTCAGGCTGAGATGTCGATCCGATCGCCCCCCACTACCCACCATTCTTCTGGCTAATGTACAGTCTCTGGACAATAAGTTAAGCGAGCTACAGGCTCGTATTCAATTCCACCGGGAATCTAAGGACAATTGTATAATCTGCCTTACGGAGACATGGATGTTGGAGTGGGTTACCGACGCAGCTATCGAGCCAACGGGATTTTCCGTCCACCGGGCGGACAGAACAATGGCTCTCTCCGGTAAAGATTGCGGAGGGGGGGGTATGTCTCATGATAAACAGATCTTGGTGCAAACAAAGTCATGTACATCCCCTCAAGTCTTTCTGTTCCCTGGACCTGGAGTACCTGATGCTTATGTGCCATCCATTCTGGCTACCTCGGGAGTTTACAGAGGTAAACGTTACATTCCCCCACAAGCCAACACGGACACAGCGCTGAAGGAACTGTATGGGGCTATCAGCGAACAGGAGTCGGCACACCCTGAGGCTGCTTTCATCATGGCAGGGGACTTCAACAAGGTGAAGCTGAAGAAGGTTCTCCCGAAGTTCTTCCAACACATAACGAGCAACACACAGGGTGAGTGGATCCTCGACCACTGCTACACACCCTACCGTGATGGCTACAAGGCCCTCCTCCGCCCACCATTCGGCAAATCAGACCACCGCTCTATCCAGCTACTCCCCGCCTATAGGCAGAGACTAAAGCAGTGAGGGAGGTTCAATGCTGGTCGGACCAATTGGGTTCTATGCTACAGGATTGTTTTGATCGCGCTGACTGGCTGACTGGTTCCGGGTTGCCTCGGACAATAACATCAATGAGTATGCATTATCCACCTTCAAGCGGTTGAACATCCGTAAGGTGGCAGGCCCCGGTGACATCCTGGGCTGCATCCTCAGAGCATGCGCAGACCAGTTGGCAGGAGTCTTTGCAGACATCTTCAACCTCTCCCTGTCCCAGACGGTTGTTCCCGCGGTCTTCAAGATGTCCACCATCGTGCCTGTCCCTAAGCAACCCAAGGTAACCTGCTTGAACAACTATATACCTGTAGCCCTCACCTCTATTGTCAGCAAATGCTTCAAGGACTTAATTTGCTCCATGTTATCTGCCACGCTGGACCCATGGCAATTTGCATATCGTCAAAACAGATCCACGGATGACGCACTTGTCATGGCTCTCCACACTGTCCTTTCCCACCTGGAGGGAAAGAACTGTTATATGTGAATGCTGTTTGTGGACTACAATTCAGCGTTCAACATGATAGTTCCTGCCAAGCTCGACACCAAGCTTAGAGGTCTAGGCGTGCCCCCATCCACGTGCAGCTGGATACTGGACCTCCTGTCGGACCGCCACCAGGTGGTGAGGATGGGCAGCACTACCTCAGAGCCACTGACCCTCAACACTGGAGCCCCCCAGGGATGCATGCTGAGCCCTATCCTCTACTCCTTCTACACCCACGACTGCATGGCTATGCACAGCTCCAAGTCATTATCAAGTTTGCTGACGACACGACCTGTGATGGGCCTAGAGAACAGCTTCGCCCTCAACGTCAAGAAGACCAATGAGCTGATCGTGGACTAAAGGAAGCAGAGAAGAGAGCACGCCCCTATCTCCATTGACGGTGTTGCAGTAGAGAGGGTCAGCAGCTTCACCGCACAAATAGACTTAGAGACAGCTTCCACAGTCAGGCCATCAGGCTGCTGAACAAGGGTGTATATAACAATGTATATTTTATTACATTGATACATTATATATATATATTGCTCTTTTTTTGTGCTGTTATATTGCATTTTATATATTGCATTTTTATATACTGTTCGTGCGTCGCCAACTATGCTGAAAAGTTTCTGTTTATTCATGTATGATGTTTAGTTTAGTTCCAGGGTTTTATTTCTATAGTCAGTCTTCCTCCCGCCCCCTGTGATTGGTTATGTCATTATTGTTTGCACCTGGTTGTAATTATTGTTTGCACCTGGTGATGTCTCCTGGCATAAATAGGTCCAGGCAGTCACTGTCTCGTTGCCAGATTGTCTCGTTGTGTTATGCTGAGTTCTTCAGCATTCAGGTTCCACGCCATGCCACGGTCAGGTTTTTGGTGTTTCATTATTTTGCCTTTAAGCTGTACAATCATCGAGTGACTTTTTGTGTTGGACCTTGCTTTTGTCAGTAAAGACTCTTTTACTTTATCACTGTGTCTGTATTCGTGCTTTTGGATCCACACCGTGTACGCCCGTGACATATACTTATACAGTTTTTGCTTATTTTTAAGCAAAAATTTTAATGCTGTCTGTCGGGTATTGCACATAAGATTTTCACTCATTGCTTATACTTGTGTAAACTGTGAAGTGACAATAAACCTAACTTGAACTTGAACTTGGTCCGGCGTGCTGGGGTGAGATTCACCGGAGTTTCAGCGTGGAGTTGAAGTGTGCCGATTAAGTTGCCAGAATGATGTAATCCGATTTCAAAAAGATTGTGTCGGGTGTACGTGATAAAAGCAAGACTGTTCTGTGTGAACAGACTAAGAGTTATTAGGTATATTACCGTTAATTTTTAAAAGCTGGTCAGACGCCGGGCGTCGCGGTTTTTACGCGCCGCCATCTTGGTTGTATCACATCATCCCCATCTACAAGAACTCATTACTCCACAAACTGCCACCCTCAGATCTGCCAACAGCTTGCTCCTCAGGGGCCCCACTACTAAGCTCCGCTCCATGGGGGCATAGGGGCGGGGGTTCTTGACAGTGGATTTGACAGTCTTTATGATGTGATTCCAGTCAATCCTGCTGTGGTTGTTGAATGACATTATTTGTGCATTATTTTTGGACAAAAAAATAACTAAATAACTGCATTATGTGAAAGTCATGCTGTATATGTTGACAACACATTGTAGAGACAGACAACATCATAAAGCGTTAAGTTAAGTGTTCAAAGTAAGTGTGGAAACATATTAAAGCATTTTAAATTGAGACTCTGTTCTTGATACAGTTACACACATATGATTGTTAGTGTGTCTTTCATGTAATACAACTGGACAATAGTTATAGCTTTGTGTCATTCACAGCAGACAGCAGGCTGTGTACATCCCTTTAAATGTCCTGTATTTCTAAATAGGCCTAATGTATTTAATGCGATTTCTAAATAGCATTCACTTTGTAAATGAGTTCATTGCTACTGATGACACAATAATGAGAGAGGTATAGCACGTAGGCTAAATATAGATCAACGGCTTCCAGAGGGAATTTACTGGGGAACGGTATGTCCAGTACCTCCACAAGTGTCATACAAAGATCAAATATATCTTCATCGCAAGGAACACAACTGCCAAACACACGTTGTCCTTTGGGCGTATCCAGCTCCTCTTGCTCAAGTAGCATGGCACAGTCCTCAGTGTCCCATAACTCTGGGGTGGAGTAGATCACAAGATAATTATCTTCTGTGTACAAGATAATTATCTTGTGCGCACAAGATTGTATCTTAAAAATAACTTTCGGGACATTAGGGGCTCCGTAGTTTAGAACTTTTTTTAAATTAATGCAATAGAAATGAAATGCATTATTTTTATTATTATTATCTATGAGTCACTTTACTGTTATTTGAATTGTGTACAGTATTGTTATAGTATAGTGTTGTATAGTACATAGTTAAGCAAATAGTGTTAAATTGTAGAAAATTCATTCATACTGCTGGAAGAAATGGGGAGTAAGCATTTCGTTGTACTTGCAAAAGTATCATTATCTGTTTTTGTCCTGAAGAACAATCATCACAATGTGTTGCATAGCTGATTAGCCCACAGCAGCAACACCTTGGCTGTATCTTCATATGCCCATCAAATGCGTAGTGGTGATTCATCCTGAGGTGTGATCTCAAACCGTCAACTATGTAACAAAACACTGAAACATGACACTGCTCCAACTGAGCAGTTGGAATGTGACCGGACTGCTCTGATATCTGGCCAACTACACCGCATTAGAAACCATGTGAGCTGCAGGCAACACAACAGCTACAAGAACTACACTGGTAATACCAAGAACTACACTGAAAACTACTAGAACTATACTAGTAAATACAAGAACTACACTGGTAAATACAAGACCAACACTGGTAACTACAAGAAATACACTGACAACTACTAGAACTACACTGGTAAATACAGCAATACACTGGTAACTACAACAACTACACTGATTACTACAATAACTACACTGGTTAATACAACAACTACACTGGTAACTACAATAACTTCATTAGTAAATAAAATAACTACACTGTTAACTGCTATATTTACAGTAGTAAATACAATAACAACACTGACAACTACAAGAAACATATTTCACGGTCATTCAACACGGAATGCACAGAATGTATGCTATGTCAGTTACATGTTAACTAGTTAATTGTAACTGGCAATAGTAACCGTTTATAGTAACTGGTAATGGTAAAAGTAACAGTTAACAGTTTTTCTTTACATTTGAAGTAGATGCTTTCTCCCCATTCCCTCCCGCAGTATGAATTTCCTACAATTGAACACTACATGCTAAACTATGAACTATACTATACAACACTATACAATAACAACACTGTACACAAAAAAACCCATCTCAAAGCATTTTAAAGTGCCAGTAGTGCAGCTGGGGAAGAAGAGATGGTGCCCAGGGTGGTCGATCCCGTTGTGATGGAGATGGCCTTCTTCCAACATCTGGTCCTAAAGATCTCCACAATGCATGAAAGTGCACACCCGATGATGTTTTCCACTGTCCTCAGGACCCTCTGGATGGCTTTATTGTCCTGTGCAGTGGTGTTTCCGTACCACACAGTGATGCCACTCGTCAGGACGCTCTCTACGGTCTCTACGCTCTCTAACGTTCAATAGCCACCAATAGAAACGGTTAATAGTAACTGATCATAATAACTGGTAATAGTAACATATCATAGTAACTGGTAACAGTAACATATCATAGTAACTGGTAACAGTAACATATCATAGTAACTGGTAATAGTAACAGATCATAGTAACTGGTAACAGTAACATATCATAGTAACTGGTAATAGTAACAGATCATAGTAACTGGTAATAGTAACAGATCATAGTAACTGGTAATAGTAACAGATCATAATAACTGGTAATAGTAACAGATCATAGTAACTGGTAATAGTAACATATCATAATAACTGGTAATAGTAACAGATCATAGTAACATACCCAGAATACCAAGCATTGGTTCCTGGATACTAGATGACTAGACTAGTCTACCAGTCTACCCAGTGGACCGAAACAACGTAATGGCTAAATACACACACACACACACATGGTGGTAAAGTAGTGTTAGCACACAAGAAAAGCGTCTGTAGGAGGACAGAGAAGAGTAAAAATGTCGGGGCTGTGCACTGTAGTGTGGAGTGATGAAAGTCCACAAGGCACATATCTGTGTGTGTGTGCATCAGCGGTGACTATTTTCAGCCTCATATAATTTTAGCAACAGCCGATATGACATACAAATACTTGATGGACGTCTGGATCAGATCTCGCCTCACCAGTCCTGAAACATAAACACAACATGAATCTGTGTCCTCTTCATGAACACCATCCCTTACATGACGGAAAACAGAGTGAAGCTGGTCCCAGAGGCTGACTCTGGTACAAGAGGCTGACTCTGGTACGAGTGGCTAACTCTGGTACAAGAAGCTGACTCTGGTCCAAGAGGCTGACTATGGTACAAGAGGCTGACACTGGTACAAGAGCCTGACTCTGGTACAAGAGGCTGACTCTGGTCCAAGAGGCTGACTCTGGTCCAAGAGGCTGATTCTGGTCCAAGAGGCTGACTATGGTACAAGAGGCTGACGCTGGTACAAGAGGCTGATGCTGGTACAAGAGGCTGACTCTGGTCCAAGAGGCTGACTCTGGTCCAAGAGGCTGACTCTGGTCCATGAGGCTGATTCTGGTCCAAGAGGCTGACTATGGTACAAGAGGCTGACGCTGGTACAAGAGCCTGACTCTGGTACAAGAGGCTGACTCTGGTATAAGAGGCTGACTCTGTTACAAGTGGCTGACTCTGGTACAAGAGGCTGACTCTGGCACAAGAGGCTGACTCTGTTACAAGTGGCTGACTCTGGTACAAGCGGCTGACTCTGGTCCAAGAGGTTGACGCTGGTCCAAGAGGTTGACTCTGGTATAAGAGGCTGACACTGGTACAAGAGGCCACAAGGCACATATCTGTGTGTGTGTGTGCGTGTGTGTGTGGGTGTGAGTGAGCAGTGACTCTTTTCAGCCTCATATAATTTAATAATAACTCTGGTACAAGAGGTGGATGCTGGTCCAAGAGGTGGATGCTGGTACAAGAGGCTGACGCTGGTACAAGAGGCTGACTCTGGTCCAAGAGGCTGACTATGGTACAAGAGGCTGACGCTGGTACAAGAAGCTGACTCTGGTATAAGAGGCTAACTCTGGTAGAAGAGGCTAACGCTGGTACAATAGCCTGACTCTGGTACAAGAGGCTGACTCTGGTACGAGTGGCTAACTCTGGTACAAGAAGCTGACTCTGGTCCAAGAGGCTGATTCTGGTCCAAGAGGCTGACTATGGTACAAGAGGCTGACTCTGGTCCAAGAGGCTGACTTTGGTCCAAGAGGCGGATGCTGGTACAAGAAGGTGGCGCTGTTCCAAGAGGCTGACTCTGGTCCAAGAGGCTGACTCTGGTCCAAGAGGCTGATTCTGGTCCAAGAGGCTGACTATGGTACAAGAGGCTGACTCTGGTCCAAGAGGCTGATTCTGGTCCAAGAGGCTGACGCTGGTACAAGAGCTTGACTCTGGTACAAGAGGCTGACTTTGGTACAAGAGGCTGACTCTGGTACAAGAGGCTGACTCTGGTATAAGATGCTAACTCTGGTAGAAGAGGCTGATGCTGGTACAAGAGCCTGACTCGGGTACAAGAGGCTGACTCTGGTACGAGTGGCTAACTCTGGTACAGGAAGCTGACTCTGGTCCAAGAGGCGGATGCTGGTACAAGAGGCTGACGCTGGTGCAAGAGGCTGACTCTGGTCCAAGAGGCTGACTCTTGTACCAGCGTCAGCCTCTTCTACCAGAGTTAGCATCTTATACCAGAGTCAGCCTCTTCTAAGAGGCTGACGCTGGTACAAGAGGCTGATTCTGATCCAAGAGGCTGACTATGGTACAAGAGCCTGACTCTGGTACAAGAGGCTGACTCTGGTATAAGAGGCTGACTCTGTTACAAGTGGCTGACTATGGTACAAGAGGCTGACTCTGGCACAAGAGGCTGACTCTGTTACAAGTGGCTGACTCTGGTACAAGAGGCTGACTCTGGTCCAAGAGGTTGACGCTGGTCCAAGAGGTTGACTCTGGTATAAGAGGCTGACACTGGTACAAGAGGCCTCAAGGTGCATATCTGTGTGTGTGTGTGTGTGTGTGTGTGTGTGTGTGTGTGTGTGCGTGTGTGTGTGGGTGTGAGTGCGAGTGACTATTTTCAGCCTCATCTAATTTTAGCAACAGCTAAAATACGACGTACAAATACTTGATGGACGTCTGGATCAGATCTCGCCTCACCAGTTCTGAAACATAAACAAAACATGACTCTGTGTCCCCTTCATGAACAACGTCCCTAACATGACAGGGAACACTATTGTAAGTCGTTTTGGATAAAAGCGTCTGCTAAATGACTGTAATGTAATGTAATGGGAACAGATCCAAGCTGGTCCAAGAGGCTGACTCCGGTAAAAGAGGCTGACTCCGGTCCAAGAGGCTCACTCTGTTCCAAGAGGCTTACTCTGGTCCAAGAGGATGTCTCTGGTACAAGAGGCGGACTCTGGTACAAGAGGCTGACTCTGGTACGAGAGGCTGACTCTGGTATAAGAGGCTGACTCTGATACAACAACCACTGCTGGCCCGAAAACAACCACAGCTGGCTCCACAACAACGACAGCCAGCCCCACAACGACCACAGTTGGCCCGACTACACTCACAGCTGGCCAAACTACAACCATGGTTGGACCAACAACAACCACAGTTGGACCAACAACAACTACAGCTGGCCCCACAACAACCACAACTGGCCCGACTACAACCACAGCTGGCCCCACAATAACCACAGCTGGCCCGACTACAACCACAGTTGGCCTGACAACAATCACATCTGGCCCCACAACAACCAAAGTTGTCCCAACTTCAACCACAGCTGGCCCCACAACAACCACAGCTGGCCTGACTACAACCACAGCTGGCCCGACTTCAACCAAAGCTAGCCCGACTATTACCACAGTTGGCCCGACTACAACCACAGCTGGCCCAACTAAACAACAAACAACAACAAATCTGGAGGATTGAATCCTCTTTATTGGTCACATACATGTAAACACACAGTGAAATGTGTTTTCTGCATTTAACCCATCCTAGTATTAGGAGCAGTGGGCAGCACCCTGGGAGCAGTTAGGGTTAGGGTGTCTTCCTCAAGGACACCTTGACAGTTTTTGCTAGGAGGAGCAGGGGATCGAACCAGCAACCTTCCAGTTGTGAGGCGACCGCTCTACCTCCTGAGCTATACTGCCGCCAGCTGTAAAACCACAGCTGGTACAACTACAACAAGAGCTGACCCGATTTCAACCACAGCTGGCCCCACAACAACCACAGTTGGCCTGACTACAAACACAGCTGGCCCCACAACAACCACAACTGGCCAGACTACAACCACAGCTGGCCCAACTACAACCACAACTGGCCCGACTACAACCACAGCTGGCCCCAAATCAACCACAGTTGGCCCCACTAAAACCACAGTTGGCCCGACTACAACCACAGTTCGCCCAACTACTACCACAGCTGGCCCAACAACAACCACTGCTGGCCCGAAAACAACCACAGCTGGCCGCACTCAAACCACAGCCGGCCCCAAAACGACCACAGTTGGCCAGACTACACTCACAGCTGGCCAAACTACAACTACAGCTGGCCCCACAACAACCACAACTGGCCCGACTACAACCATAACAGGCCTAACAACTACCACAGCTGGCCAGACAACCACAGCTAGCCCCACAACAACCACAGCTGGCCCAACTACAACCACAACTGGCCCTAAATCAACCATAGCTGGCCCCACAATGACCACAGCTGGCCCAACTACAACCACAGCTGGACCAACAACAACCACATTTGGACCGACAACAACCACAGCTGGCCCAACTACAACCACAACGGGCCCCACAACAACCACAGCTGGCCCGACTACAACCACTGCTGGCCAAACAACAACCACAGCAGGCCTAACAACAACCAGAGCTGGCCAGACAACTACAGCTATTCCCAGAACAACCACAACTGGCCAGACGACAACCACAGCCGGCCCCACAATGACCACAGTTGGCCCGACTACACTCGCTGCTGGCCCAACTACAACCACAGCTGGACCAAAAACAACCACAGTTGGGCCGACAACAACCACAGTGGGCCCGACTACACTCACAGCTGGCCCAACCACAACCACAGCTGGCCCAACTACAACCACAGCTGGCCCCACAACAACCACAGCTGGCCCGACTACAAACACAGTTGGCCGACTACTACCACATCTGGCCCCACAACAACCACAGCTGGATCAACAACAACCACAGTGGGACCAACAACAACCACAGTTGGCCCGACTAGAAGCACAGCTGGCCCAACTACAACTACTGCTGGCCCCACAACAACCACAACTGGCCTGACTACAACGACAACAGGCCCTAAAACAACCACAGCTGGCCCCACAACAACCACAGCTGGCCCGACCACAACCACCGTAGGCCCGACTACAACCACAGTTGGCCCGACTACAACCACATCTGTCCCCACAACAACCACAGCTGGCCCAACAACAACCACAGCTGGCCCGACTACAAGCACAGTTGGCTTGACAACGACCACAGCAGGCCCCACAACAACCACAGCTGGCCCGACAATAACCACAGCTGGCTTCACAACAACCACAGCTGGCCTCACAACAACCACAGCTGGTCTCACAACAACCACAGCTGGCCGCACAACAACCACAGCTGGCTTCACAACAACCACAGCTGGCCCTACAGCAACCATAGCTGGCCGGACGACAACCACAGTTGGCCCGACTACAACCACAGTTGGCCCGACTACAACCACAGTTGGCATGACAACAACTACAGCTGTCTCTTCAACATCCACTGCTGTCCCGACTATGACAACAGCTGGCCCGACTTTGACAACAGTTGGCTCAACCATGACCACAGTTGGCCCTTGGCCCTTTTTTAGAAGGCTGTGCTGTTTAATTGGGCTTTCTGTAGAGCAAGGCCCTCTGAAGGTACCCCAAAGAGTCAGAGAAAAGGACAGGGTTCAATTATTAACCCTGTGATTCCCCAATAAACTTCAAATATAGAAGCCCAAAATGCTGTTATACTTGGACATGGACAACAACATTGTCCAACACTTGGACAAAATGTGTGGTAAAGAGTAGCAGGTGCTTGCTTGCATCTGTCACAGGCAGAACTAACCCCAGGGAAGATTTTTGAATGTTTGGCCTTGGACATATGAAGGTGATGCACACCGACGTACCTTTTGGGCCGATAAAACATTCTGATCGGCTCGGCCCATAAAACAGGCAGATCGGCCCATTCTTTTTTTTTCTAGGAGGTGATACGTCAGCCCCCCCCCCTCACAAAACAAGCTGTGTTAGTTGACTAGCGACGTGTCATTGATTTTCAACAAAGTGGAAATGTATTCAAATGTTCCAAAGAAAATTTCTCATTTTTAAGGAATGTTGCACTACAGGGTTCTGGCAGGTCTGGGGCGTGTGCAAGGGAACCGATGAACACAAAAGAGCAGAGAGTGAAATCCGACTGCAAGAACTAGATTCAATTTGTAACCAGGCAGGAGTTGCGAGGGTGGATGTATCATATAGCCAATAGAATAGGCTTTTGGTGTTTGCAGCCCAGTAGAATATCTGAACATTTGGTAGAGCCTTTCCACCATTCACCTTAGGCCTTATGTTCCTGATCCTAGGGGTTTTTCTGTTCCAAATAAATGATGAAATAAGACTGTCTAGCTTTTTAAAGAAGTCTTTCGTGTGGAAGTAAGGAATTTTGGAAGGATGTTCATTTTAACTGCATTGATTTGTCTGGCTAGTGATAAGGGCATAGTAGACCAACGGGTAAGGTCCTGTTGGGTACGTTCCAGAAGTGGAGTAAAATTGGCCTTTAACAATTGTGAGTGACACTTAGTAACAGACACACCAAGAGACCTTCAAAAATACGATCCATTAACCCCAGATCAGTGGGGTGTTCGGATGTATATAGGTTAGAATAAAAGTCACAGAACTTACTGTTGATATCCAAAGGGTCCGAAACGTAAGCCTGTCTCTGAGTTAATTTGGTCAATTACATGCTTGGCAAATGTATGTCTCAGAATGTGAGCCAGAGCTCAACTTGGTTTCTCTCCATGCTCATAAGCTGTGTGCTTTGCCTTTAGGAGCCTGTTCTGCCTGCCCAGTTGAGAGCCTGTTGAATTCAGCCTGATGCATCATGCGTTCTTTATACAGCTCTGGAGTAGCAGAAATAGCATAAACTCCATCGGCTTCTGAGATTAGCTTCGACAGTTGTGTTTTCTAGCCATCCGTAATTTATGAATGGAGGCATTATAGGAAATAATCTGCCCCCTCAAATAGGCCTTAAGGGTCTCCCATAGCAAAGATGGGGATGTCTCATCATTCGAGTTTGTTTCCAAAAACAAGTCTATATGTGTATTAATAAAAGTAACAAAAGACTCATCGGACAAAAAGAGTGAGTTAAGTCTCCATCTGAATGTACTTGATCTGCGGTTAGGGAATATCAATCTCAGTGTTAAAGGGGAATGGTCAGACATGACTATACTATTGTAATCACATGACTGTACCAAAGGGAGTAAGGTCTAAAGTAAAACAATTGAATCTCTTTTAGTAGGGTACAGAAATCGCCATGGGTCAGATATTGCACAGGACTCCAAAAATGTCTTTATGCACTCAGCTGATTTGGATTTAGGGGTTATTCTATTATGGTTCAAGGACAACAGCCTCGCACTGAATGTCAGTGTAGTAGACGACACTGCCACCAGCCATTCACATGTCTACTTGCGTGCTCCTCCCGAAAACAAGGACACAGGTTGACGAGGAATCGGGTTTATTGCAAGAGTTTGATTAATTGTGAACAAAGCAGATGGAACATGCTAGAGCTCTCTCCTTGAGTGTGTGTGGTGGTGGTCATTTTAACCTGTGGGCCTTGATTAACAATGACCCACAGGTGTGCAGCCTCACCAAGCCTGAATTAGACTGATTAGCTGGTGAGTGGTGGTCATGTGTAGAGTCCGGTTCAGGTTTATTTTTGGATTGGGAGAGGGGGGAGAAGTATGTTTCAGACAGTGTGTGTGTGTGTGGTTTGTGGCTGGTTGAAGCACACCTGTGGGTCATTGTTAATCAAGGCCCACAGGTTAAAACAACCACCACCACACACACTCGAGGAGAGAGCTCAAGCATGTTCCATCTGCTTTGTTCACAATTATTTATTTTAAACCTGTGTCCTTGTCTTTGGGAGGAGCCCACAATTAGCCATGTTAATGGCTGGTGGCAGTGTCGTCTGCTACAATTGTGTCTTAGAAATTCATACTGCAGGGGATGGGGAGTAAGCATTACATTGTACTTGTTACAAATGGCAGATACAAATCTTTTATCTGGAATCTATGTTGTTTTTCTGAGAACATGTGTGGGTGATTCATTACAGCAGCACACCTTAAGAGGGTGGCACACATTTATCCGTAATCCATAGATTTGACCTCTCTGTCGTCATCCACTTCCTCTTTTAGCCTTCTTTAAAAGCCTGGGTGGTTCCCGGACAGACCAGAGAGACGGGACCAGCAGCAAAGGCAACCATCCAAGACTCGGCACAGAGTAAGTAGAACACAACTAACTTCCCCTTTTGGGATTATAGAATATTAGCATGAAAACAATATTTCTTCAACTGAATTGAAATGTACACATTTGTACATTGAATGTACATTTATTCTGTGCTTAAATCTTTACCATTTCTAAATCTGTACCATTTCTAAACATATGCATGCACACAACATTTCTAATTTGGCCAAATAGTAAAACAATATAGAGAATATGGTACTTTATATATCTATAAATGACAGACTAATGTAAATCATCATCATCAGCATTACATTTGTATAAAATTACTTTTTATTTAGATATTGATAATCCAGTCTATAAACAAAATGTTTAAAGGTATATTGTATTAGTTATTGAGCAATTCTCTGTATTAACCATATTTAGTGTCATTCCATTGTCTGCTGATGTTCTCGTAAATCAGTTTTCTACTGCCGTATTAATAGTGCTTAATGTTTTCAGGACACAATGAAATCACATACAATGGTTGGCCAGATGTGTATCATCCTCCTACTACTGGTTGGTAAGTAATTAAAAGGAAATTATTATTTTAATCCTTTATGTAAATAGAAAACTGTAGGACATTGGAACATGAAAAACACTTACCAGACATTTTCATTTGAAAACAGTGAATGGCGACGCTCAAAACTCCACAGCTGCCCCAACTACAACCACAGCTGCCCCGACTACAACCACAGCTGCCCCAACTACAACCACAGCTGCCCCAACTACAACCACAGCTGCCCCGACTACAACCACAGCTGCCCCGACTACAACCACAGCTGCCCCGACTACAACCACAGCTGCCCCGACTACAACCACAGCTGCCCCGACTACAACCACAGCTGCCCCGACTACAACCACAGCTGCCCCGACTACAACCACAGCTGCCCCGACTACAACCACAGCTGTCCCGACAACAACCACAGCTGCCCCGACTACAACCACAGCTGCCCCGACTACAACCACAGCTGTCCCGACAACAACCACAGCTGTCCCGACTACAACCACAGCTGTCCCGACTACAACCACAGCTGCCCCGACTACAACCACAGCTGCCCCGACTACAACCACAGCTGTCCCGACAACAACCACAGCTGTCCCGACTACAACCACAGCTGTCCCGACTACAACCACAGCTGTCCCGACTACAACCACAGCTGCCAGCTCTGTAGCTTCTACTGCTAGTACAAACACAATTAGTTTTTTATCTGTCCTGATTGTTGTTACAGCAAAAGTGCTTCAAAGGAGTGGCTAAAATTGTAAGCATAAAATCAACAATTGATATATTACGAATGACTAAGTGATGTATCATGGTGTAAATACTTAAAATGTAATGTTTATTTTGGATAAACAATTTTGGCTCAAAACCTGTCTCGGGGAATACTGCGGTGACGTGAGTTGCTATTCCAGGGCCAATCAGCACAAGATAAAAAATATGAGGTGTCTGCAGAAATACAACTGGTACAAAACATGAAGTATAGCCTACAACATATAGGCCAATAAAATGTCTCTCAAGAATATGTGTCTCAAAGTGTACATCATATAACTAACAATAATTACAATAACTGTTCTTGTGTCCGAGATACAGCTTGCTCAACATCTTGATTGGTTATTATGGGGGCAAAAGTGTTGGTTGACTGTTTTTCCTGTGTTCTCCAAAAATGAAATCGGTTCGTCTTTTTCAGCAATAATTTAACGAAAAACAAGAACGAAAACAAACTAACAAATTCCTTCCAGAATATATTCCTGTATTATCTCCACGAGAATGTTAACAATTAAAAAAAAAGGAAAATTCCACACTAAATCCACTTGTCTAACCCACTTTATCCGTTGGAGCTCACCTCCAACGATATACTGGGCCGTCCGCACCACCCTTTGAAGCGCTCTGCGCTTGAGTGCAGTGCAGTTCCCGTACCAGGCGGTGATACACCCTGTAAGAACACCCTCGATGGTGCCGGTAAAGAATGTTCTCAGGATGCGGGGGCCCATGCCTGAATGACTATAGACCTGTAGCCCTCACCTCGATTGTCAGCAAATGTGTCACAAGTGCGTGGTTAGGTTGGACCCAGAACGCAGACGGAGACCAGAAAGGGGAGAACAGGGGTTTTATTCGGTACAGAACACAATCGTATGTTATCTCCAGGACAAACGAGGGATCTGGAACCGGGAGGTCGAGGTGTGTCGTACCGACAGGCAGTGGACGAATGGATAGTTGGGGACAGGCGATGGGTCGGGTTACCGGGAAGTCGAGGTGCATCGAGCCGACAGGTAGTAGACGAAGGGGTCTTCGGGGACAGGCAATGGGTCGGGTTACCGGGAAGTCGAGGTGCGTCGAGCCGACAGGTAGTAGACGAAGGGGCTGGAACAGCAGACGAGCGGGCTATCTCTCTGATAGTCCGTAGCAGGGTGATCAAGACCAGGGATGAATGTCACCTGGGGACTGGTAGTGTACCGGTTACACACAGTACGAACGAGCGACGTCTCTCACTGACGCCTCGGTATAAATAGCCCCCAGGTGAGATCAATGGCAATTAGCCACGGTAATGGTTGGCAGGTGCGTGTGTGTGCGCCTCTAGCGCACGCGGCCTGGCAATGCCCCCTGTCAACCACCGTAACCGTGACAAAATGCTTCGAGAGGTTGGTCAAGGAATTGATTTGCTCCATGTTACCTGCCACGCTGGACCAATGGCAATTTGCATATCGTCAAAACAGATCCACGGACGACGCAATTGCCATGGCCATCTACACTGCCCTTTCCCACCTGGGGGGAATGAATTGTTATGTGCGCATGCTGTTTGTGGACTACAGCTCAGGAACACGATAGTTCCTGGCAAGCTCGACACCAAGCTTAGAGGTCTAGGCGTGCCCCCATCCACGTGCAGCTGGATACTGGACCTCCTGTCGGACCGCCGCCAGGTGGTGAGGATGGGCAGCACCACCTCAGAGTCACTGACCCTCAACACGGGAGCCCCCGAGGGATGCGTGCTGAGCCCTCACCTCTACTCCCTCTACACCCACGACTGCATGGCTATGCACAGCTCCAACGTCATCATCAAGATTGCTGACGACACGACAGTGATGGGCCTGATCGTCGGCGACGACGAGACAGCCTACAGGGAGGAGGTTGGATTGCTGGAGCAGTGGTGCCAGGAGAACAGCCTCGCCCTCAACGTCAAGAAGACCAAGGAGCTGATCGTGGACTTCAGGAAGCAGAGAGGAGAGCACAGCCCTATCTCCATCGACGGTGTTGCAGTAGAGAGGGTCAGCAGCTTCAAGTTTCTCGGCGTGCACATCTCCGAGGACCTCACATGGTCCACGTACACCACACACGTGGTGAAAAGGGCCCAACAACGCCTGTATTTCCTCAGGCGTCTGAGGAAATTCAGCATGGGCCCCCGCATCCTGAGAACATTCTATACCGGCACCATTGAGAGTGTTCTTACAGGGTGTATCACCGCCTGGTACGGGAACTGCACCGCACTCGAGCGCAGAGCGCTCACGGCCCACGGCCGTCCGTGGTGCGGACGGCCCAGTATATGGTTGGAGGTGAGCTCCCCTCCCTCCTGGATATATACAACCAGCGGTGCGTGGCCAAGGCCAAATGCATCATAAAAGACAATGCCCACCCCAGCCACGAACTGTATTCACTTACCGTCAGGCAGGCGATACCGCAGTATCAAGTGCCGTACAAATAGACTCAGAGATAGATTCAACAGAAAGGCCATCAGGCTGCTGAACAAGGGCGTATAGCATATAACAATGTATATTTTTTTACATTGATTTATATATACATGTTGCTCTTTTTCTGTGCCGATATATTGCATTTTATAAATTGCATTTTTATTTTGTTCTATTCTGTTTTATTCTATTTTTATCTTATTTTTATAACTGCTGTCTGTCGTCGGGTATTGCACATAAGATTTTCACTCACTGCTTTATACTTGTAAACTGTGAAGTGACAATAAACTTGACTTGACTTGACTTGACTACATGGTTAGGACATAAGGTAGGATATAATAATGATGTTTGGTTAGGAGACAAGGTAGGATATAATAATGATGTTTAGTAGGGAGATAGGGTAGGATATAATAATGATGTTTAGTTTGGAGAAAAAGTAGGATATAGTAATAATGTTTTGTAAGGAGATAAGGTAGGTGTAATAATGATGTTTAATTAGGAGATAAGGTAGGATATAATAATAATGTTTAGTAAGGAGATGAGGTAGGATATAATAATGATGTTTAGTTAGGAGATGAGGTAGGATATAATATTGATGTTATGTTAGGAGATAAGGTAAGACATATTAATGATGCTAACAATGCCATGCCCTTGTTAATGATATAATAATAGCAACATTACATGATTTAATGATATTATATGAAGCAATCAATATTGACGAATCATCACTGAACCTTTGTGTTATGGCCTTGGGGATGGTTATGAGTTATGATGTGGTGTTATTCAAAATGTTGTGTTGGGGATGGTCATGAGTTATGATGTTGTTTTGTCAGTCCATGACTGATCAGGGATGAATGTCACTCTTCTACTATATTAAATGCTACTCTCACATTCAGTCCTTATTAGAGATAATGCACATTTCTTAAGACACATTCTTAAAGTATCCCAGGATCCCCCTTTTAATGGACTCTGTTGAAGAAAACCGTTACCCTGGTAACCTTTTTATAAAATTGATACATACATTAATCTAAAGACACACCAGCAGATAACACATCTGGAACAAGTCTAACTGGACCTTGTATTATTTCTGATTTAGAGCTCAGACATCGAAAAGCACATCAAGTGAGGCTGGATTTTGGTGTTTGTCATATTATCATATATGAGATAGACTATATATTATATATTATATATGATATTAATATTATGATATTATACATAGTAGCCTATTGACTAGAACCCAGCAATGCAAACAAACAAATCAGAAGAAGAGAAAACATTCACCCCATGTTCCCAAAAGGTAACGTCACAGACAACAGTATATAGGTGTGTTCCAGCATCATCTGTAAAGAGACGGCAAAGTACAACGTAAAATATAATCTATTTTAAGACATAAACATCTGAAGACAATATCAGAATGTGGCCCAGTGAGTGATTCAATTCAAAGTGGACCACACCTGGTTCTAAATTGATGAACAAAGGTGAATAAGATAAACACCCACACCCCAAGAGGTATCTTCAGGAAGGTGTGGTGGTATTGTGTTAACGTCAGCTAGCTTACTCACCTTGCTTTATAAAGTCAACACCATCTCCAGCAGCACAAACACAGTAAGGAACTCAATGTTGGTTTCATGTGTTGGAATCCAAGGGCAATTCAGAATTTACAATTGTGATTTGATGGAGAATTATTGTTGTAGTTGGAGCAGATTTTTGTATATATTTGAAATATTGTTGGATGATGGATATTTGTTTAAGATTGACATTTCTACATTGCTGGAATATTATATTCATATATATATATATATATAATAGATAATCCCATATATAATAATCATGTATTAGACTATATATATACACAAACCTAAAACAAAAGTTATTGTAAACTCAGCTGATTTATTTATGTTCTGCTATGAGAAAAAACATAATCATATTTTTATTTTCAGGTAAATCCACAATGAAATTACAGATTCATGTTATCCTCCTTCTGTATGTTGGTGAGTTAAGAAGTGATTATATTTTACTGAAATTTAATTTCAAATTATCAATAGGTATGTCTATGATTAAATGTTTAACAAATGTTTCTTAAAATCAAAAATAGGATCTGGACATACATTTGCATCTAAAACCACATCTGGACCGACAACAACCACAGCTGGACAGATAACATCAACAGCTGGACCGACAACAACCACAGCTGGGCTGACAACGACAGATGGTCAAACAACAACCACAGCTGGCCCAACAACAACCACAGTTGGCCCAAGAATCACTACAGCTGGACTGACAACAACCACAGCTGGCCCAACCACAGCTGGACTGACTACAAAAGCTGGCCCGACAACAACCACAGTTGGACCTACAACCACCACTACGGGCCCAATAACCACCACACCTGGCCCAACAACAACCACAGCTGGCCTGAATACAACAGCTGGCCAGACAACAACCACAGCTAGCCAAACAACTATCACAGATGGCATGACAACAACCACAGCTGGACCGACAACAACCACAGCTGTTACGACAACGACAGCTATCAAAAAAACTCCCACGACTGGACCGACAACAACTACAGCTGGGCCGACAACAACCACAGCTAGCCAAACAACTATCACCGATGGCATAACAACAACCACAGGTGGACCGACAACAACCACAGCTGTTACGACAACGACAGCTATCAAAAAAACTCCCACGACTGGACCGACAACAACTACAGCTGGGCCGACAACAACCACAGCTGGCCTGACTACAACAACAACTGGCCTGACTACAACAGCTGGCCAGACAACAACCACAGCTAGCCCAACAACTACCACAGATGGCCTGACCTTAACGACAGCTGGCCCCACAACAACCACTATTGGCCCAACAACAACAACTGCTGAACCAACAACCACCACAACTGAACCGACAACAACTACAGCTGGCATGACAACGACAGCTCTCCCAACAACTACTACAGCTGGCGCAACTTCAACCACAGCTGGCCCAACAACAACCACAGTTGGACCTGCAATAACCACTGCTGGCCCAACAACCACCACAGCCGGTCCAACAACATCCACAGCTGGACCAACAACAACCACAGCTGGCCCAACAACCACTACAGCTGGACTGACCACAACCACAGCTGGCCCAACCACAGCTGGCCTGACTAAAACAGCTTGCCCGAAAACAACCACAGTTGGACCTGCAACCACCACAGCTGGCCCAACCACAACTAGCCTGACTCAAACAGCTGGCATGACAACAACAGCTGGTTCAACAACAATGACTTTTGGCACGACAACAACCACAACTGGCCTGACTAAAACAGCTGATCTCACAACAACAACAGCTGGCGCAAAAACAACCACAGCTGGACTGACAACAACCACAGCTGGCCCAACCACAACTGGCATGACAACAACAGCTGGCCCGTTAACTGCAACAGTTGGCATGACAACAACAACGGCTGGTTCAACAACTACCACAGATGGCCCAACAACTACTACAGCTGGACCGACAACAACAACAGCTGGGCCGACAACAACAGATGGTCAAAAAACAACCACAGCTGGCCCAACAACAACCACAGTTGGACCTGCAACAACCACTGCGAGCCCAACAACCACCACAGCTGGCCCAACAACATCCACAGCTGGACCGACATCAACCACAGCTGGCCCAACAACAGCTGGCATGACTACAACAGCTGGCCCGACAACTACAACAGTTGGCATGACAACAACAACGGCTGGTTCAACAACAACAGTTGGCCCAACAACAACCACAGCAGGCCTGACTACAACAACAACTGGCCTGACTACAACAACTGGCCAGACAACAACCACAGCTAGCCCAACAACAACAACTGCGGAACCAACAACTACCACAGCTGGACCGACAACAACCACAGCTGGCACGAAAACGACAGCTATAACAAAAACTACCACAGTTGGCCCAAAGACAATAACATCTGGGCAACAACCACGACTGGGCCGACAACAACTACAGCTGGGCCGACAACAACCACAGCTGGCCCGACAATTACAGCTGGCATGACTACAACTACAGCCGGCCAGACTACAAGAACAAGTAGCCTGACTACAACCACAGCTGGCCCGATGACAACCACAGCTGGCTCAACAACAACCACATCTGGCTCGACAATGGCAGCAGGTCAAACAACAACCACAGCTTCCCTGACAACAACCATAGTAGGCCAGACAACAACCACAACAGGCATAACTGCTGGCACAACAACAACAACCACAGCTGGCCTACCAAAAACAGCTGGTCCAACAACCACCACCGCTGGCCCAACAACAACTGGCCTGACTACAACCACAGCTGGCCTGACAACAACCACAGCTGGTCAGACGACCACCACAGCTGGCCCAACAACAACCACAGCTGTCCTGACAATATTAGCAGGTCCAAAAACAACCACATCTAGCCCGACAACAACTACAGTTGGCCTGCCAACAACCACAGTTGGTCCGACAACAACTACAGTTTGCCTGACAACTTCTGCTGGCCCGACTTTAACCACAGCTGGCTTGACTACAACAACATCTAGCCTGACTACAACCACAGATGGCCCTACAACAACCTTAGTTGGCCAGACAACAACCACAACAGGCCCAACAGCTGGCACAACAACCACCACAACTGACCCAACAAAACCTGACCTGTCTATAACCACAGCTGGCCTGACAACAACCACAGCTGGTCAGACGACCACCACAGCTGGCCCAACAACAACCACAGCTGGCCAGACAACGATAGCTGGGCAAACAACAACCACAGCTGGCCTGACTACAGCAAAAAGTAGCCCAACAACAACCACGGCTGGTAAAACAATAACCACAGCTGGACTGAACCCAACCACAGTTGGTCTGACAACTACTGCTGGCATGAGTAGAACCACAGATGGCCTGACTACAACCACAGCTGGCCCAACAACAACCATGGCTGGTCAATTAACAACCACAGCTGGACTGAAAACAACCACAGTTGGTCTGACAACTACTGCTGGCCTGACTACAACCACAGCTGGCCTGACAACAACCACAGCTGATCACAAGACAACCACAGCTGGCCCGACAAAAAACACAGCTGGCCTGTCATCAACTGGCCTGACTACAACCACGGCTGGCCCAACAATAACCACCGCTGGTCGGATAACGACAGCTGGTCAAATAACAATAACAATTGGACAAACAACAACCACAGCTGGACCAATAACAACCACAGCGGGACCAATAACAATCACAGCTGAACCAACAACCATCACAGCATTGTCCTCTTCAGTTCAGAATCAATACAGTTTTATTGTTCTTACAGTAATTGCATTCACAACCAAGCTTTCATTTTAGTGTTTCATCACACACTTTTTATACTTACTTTTTTGTATTTATTAAGTATTAATAAATGTATCATTCATATATTTTTCCAATTGTTCACAGTATCTCTGGGTCTCCGAGACATGATATACTTATACAGTGTGATCAAGTAAATGTGACTTATCTTTTTAATATGATCATTTATTACAATTTTACAGGCAAACACAACTTCACACAACTGATCATGATCACATCATGATCAGTCATATGTATTACAATGATACTACTTAACTGACATTTCTTATTCATATAATTATAATATGTATTTATTCAATCTGAATATTAAAGATATGTATGTTTTATGAAACCAAAGTCATGTGTTATCTCAGGGGGGAGGGGGGGGGGTTACAAGTAACACATGAGTAAAAATACTTGAGTATATTTTTGAGCCAGTAAGGTACTTTTTACTGTGCTACATTAGCCATTGATATCCTTAAGGTCATGAGGGATAGATCCTTTATTTGTATCTATCTTAATTATTTTGTTTAGCCTCACACCCCCACTCCTTCATGAAAAAAAACAGCTTTTTGCATGGCCAAAAGGAAAGTAACTTGTACTTTGAGTAATTTATTAAACAAGTCATTTTTTAACTTTTGGTTTAGTAGTTTTCTCAAATGTTAAGCTCTTATGGGGGTAAATGTACATTTACTTGAGTATAAATTTCAGTACTCTCTCTACGAACAGATATTATAATAATAATAATAATAAAAATATAATATTGATAATAATATTAAGGATAATAATAATAATGATAATGATTATCATAATGATAATAATAATACTAATACTGATGATAATAATAATAATAATAATAATAATAATATTAATAATAATAATAATAGTTGCTTTTGAAAGATTTTTGTAAGATTTTTGTAAATATGTATGTACATATCATTTAAGTCACTTTTCTGCTCTTTTTATGTTTATTTTATTGTATATATTATTTTTTATGGTGTTTGTGAGATGTATACTGTGGGAGGGAATGGGGAGTAAGCATTCCTATGTACTTGTTACAAATGGACAATAAAAATCTTGTATCTTGTAATAATGATGATAATAATAATAATAATAATAATAATAATAATAATAATAATAATAACGTTTAAAAAGACAAATAACCAAAAACTGTGTGCAGCAGAACACCACGGTGGCCGTCATCGGCGCCATCTTAGTTAGGCAGCTGTGGATGAACAGAGAGGTCCGCCTACTCCTAAAGCTGCTTTTTGGTCGGGCGATGCACTGGCCTACTGTTTAGCCAGGGCTAATCTGAAAAAGGGCATCAAGAACTCCAACAACTCCCCCCCAACCACTGACCCATCCCTTCCTGACGTGCTCAATCATTCTTTTGCTCGTTACGACCGGAACAACCCAGAACTGCCCACCAAGGCTACTCTCCCCACTGACCACCAACCCCTCACCTTATCCTCCACAGACGTGCGTGCGGCAAAACAAATGCACGTAAGTTAGCTGGTCCTGATGACATCCCCGGTCGCGTGCTCAGGAACTGCGCTGAGCAGCTGACCGAGGTCCTTACTGACATTTTCAACATGTCACTAGCTCAGGCAGTTGTCCCAGTGTGCTTTAAAACCACCTCCATTGTGCCAGTGCCAAAACACTCCTCTGCAGCGAGCCTCAACGACTTCCGCCCTGTTGCACTCACCCCTGTTGCACTTCGAGAGGCTGGTCCTGGCTCACCAAAAATCTGGCCTGTCACCCTCACTGGATAAATACCAATTTGCTTACCATGAGAACAGGAGCACGGAGGACACCATTTCCTCAGCTCTCCACTTCGCTCTCTCCCGCCTGGATGAGAGCAACACCCACGTGAGAATGCTGTTCATCGACTTCAGATCAGCATTTAACACCATCATCCCCTCCAAACTCATCTTCAAACTTGGTGTCCTCATGAAATTTGAATGAATGAATTTATATATATTTATCCTGCTTTTCATAGTTGCATTCCCCTGATCACTACCTGTTAAATACTTATACTTACTTATCTGTATATATATATATATATATATTATTATGCTCATATCCCACACATACTCTATAAGTAATCGTATACTGTTTTTATACCTAGTAGACTGTAGCAACTGTAAAGTGTAAATTATATATCGCCATACACTTTACTGCAACATCTCCACGCTGGCCTGGGAACGCCTCAGGATCCCCAAGTCAGAGCTAGTCGATGTTGCCAGAGAGAGGGAAGTTTGGAGTCCCCTGCTGAAGCTGCTTCCTCCGCAACCCACTATTTTCACTGTACTTGTGCTGTGCAATGACAATAAATTTGAATCTAATTTGAATCTAAACAAGATACAAGATATTTTTATTTGTGTGCCATTTGTGTAAGTACATTGTAATGCTTACTCCCCATTCCCTCCCGTAGTATACATCTACAAAAAAATACCATAAAAATTAAAATAATATATACACAAAAAAAGAACAGCAAAGTGACTGTTAAATTATGTGTTGAATGTACATTCATGTACATTTTTTTACAAAAATCTATAAAAGCATTTTAAAGTGCCAGTAGTGCAGCAGCATCATGAATACAGTGCAGTACAGTGCAGTAACTGTGATGAGTCCAGAAAGTCCAGCAAAGTATGTCAGTGTAATTGTAACCCCTGGTTACATACTCCACATACGCCATACATACGCCATTACATACGCCATTACATACGCCATACTCCTGGGATGGAGTATGGCGCCGTACGAGATGGCTGCCGTGTCGCGAGCTCCCGCACGACGACGCAGTTTTTTGTTATTTATTCTTTTTATCGCAACTATTTTAGTTCAGGATGTTAGCAGCAAGTTCACTTATAACTTCTGCACACTTTGGGAGATCAGATCGACAGTCGCTCGCCGCCTACCGGAGTTTTTTCATTCTTTCGGCTCGGACGTCCCGCCCGAAGTCACAGCTGGATTATCTCCGTCCATTTTGGGCACGATTACGCGCAAGCGTCGCCGGAGGAAGCGAGGGAAGCGAGCCGGCGTGCTAGTCAGGCTGAGATGTCGATCCGATCGCCCCCCACTACCCACCATTCTACTGGCTAATGTACAGTCTCTGGACAATAAGTTAAGCGAACTACAGGCTCGTATTCAATTCCACCGGGAAACTAGGGACAATTGTATTATCTGCCTTACGGAGACATGGATGTCGGAGGGGGTTACCGACGCAGCTATCGAGCCGACGGGATTTTCCGTACACCGGGCGGACAGAACAAAGGCTCTCTCCGGTAAAGATCGCGGAGGGGGGGTATGTCTCATGATAAACAGATCTTGGTGCAACCAAAGCCATGTACATCCCCTCAAGTCTTTCTGTTCCCCGGACCTGGAGTACCTGATGCTTATGTGCCGTCCATACTGGCTACCTCGGGAGTTTACAGCGGTAACCGTGACCGCTGTTTACATTCCCCCACAAGCCAACACGGACACAGCGCTGAAGGAACTGTATGGGGCTATCAGCGAACAGGAGTCGGCCCACCCCGAGGCTGCTCTCATCGTGGCGGGGGACTTCAACAAGGCGAACCTGAAGAAGGTTCTCCCGAAGTTCTACCAACACATAAAGAGCAACACACGGGGCGAGCGGATCCTCGACCACTGCTACACTCCCTTCCGTGATGGCTACAAGGCCCTCCTCCGCCCACCGTTCGGCAAATCAGATCACCGCTCTATCCAGCTACTCCCCGCCTATAGGCAGAGACTGAAGCAGCAACCGATCGCTGTGAGGGAGGTCCAATGCTGGTCGGACCAATCAGATTCTACGCTGCAGGATTGTTTTGATCACGCTGACTGGCACATGTTCCGCGTTGCCTCGGACAATAACATCAACGAGTACGCGTCGTCGGTCACCGGGTTCATCAAGAAGTGCATAGATGACGTTGTTCCGACCAAGTCGGTTCGGATATATCCCAACCAGAAACCGTGGATTAACGGCGATGTTCGCGCTGCCCTACATGCGCGTAACGCCACCTTTGGTTCCGGGAATACGGAGGAATATACGAGAGCCCGTTACGACCTCCGTAAGACCATCGTCACTGCCAAGCGGGAGTATAAGGACAGAGTGGAAGATAAATTCAAGAAACACGATGCGAGGGGTATGTGGCAGGGGCTGCAGAAGATAACGAACTTCAGAGGGAGAACCAGTTGTGTAGAGAACTCCTCTACCTCCCTCCCAGGAGAGCTAAATACATTTTTTGCTCGGTTCGACGTAAACGGCAGCCCGCCGAAGCCAGCACCGACTGGGGAGACCAGCCAGCTGCGCATCTCGGAGGCGGATGTGCGCCGCACCTTTAAGCGGCTGAACATCCGTAAGGCGGCAGGCCCCGACGACATCCCGGGCCGCGTCCTCAGAGCATGCGCAGACCAGTTGGCAGGAGTCTTTGCAGACATCTTCAACCTCTCCCTGTCCCAGGCTGTTGTCCCCGCGGTCTTCAAGATATCCACCATCGTGCCTGTCCCTAAACAAACCAAGGTAACATGCCTGAATGACTACAGACCTGTGGCCCTCACCTCGATCGTTAGCAAATGCTTCGAGAGGTTGGTCAAGGACTTTATTTGCTCCGTGTTACCTACCACGCTGGACCCATGGCAATTTGCATATCGTCAAAATAGATCCACGGACGACGCAATTGCCATGGCCCTCCACACTGCCCTTTCCCACCTGGAGGGGAAGAACTGTTATGTGCGAATGCTGTTTGTGGACTACAGCTCAGCATTCAACACAATAGTTCCTGCCAAGCTCGACACCAAGCTGAGAGGTCTAGGCGTACCCCCATCCATGTGCAGCTGGATACTGAACCTCCTGTCGGACCGCCGCCAGGTGGTGAGGATGGGCAGCACCACATCAGAGCCACTGACCCTCAACACGGGAGCCCCCCAGGGATGCGTGCTGAGCCCTCTCCTCTACTCCCTCTACACCCACGACTGCATGGCTATGCACAGCTCCAACGTCATCGTCAAGTTTGCTGACGACACGACAGTGATGGGCCTGATCGCCGGCGACGACGAGACAGCCTACAGGGAGGAGGTCGGATCGCTGGAGCAGTGGTGCCAGGAGAACAGCCTCGCCCTCAACGTCAAGAAGACCAAGGAGCTGATCGTGGACTTCAGGAGGCAGAGGGGAGAGCACAGCCCTATCTCCATCGACGGTGTTGCAGTAGAGAGGGTCAGCAGCTTCAAGTTCCTCGGTGTGCACATCTCCGAGGACCTCACATGGTCCACGCACACCACACACGTGGTGAAAAGGGCCCAACAACAAAGGGTGGTGTGGACGGCCCAGTATATCGTTGGTGGTGAGCTCCCCACCCTCCTGGATATATACAACCAGCAGTGCGTGGCCAAGGCCAAACGCATCATAAAATACAATGCCCACCCCAGCCACAAACTGTATTCACTTTTACCATCAGGCAGACGATATCGCAGTATCAAGTGCTGTACAAATTGACTAATAACGTGTTTCCACCAAGCTGTTTTCCGGGCTGGTTCGGAGCTTGGGCGTAATCTTGAACCAGTCCTTTGCGTTTCCACCGCGAAGGAACCACTTTCTGGCCCGGTTAACTGGTTCCTGAGCGGCCCCACATCGAAGCTGGGCTAGCCAGCAAGCTCCACTACGTCAGGGGCTGGGGGCGGGGCTTATCGGACAAATAAACTAGAGGAGCTTCTAGAACGAACCGCTATTAGAAAAACTACAGCGCGAGATGTCTTCAGCGGGGGACAGAACCGAGGAGCTAATCGATAACAAACTGGACGATACGAGGAGCTAATCGATAACAAACTGATGATCCGCTGCTGTCACTCTGGTCCTGGTAAGTTTTACGTTATTTATCTTTCCTGTGTTGCCAACCAGCTTTGTATTTCTAATCTGTTTAGCGAGCTGCTCATTATCACATAAATGTTATCTGTTCATCAGAATGTTCCTATCATCAGAAATTAGGAGCTATGATTGCTAGGCTTCTGTTAGCCTTGATAACAATGTCAGGATGCTACTTAATAAAAACAGTAGTAATGGAGACATGTTTTAATGCACTTTTCTCTTGTTTTAGTTGTTTATGGAGTCATGTTTTAATGCACTTTTATTTTGTTTTAATTGTTTATGGCGTCGTCTTCCCTGGACGATGTCGATGCGGAGCTACCGCCACCACTGGGCTGCAGCTCACCCAGGAGCCCCTCGGAGCTTTATTAACATTGACTTATTACACTGCACTCTAGACTTTTACATTTTGTGATTACTGTATATTGTGTATTTAATGTTTTGTTTTTTTAATAAAATAATTCTAAATATAAATGTCCGCTTCATTATGCTTTATCGACCGAGAAACATAATACAATATAGCAGTTTTGAAGAAATAAAGGCAAATGGTCCCTTTTGTTTAAGTACAACGTAATCGCGTCCATAGCACTAAAGACGAGCAGCTGTTTGTAGCCTGAAAGCCAGGAGCAACACTTTAACATCCATCATGTAATCCACCACTGTTGTGGAAGTTGGCGCTAGCTGCTGGGAAAGCAGAGACGTTAACAGTGACGTCATGACGTGGCTCTTGGCGAAAAAGTCGGTGGAAACGCAAACCGGTTCTTAGACGGCTCGCCAGTTGAACCAACTGCGAACCGGCTCTAGCGCCACCCGAGAGCTAGAACTAGGCTTGCGTTGGTGGAAACGAGGCATCTGAGATAGCTTCCAGAGTCAAGCCATCAGGCTGCTGAACAAGGGCGTATAGCATATACCAATGTATATTTTATTACAATGATTTATATATACATATTGCTCTTTTTCTGTGCCGATATATTGCATTTTATAAATTGCATTTTTATTTTTATTTTTTTACTTATTTTATTCTATTTTGTTTTTATTCTATTTTATCTTATTTTATAACTGCTGTCTGTCGTCGGGTATTGCACATAAGATTTTCACTCACTGCTTTATACTTGTGTAAACTGTGAAGTGACAATAAACTTGACTTGACTTGACTTGATTTTATATTCACATAGTGGTGTCTGGCCTGCTTACTACAGTTTTGGACACCAGGCTGCTTTTTTCCTCTAGCAATAAAGAGATTTGGGTTAATTTACTTGTTTTTCCTATTGTTGCCTGTTCTTATAATTTGGCTGAGCAAAACCCAGTATGTTTGTTATTGGGGAGCCACCATAGAGGTAGATAAGTAAGTTAAAGGATAGATGCATCGGAAGTTTATGGATAACATTGACATGCGTTTGGGAAAGGAGACTTGGGGTTGGAGAATGGGAGGGGTGGGTTGGGCAGTGGGTGGGTAACCTTGAAATGTAAATGATCTTACTTTCATCGTGATTCCATGTTTGCAGAGCGTTGCATTTTCATGTTTATCCCGTTATCTTTAAATAAAGGGTCTGAAACACCAACACGTGGAACTCTTAAACAATTTTATTTCTGTATATTTTCTCTCAATTTGACTCACATTAAAGACAATGGCTAGTCCCCCAAACACCAGGAGGGCCGATATAGCCAATCCAGTCAGATTTATAACCTGGAATGTAAAGGGTATGAATAATCCAAATAAGCGGTCAAGGCTTCTCTCTCACCTGAAACATCTGAGAGCAGAGATCATTTTTCTACAAGAGACCATGTCAGACTCCGCAGGTCTTGGATTGGGCAGGTGTTTCATTCTTCCTTTATTTCTAAATTTAGAGGGGTTGCAATACTTATGAACAAGAAAACACAATTTTATGCCTCCAGTGTGATCTCAGATCCACAGGGTAGATATAGTATAGTATAGTATCCCCTGGCTTTGACTCCCACCTCATGATTTTTGGGGGTGATCTCAACACTGTTATTACCCAACATTGGATGTGTCCAGTGCTTTTTCACTGTTTATGGGTCACAATGCAGATATGCAGACCCCTGGACTCTACTAATCCCACTCCAGAATTATACAAAAAATGACTAATCCTACAAGCTAAATTTAATTAGCTGTCTACGAAGAAGGCTGAGCAACTACTACTACTACTATGAACATAGGCACAATAGGTTACTGGCACATCAGTTGAAACAAAAATAAACTTCCTGTCTGATTCCCCAGATTAGATTAGATTCTAGATTCTACTAGATTCCTCAAACTATTTACTGTCTAACCCCTCTGATATTAATTGAGCTTTCAAATCGTTCTATTCTTGTATGTATCAATCAGAAATGGCAGACACCACAGACGTAGATACATTTTTCCAAATTGTAGACCTCCCATCAATCAGTCCAGAAACTGCAAAGGCACTTCATGCCCCAAAAGGTCAGGAAGAAATTGTTAAGGCTATCAAGGCTATGCAAAAACCTTGACCAGATGGGTATCCTACTGAATTTTTGAAGTTCTGTGGAGTTTTAGCCCCCTTACTTCTTAATGTTTTTAGTAAGTCCATGGAGCAGGACTCTCGGCTTTGATCTCGTTATTAATTAAAAAAGGGAAGGACACTGGTTACGGTAGTTGGCAGGGGGCGTGGCCAAGCCATGTGCGCTGGCGGCGCACACACACACACCTGTCAACAAGTGTTACAGGGGTTGACAGGGGGCTTGGCCAAGCCACGTGCGCTGGCGGCGCACACACACACCTGTCAGCAATTGCCGTGGCTGATTGCTAATCCCCTCACCTGGGGTATATACTGTATTCCCATTACCCCGGCGTTAGGTCGTACGTCATACTTTGTTCATGTTGTACATTCTGGACGGAATCGCCACGCTGATGTCCCGGAGATCCAGATCCTTTGCCTATCCCGCGTCACCCGCCTGTCTCGCGTTACTCCGGTCTATACGAGCTCCGCGGTAATTATAATTACCTGTCCAGTACCTAGGTCGCTACTCCGACCTCCCGGTATCTAGACTTCTCGCTCGTCCCTGATCATCCCCCTGTCTGGTACCTGTCGCTACTCCGACCTCCCGGTACCCAGACTCCTCTCCCGTCCCGGACTAGTCGCCGGTCTACTACCTGCCGGTACTCCGCGGATCGACCTCCCGGTACCCAGACCCCTGGACTGTCCCTGATTACTCTCTTGTGTTGTGTTTGCTTGAAATAAAGCTCTGTTATAGCTCCACTGTGTCTCGGTCTGCGTTCTGGGTCCCACCGAACTATCCCATTCGTGACAGACCCCAGGCATTGTGGTTTTTACCATCCAATTTCTTTACTTAATGTCGATACTGGCAAAGGTATTGGCAAATAGTTTGGAGAAGGTTCTCCCCAAAGTTGTATCAGATGACCAGACAGGCCTTATTAAGGGGAGACACTCCATTCCTAACATTCAATCGCATCTAGATATTATCTTCTCTAAACAAACCTCAAAATTGCCTGAAGTTGTAATCTCTTTAGATGCAGAGAAAGCATTTGACCGTGTCGAATGGAGATATTTATTCACAGTATTACAGAAATTTGGATTTGGTAATACATTTTGTAATTGAGTTTGCCTGCTGTACTCTTCCCCTGAAGCATGTATCTGCACCAATAACACACAGTCTACATACTTCCCGCTGACACGTGGGTCCGGCCAGAGTTGTCCCCTGTCTCCTCTTCTATTTACACTGGCTATCGAGCCTTTATCGATTGCACTTACGGGCTGTGTTCCATTTCAGGGGCTGCAGCCTTAAGGGCGCATTTGAAGGCCGCTTCCGAAGGCTGCTTCAAAAACGTGTTAAATGGGACGGTCTAGCCTACAGAGTACTTCCTGTATGCATCACCAGTTATGTCACGAAGTGCCACGCCCACTTTCGCCGCGCTCTGACCAGAGCCGCGGAGATAGTCCCAGAAGCTTTTGTTTTGAGAGGTTGATACGAGGGAAATCGATTGATTAGTAAAAATGCCCCGAGACAGGCGTATTTAGTGAAGTTTATTAGTCATTATAATTGATGAACTTAAGGAACTGGAGCTTCACCGCCGGCGTCAACATGTAATGTTATTTCGGCTAAGAGAGAACCATGGGTAAATAAAGATTGGTTAATATTGGTGAAGTTATAATTCCTAATAATATATATATGTATATATATATACATATATATATATATATATATATATATATATATATATATATATATATCAGGGTTTCCGTTAGCCGGTATTTACCGGTTTTTAGCAGGTAAAAATTATAAAAAACGGTAATTTAAAAACCTGCCGGTCAAAATGTCCGGTAATAATGCTCATACAAAACTTAGATCCTGGACATTTGAGTTTTGACAGCTTTATTGCTGCCCCTTCCCCCCCGAAAGGGTGCGCTCGTTGGTGGTGCCCGTGTCAAGCGTGCCAGCAGAGAGGGGCTTCTCCCTGCAGAATCGTTTGAAAACATCACTGCGGAGTCGTCTGGAGGAGGAGAGAGTGATGCAACTTATGCGTATTGCAAGCTGCAAAGACACATTAGACACCTTGGATTTCAGCTCGGCAGCAGAGGATTTTGCCGCAATGAAATTAAGAAGAAAGCAAAAAGTTGCCTGGTAGCCTACAGGGTCAATTTGATGCCATGTAGCCTATGTTAAAACGGACTACAGATGTTACAGGTGTTTTGAAATAGCCTCGATTTTTGCGGCTAATAAGGTTTTGCTCAATCGTTCTTGTTCGTTTTGTTGTTCATTAAATAGTCAAATTGATTTGAGGTCTTTGTCATTCTTTCGTCAATCTAGGTGTACATTATAGTTGCGTTTGTAATATAGACTGTTTTTGAAACATGACCGGTAAGTTTCGAATTTGTCCGGCAAAATTAAATCTATCCGGACACTTGACCGGCAAGAAAAAATCCTAGCGGAAACCCTGATATATACATATATATATCTATATATTATATATATTGTGGTACCCCAAGGGTAGCTTGGGGTCCCACCAGGGCAAAGAGGAGGAGACTTACCTTTGGTTGCGTTGTGGGAGGCGTATATCTCCCAAGGGAGATACTTGGAGGGCTTTAGGACCCGGGGGAAGGCGAACGAGATCCCGGAGTGAAACGCACAGCTGACCACAATAAACACCTGATTAAATCAGGTGCTTAAAAGCACACAGGTAGAGGGTTGCTAAAAGAGAGAGAAGGGGGGCGAGAGGACCGAGACCGTGCTGCCGAGAGGTCCCGCCATATGCTGCTATGCTGCTATGCTGTTCTGCTGTTCTGTTTCCAGTTTTGACACGGAAGAAAGGAGAAGCCGTCGCACCCGGGAGCTTGGGGAGCCGCCAGAGGGTGAGAGGACCGCGGACCCGGCGTGAGACGCCGAAGACAAGCCTTAGTTGTTTTTCATTCCCTCCCTTAAACCCCTGAAATTTAAAGAAATAAAAGGACATTTTTTGTTTAACCCTCAAAAAAACCCGCTGTTTTTTGCCTCCTTGAGCCTGGGCGCTCACATATGGTGGATGGATGCGGGCTTTCTGACCCAGCTCACAACCCGAAGACATGGATCCGGCGTTAAGGGAGGTGCTGACAACAGTGTTACAGTCAACAAAACACTAAAGCAAATGCTAAGGAAAATGATAGACACAGACGGAAAAGACTGGGACCTACTACTACCATACCTCCTGTTTGCCATCCGGGAGGTACCCCAGGCATCCACAGGTTTTTCACCGTTTGAGTTGCTCTATGGCAGAAGACCAAGGGGCCTGCTGGACCTAGCTAAGGAGGCTTGGGAACAACAGCCCACCCGCCACACCACGGTGATAGAACATGTGGAGAAAATGCACCGCAGGATGAGTGAGGTTTGGCCCATGGTAAGAGAAAACATGCAACAAGCCCAGGAGACACAGGCAAGGCTTTATAACAGGGGGGCCCAAGTGAGGGAGTTCAGTCCAGGGGACAAAGTATTGGTCCTCGTCCCCACGCAAGAATGCAAATTTCTGGCCAGATGGCATGGTCCATATGAGGTGGTGGAAAGGGTTGGTCAAGTCAATTATAAAGTCAGACAGCTTGGGAGGAGACAGTCCAGCCAAATATACCATGTTAACCTGTTAAAAAGATGGCATGAACCCATGCAGATACAGGTACATGCACTGTCTACTTACCAACCCTCACAGGAACCTCCTAAAGTCCCCATGGGAGAGCAACTGTCGCCACACCAGGTTCAAGACCTGACCGAGCTGCTGAGCCGGAACCGTGATGTCTTCTCAGACAAACCTGGGAGGACAACCGTAGTGGCCCACGACGTCGTCACGGAACCAGGAAAGAAGGTGCGGCTCAAACCATACAGAATACCAGAGGCCAGGAGAGAAGCCATCCGTGAAGAGGTAAAAACCATGCTAGAAATGGGAGTAATCGAGGAGTCACAAAGCTCCTGGTGCAGCCCAATCGTAATTGTACCAAAGCCAGATGGGACATTAAGGTTTTGCAATGACTTCAGACAGCTCAATGCAATCTCCAAGTTTGATGCTTATCCAATGCCCAGAGTAGATGAGCTGCTAGAGAGATTGGGGCCTGCCAGATTCATTAGCACCCTCGACCTTACACGTGGTTATTGGCAAGTGCCACTCACAGACAGGGCTAAAGAGAAAACTGCCTTTGCAACACCGGATGGTCTCTTCCACTACAAAGTCTTACCATTTGGGGTCCATGGGGCCCCAGCTACTTTCCAAAGGCTAATGGATAAAGTTCTTAGACCCCACAGGGAATATGCAGCAGCCTATATCGACGATATTGTGGTCCAGAGCACGGATTGGCAGACCCATCTACATCGCCTGGAGGCCGTCTTGGGAGCATTACGAGAGGCGGGGCTGACAGCCAAAGCAGCAAAGTGTCATCTGGGCCTGGAGGAGACGGACTATCTGGGCTACACGGTAGGAAGAGGCTGTGTGCGACCGCAGTCATCCAAGGTGGAGGCCATCGCCACATGGCCACGGCCAGGCACAAAGCGACAGCTTAGAACTTTCTTGGGTCTGGTGGGATATTACCGACAGTTCGTACCCAACTTTGCATCCCTAGCAGCTCCACTGTTCGAATTGACCAAGAAAGAAGGGAAGTGCAGTCTAAAATGGACTGGAGAAGCGGAAGAGGCCTTCCAGAGGCTGAGGGACAACCTCTGCAGGGAGCCGGTCCTGGCTACAGTAAACTTCTCACTTCCCTTTGTCTTACAGACGGATGCCTCAGAGGTGGGACTGGGCGCGGTGCTGTCTCAGGTAAAGGATGATGTAGAGCAGCCTATCACATACATCAGCCGGAAATTGCTACAGCATGAAAGAAACTATGCAACAGTGGAGAAGGAATGCCTAGCAATTAAATGGGCGATAGACAAACTGAAGTACTACTTAATTGGTAGGGAATTCACACTGGTAACAGACCATGCACCGCTGAAGTGGATGTCACTTAATAAGGAGAAAAATTCCCGAGTAACCCGGTGGTTCTTGGAGCTACAGAACTTCAGATTTAAGGTGGAACACAGAGCAGGGAAGCTACATGGGAATGCAGATGCCCTGTCCCGAAGATCAGAATGCCTGTGGTCTGGGCCTGCCAAGGGTGCTCTGAAGTTGAGGGGAAGGATATGTGGTACCCCAAGGGTAGCTTGGGGTCCCACCAGGGCAAAGAGGAGGAGACTTACCTTTGGTTGCGTTGTGGGAGGCGTATATCTCCCAAGGGAGATACTTGGAGGGCTTTAGGACCCGGGGGAAGGCGAACGAGATCCCGGAGTGAAACGCACAGCTGACCACAATAAACACCTGATTAAATCAGGTGCTTAAAAGCACACAGGTAGAGGGTTGCTAAAAGAGAGAGAAGGGGGGCGAGAGGACCGAGACCGTGCTGCCGAGAGGTCCCGCCATATGCTGCTATGCTGCTATGCTGTTCTGCTGTTCTGTTTCCAGTTTTGACACGGAAGAAAGGAGAAGCCGTCGCACCCGGGAGCTTGGGGAGCCGCCAGAGGGTGAGAGGACCGCGGACCCGGCGTGAGACGCCGAAGACAAGCCTTAGTTGTTTTTCATTCCCTCCCTTAAACCCCTGAAATTTAAAGAAATAAAAGGACATTTTTTGTTTAACCCTCAAAAAACCCGCTGTTTTTTGCCTCCTTGAGCCTGGGCGCTCACAATATATATACACATATACATATATATACTGTATATACATTTATATATATATATACATACATATATACATATCAAGGTTTCCGTTATCCGGTATTTACCGATTTTTAGCGGGTAAAAATGTCCGGTAATAATGCTCATACTAAACTTAGATCCTGGACATTTGAGTTTTGACAGCTTTATTACTGCCCCCCCCCCCCCACGAAAGGGTGACCGAATGAAGTGACCAATCAGCTGCCGCACCTCTCATCCACGTCAAGCGACGTCACTGAACAGGGCCAAGCCACGTGCTCTGGCGGCGCGCACACACACCTGTCGGCAATTGCGTGGCTGATTGCTAATCCCCTCACCTGGGGTATATAGACCCTGGCTTCCCGTTACCCCGGCGTTAGGTCGTACGTCGTACTACACGTCACACGTTGTTCATGTACGGCGGACATTCTGGATGGAATCGCCACGCTGATGTCCCGGAGATCCAGAACTTGCCTGTCCTGCGTTACTCCGGTCTATACGAGCTCCCCGGTCATTATAATTACCTGTCTGGTACCTGTCGCTACTCCGACCTCCCGGTATCTAGACTTCTCTCCCGTCCCGGACTACTCGCCGGTCTACTACCTGCCGGTACTCCGCGGATCGACCTCTCGGTACCCTGACTCCTGGACTGTCCCTGATCTCTCTCTTTTGTGCTGTTTGAGTTGTGTTGTGCTTTAAATAAAGCTTTATGTCATAGCTCCACTGTCTTGGTCTGCGTTCTGGGTCCCCCGAACAATCCCACTTGTGACACTACAGATGTTACAGGTGTTTTGAAATAGCCTCGATTTCTAACGAGGTTTTGCTCAATCGTTCTTGAGGTCTTTGTCATTCTTTCGTCAACCTAGGTGTACATTATAGTTGCGTTTGTAATATAGACTGTTTTTGAAACATGACCGGTAAGTTTCGAATTTGTCCGGTAAAATAAAATCTGTCCGGACACTTGACCGGCAAGAAAAAATCCTAGCGGAAACCCTGATACATATATATATATATATATATATATATACATATATATACATATGTATATATATACATATACATGTATATATATATATATATATATATATATATACATGTATATATATATGTCGCAAACATTAAACCCCCATAGCCGTGGAGCGGCCATCACTGCACCTGCATCTCGTCGGGCGCGCTTGACGTCATGAGAGGGGCGGCAGTGATTGGTCACTTCATTCGGTCACCCTTTCGGGGGGGAGGGGGCAGTAATAAAGCTGATCTAAGTTTTGTATGAGCATTATTACCAGACATTTTGACCGGCAGGTTTTTAAATTACGTTTTTTTTATAATTTTTACATGCTAAAAAACGGTAAATACCGGCTAACGGAAACCCTGATACACGTATATATATATATATATATATATATATATATATATATACATATAGCGCACATATGGCCAGCGCTTCCCATATGCGGCTACCGACATCTCCGAAATCACTGTAGCATATTTCTAAACAGGCTTTATTTGGATAAACTGACAACATATGTATAATCTACATAGGTACATTGTCGCGTAATAAAATAATAAAACTTAATAAAGTGACTTAATTACAGTCCTACAGCGAAATCTAAAACAGCTTTTAGCCGGGCTCAAATTCTCTACTGCTTGGTGCGAAATGCATTCTGGGATATGCCAGAAGTCTGCAGAAGTCTGCATCGATGCACACTTCAATTTGGGGGAAATAAGGCTGCATTTGAAGGCTGCATTTGAAGGAGCCTACGAAATGGGACAGCCTTGTCGTGGCTGCTGTGACGTAATTGGTCTTCAAATGCGGCCTAAAAGGATGCAGCCCCTGAAATGGAACACAGCCAAAGCGTCCCCAGTGCTCTGCAGTATTAAACGCGAAGGAATAGAATATAGTCTCCCTGTACACAGATAATCTTTTACTATATGTTACTGATCCTGCTGTAAGCATCCCAGCGGCCCAGTCTATTCTGGAAAACGTTGGCTCTATTTCAGGCTACAAACTTAATATTCAGAAAAGCAACTCATCTGCTCTGTGGCTCCAGCAAACGAGTATACCTTTAACTCTGACCAAATCTGGATTCAAATATCTTGGAAATAGTATAACCCGCACTTTGGATTCACTTTTTAAGGCAAATTTGACACCCCTGCTCGCCCAGGTGATGCTTAACTTTCAGCGATCGAATAATTGACCTCTCTCACTGGTCGGTAAAATACAATGCGTGAAGATGAATACCTTACATTATTTTTCAATGTCTCCCCCTTTTTATACCCAACTCTTTCTTTTGTTCCATAAACAACGCTATCACATCCTTTATATGGGGCAACAAGGTTCCTAGGATTGGCAGAGTTGTGCTCCAGGGGAATCGGTCTCTAGGTGGGCTGGCCCTATCTAATTTTCTGTATTATTCTGGGCAGCAAATATTCACAATCTGACATTCTAGATGCATGCACCTCAGACTAACTGGTGTCTGCTGGAGGCCAAGTCCTACCAATCATCATCATCACTTCCAGCTTTAATATGCTTGTCTCTACCAATCTCTCCATCCAACCCGATAGTACTTTCTACCATTAAAATCTGGTTTAAATTCCGGCTGCATTTAAAATTTAAAGCCCCATCTGCACTAGCCCCACTTTCAAACAACCATCCCATGGACTGTGCTTTCCTATTATGGGATAGAAAAGGACTCAAGTCTATTAATGACCTGTAATGTATTTCCTAGCTTCCAAAGCCTGAAGGAAAAATACGCCGTGTCTGGACATGACCTTTTTCAGTTCTTTCAAGTTAGGCACTTTGTTAAAGCCCGATGTCCACATTTGTAGCCCCAAATTACTCTGGGAAGATTGTCTGAAGATTTTGCCTAGCCAAAATAGCCTACTTTCCGAAATATATAATCATTATCGTTAGCTCTAAAAAAAATAAAAATTGAGATGAGATACAATACTACAATATTACTATTCAATTTTTATTTACTATATGCAACGATGAAGTACAATGGAATGCTTACTCTCCATTCCCTCACGCTGTATGAATTTCCTACAACACTATACTATAAAATACGCAATTAAATAACACAAAAAGAACAATAAAGTGACTGGATGGATGATATTTACATGTACAACAATGCTACAAGTGTTTGGTGATTCATATGTGATAACACACATGGTGACTTTCTGTAATCCTATAGAGTACTTTTTTGTAGGCTTACTAGTCTACTAGAATAATGATTTTGTAGTTTCAGTAACTACAACATTTGGTGTCAACTGAACTGAAATAGGATTTACTTTTTAATAAAGACAATGTAGGCTACTGCATTTAGATATATCCATATATGTACATGCTTCCGTTTCCTGGGGCTGCATATTTCCTACGACCTGGCGCTTACCCGCAACATGCTGAAGAAGGCACACCAACGCCTCTATGCTCTGCGGTGCCTCAGTAAAAGTGGAATAGGCAAATGGTGGCTAGTGAACTTTGCACGTGGCACCGTAGAGAGCGTCCTGACGAGTGGCGTCACTGTGCGGTACGGCAACACCGTACACAATTTCTTGTCCACTGCACAGGACAAGAAAGCCATCCAGGGGGTCGTGAGAACAGCAGAAAAGATCATCGGGTGTGCACTTCCATGCATTGAGAAGATATTTAGGACCAAGTGTCGGAAGAAGGCCATCTCCATCACAAGGACCGCAACCACCCTGGGCACCATCTCTATTCCCCCCTACCGGCCGGTCGCTAGTATATTATATATCATTTTTCTGGTATTGTTTTGGAGATTCTGCATTCGGGGAGAAAGCATTCCAATGTACTTGCTGCATATGGCCAATACATTTCTTGTATCTTGTATCTTGTATCCTGATTGTTAAGTTGTTGTGGATGAGCTGTTCTCCAGAAAGCTGCAAGCAGCAACACTGGAGACCGAGCTCTCAGCCTATTGAACAGACACATTATGAACGGGCGTCACTAGTACTTGTAATCTGACCTCTGGGACTTTGTTATCAGTTGCAATGGTTGCTTAACTGCTTGCTGGGAAATGGATTGAGACAACAATGGATGGTGCCAAAGGGGTGTGTTGAGGGAAGCATAAAGCAAAGAGAAGGACACAATAAAAAGCAGGGAGAGACCCACAGACTACATAGACAGCAGACCTGTGTTCAGGCGTGAGGATGCGTCTGGCAATACTTCCTTTAAGTGTGGCCTGTCTGGCCACACTCTTCTTGCCTGTCGCTAACATGGCTCCTTTGTGAGTATCCTTTGATTAGCTGTGTTTCTACAATTGAATAGCATTATGTGTTTTGTCAATGACAAGAGTAATTGAAAATAGTGTATCAAATATATATATATATATATATACACACATATATATATTTATATATATTTATATATTTTTTAATATTTTTATTTTTATTATTATTATTATTGTTTTGGTTTTTTGTCAATCCCTTGGCCTTCTGCAGAGCTTGCACAATACATCTAGTCAAGCATGTGTGGTGTAGTTGCTTGGGAGCTAGTATTCAATAATGACTAAACAGAAGCCATTTTTATAGCCAAATCACAAGCAATCTTCAGGAGGTTACGTGACTCATGCGTATCTTAAGACATCTTTCAAATCAGCAGCTGCTCACTTCCATGAAATGAAGTATTATTGCAAATTAAAGGTGCCTATATTGATTGATTTTTTTGGTGCCAATTATAAAAAGCCAGTTTTAACTGTCAGTATGCATAGGCTACTTGAACTTAATAGGCTATACACTTGATATAATCCCCCTTTTGTATTTAGAATCAATAGCCTACACTATTGTAGTCGTTTTCTGAAGGCGTTGATCGTTAATGTTGGATGTTGGGTCAGATCCCAATTGTCTGGTGTGGTTGCTGGCTCATTTCCTTTGAGCATCTTGCGCAACTCTGCAATTTGCCTTGGAGTAAAGAAATGTTAAAATTACTATTTAAAATTAGGTTATTGCTCGTTATTCTGAATTCACATGTTTTCTAATAATCTAAAGATGCAAAATCAAGACAGCTTCTTTTGTTGAGAGAAAATTACACCTTTTAAATTATTCCTTTATTTTCAAAACGTTTTCTGTGCAAAATATAATACTATGCTGTAACATATGTTGTTAGGCTACATCATTTAATTATGTTGTGAATGCATTGAAAAGATCTGATGTCTGACAAGCTGTTCTGGACATTATGGCTGGCAGTTTAATTGATAACAGCTTTATTGCATAAACAATGCAATATTTCTTTGGAAAATTATAAACATTCAACGCGATTGTCTGATCATCAAACCAATGCTGAGCTTTTAATAAAACCTTTTATTTATTTTAAATGCAGTTGAAATGGTGTTTTCTTTTCAGAATAATCAAAGGTCACACTTTGTTAAGTCCACAAAATAATCGCATGACCCTCATCAACATAATGTGATGTAATAATGTAAATGAAATGTGACCTCTCTTTTTACATGTGCTTTATTTATATTCCAGAAAGGTGTTGTCTGCTCCTAACTTGTTGCGTATCGGGGCAACAGAGAACATCTTTGTGCAGTGTCACGGATGCAATGATGTTTCAATAATTGTTTTCAACTTTCCATCGAAAACTACAACTCTAGCCAACACACGTGTGGACCTTAACCTACAGAATAATTACCAGGCTCTTGGTGCAATTAAGGTATGGAAGTTATTCTGTTGGTTATACTAGACAACATGTTTGCATGTAAGTACCAATAACAATACCTTTAATATATGACCCTGTCCTCTCTCCCTGTTTCATGTTGAGTTAGATCTCTGCAAGTGGCTTTAGAAAGGACCCTAAGCTGAAGCAGTATGTGTGGCTGGAAGCTAGGTTTTCAGATCTAACTAAGCTGAGTAAAGTGGTCATGGTCACATTCCAGTCTGGCTACATCTTCATTCAGACCGACAAACCTCTATACACCCCAAACTCTGAAGGTAAATTCTTTCATACAACATGGAAATTAAACAGTGAAAAATAAAAAGTGCTTAGTAGACAAGAGATAACTGCTTTGTGCATGCCCTACCATTGCCTTAGAATGGGGTCTGAATTAACATTATTTCTTACTATCATAATAGTGATGGGCGGACCAATTATTTGAGTCAATACATAAAAAAAAAAAAGATCTATCCATCTATCGAGTGTTCCAGTTCACTGAGTGTTCCCATTCACTGAGTGTTCCCGTTCACTGAGAGTTCTCGTTCACTGAATGAATTTCACTCACATCTAAATAATTTGACTGTATTGTGTGTATTGACAGTCAGTACAGTATTAGTAGTAATAGTCAAGTCAAGTCAAGTCAAGTTTATTGTCACATCAAAGTTATACAAGTATAAGCAATGGGTGAAAATTGTATGTGCAATACCTGACGGCAGTTATAAAAATAAAAGTAAAAAGTAAAAAATACAAACTGTATAAAGTTAAATATACAAAAATCTAAAAGTGCATATATGAAATGCAATATATTAGCACAAAAAAAGTATCAATGTAAATCAATGTAATAAAAAAGATATTGTTGTATGCTATACACCCTTGTTCAGCAGCCTGATGGCCTGACTGTGGAAGCTGTCTCTAAGTCTATTTGTGTGGCACTTGATACTGCGGTATCGCCTGCCTGACGGTAAAAGTGAGTACAGTTCGTGGCTGGGTTGGGCATTGTCTTTTATGATGCGTTTGGCCTTGGCCACGCACCGCTGCTTGTATATATCCAGGAGGGAGGGGAGCTCACCTCCAACGATATACTGGGCCGTCCGCACCACCCTTTGAAGCGCTCTGCGCTCGAGTGCGGTGCAGTTCCCGTACCAGGTGGTGAGAACACTCTCGATTGTGCCGGTGTAGAATGTTCTCAGGATGCAGGGGCCCACGCCTGAGGAAATACAGGCGTTGTTGGGCCCTTTTCACCACGTGTGTGGTGTGCATGGACCGTGGACCCTCCTCGGAGATGTGCATGCCGAGGAACGTGAAGCTGCTGACCCTCTCTACTGCAACACCGTTGATGGAGATAGGGCCGTGCTCTCCTCTCTGTTTCCTGTAGTCCACGATCAGCTCCTTGGTCTTCTTGACGTTAAGGGCGAGGCTGTTCTCCTGGAACCACTGCTCCAGCGATCCGACCTCCTCCCTGTAGGCTGTCTCGTCGTTGCCGGTGATCAGGCCCATCACTATCGTGTCGTCAGCAAACTTGATGATGATGTTGGAGCTGTGCATATCCATGCAGTCGTGGGTGTAGAGTGAGTAGAGGAGAGGGCTCAGCACGCATCCCTGGGGGGCTCCCGTGTTGAGGATCAGTGGCTCTGAGGTGGTGCTGCTCATCCTCACCACCTGGCGGCGGTCCGACAGGAGGTCCAGTATCCAGCTGCACGTGGATGGGGGCACGCCTAGACCTCTAAGCTTGGTGTTGAGCTTGGCAGGAACTATCATGTTGAACGCTGAGCTGTAGTCCACAAACAGCATTCGCACATAACAGTTATTTCCCTCCAGGTGGGCCATGGCAATTGCGTCGTCCGTGGATCTCTTTTGAAGATATGTATATTGCCATGGGTCCAGCGTGGCAGGTAACACAGAGCAAATAAAGTCCTTGACCAACCTCTCGAAACATTTGCTGACAATCAAGGTGAGGGCTACAGGTCTATAGTCATTCAGGCATGTTACCATGGGTTGTTTAGGGACAGGCATGATGGTGGACATCTTGAAGACCGCGGGAACAACAACCTGACAAGGAGAGGTTGAAGATATCTGCAAAGACTCCTGCCAACTGGTCTGCGCATGCTCTGAGGACACGGGCCGGGATGTAGGTGTAACCGCTTGAAGGTGCGGCGCACATCTGCCTCCGAGATGTTCAGCAGGCTGGTCTCCTCAGGCGGCGCTGGTTTTGGCGGGCTGCCGTTTACATCGAACCGAGCAAAAATAGTATTTAGCTCTCCTTGGAGGGAGGTAGAGGAGTTCTCTACACAACTGTGTAGAAGTTCGTTATTTGAAGTTCATTATCGTCTGTAACCCCTGCCACATACCCCTCGTGTCGTGGCTCTTGAATTTCTCCTCCACTCTGTCCTTGTACTCCCGCTTGGCAGTGACGATGGTCTTACGGAGGTCGTAGCGGGCTCTCGTATATTCCTCCAAATTCCCGGAGCCAAAGGCGGCGTTACGCGATTGGAGGGCAGCGCAAACATCACCGTTAATCCACGGTTTCTGGTTGGAATATATCCAAACCGATTTGGTCGGAACAATGTCATCTATGCACTTCTTGATGAACCCGGGGACCGAGGACGCGTACTTGTTGATGTTATTGTCCGAGGCGACCCGGAACATGTCCCAGTCAGCGCCATCAAAACAATCCTGCAGCATAGAGTCCGATTGGTCCAACCAGCATTGGACCTCCCTCCCAGCAATTGGTTGCTGCTTCAGTCTCTGCCTATAGGCGGGGAGTAGCTGGATAGAGCGGTGGTTTGATGGCTGATTTGCTGAACGGTGGGCAGAGGAGGGCCTTGTAGCCATCACAGAAGGGAGTGTAGCAGTAGTCAAGGATCCGCTCACCCTGTGTGTTGCTCATTATGTGTTGGTAAAACTTTGGGAGAACCTTCTTCAGGTTCGCCTTGTTGAAGTCCCCCGCCACGATGAGAGCAGCCTCAGGGTGTGCCGACCCCTGTACGCTGATAGCCCCTTACAGTTCCTTCAGCGATGTGTCCGTGTTGGTTGTGGGGGAATGTAAACAGCGGTCACGGTTACCACTGTAAACTCCCGAGGTTGCCAGAATGGACGGCACATAAGCATCAGGTACTCCAGGTCCGGGGAACAGAAAGACTTGAGGGGGTGTAGATGACTTTGGTTGCACCAAGATCTGTTTATCATGAGACACACCCCCCTCCATGATCTTTACCGGAGAGAGCCTTTGTTCTGTCCGCCCGGTGGACGGAAAATCCCGTCGGCTGATAGCTGCGTCGGTAACCCCCTCCGACATCCATGTCTCCGTAAGGCAGATGATACAATTGTCCCTAGTTTGCCGGTGGAATTGAATACGAGCCTGTCGCTCGCTTAACTTATTGTCCAGAGACTGTACATTAGCCAGTATAATGGTGAGTAGTGGGGGGCGATCGGATCGACATCTCAGCCTGACTAGCACGCTGGCTCGCTTCCCTTGCTTCTTCCTGCGACACTTGCGTGTAATCGTGCCCAAGATGGTTGGAGATAATCCAGCTATGACTTCGGGTGGGACGAAAGAATGAAAAAACTCTGGTAGGCGGCGAGTGATTGTCGATCTGATCTCCAGAAGTGGGCAAAAGTCATAAATGAATGTGCTGCTAACTTTCTGAACAAATAATTAATAATATTAATTAATAATTTAAAGTATTATATAAGCATTTACTCTGAGGAGAGAAGGCTACTGTGAATGTATTGTGGCTGACAGACACACTATGCTTCTAGTATCTGTAGATTAATGAATGTGCTGGCTACAATTATTTATCATAGTCATCAAATCAACAATTATTATAAAACACTAGTCGGGCTGGGGTTTAATAGAGCAAATGTATAGGCAAATATAAGCAAGGGAAAGGCTGTGCCCTCCTGGCCTGGCAAAAACAGAATGTTATGTCACAAAGGTTGGTTGTTACAGTAATGGTTAGACAAGTAAAACAACTTGGTGAATATAACGTTATGATTTGGTTGTGGTTAGACAAGTAAAACAACTTGGTGAATATAACGTTATGATTTGGTAATGGTTAGACAAGTAATACAACTTGGTTGATATAAATGTAGGATTTGGTAATGTTTAGAAAAGTAAAACAACTTGGTTAATGTTACGTTATAATTTGGCAATGGTAAGACAAGTTAAACCACTTGGTTAATGTTAGGTCATGATTTGGTAAGAGTTAGACAAGTAAAACAACTTCATAAATGTTACGTTATGATTTGGTAATGGTAAGACAAGTAAAACAACTTGGTTATTGTTACGGTTATGATTTGGTCATTGTTAAACAAGATAAACAACTTCGGAAATGTTACGTTATGATTTGGTAATGGTTAGACAAATAAAACCACTTGGTTTATGGTACAAAATGATATGGTAATGATTAGACAAGTTATACAAGTGGGTTAATGTTACATTATGATTTGTAATTGGTTAGAGAAGAAAAACAACTTGGTAAATGTTACATTATGATTTGGTAATGGTTACACAAGTAAAACAACTATACACGTATAGCACTACAGGTGTATGAAGCAGTACTATACACTTGTATAGTACTACAGGTGTATGAAGCAGTACTATACACTTGTGTAGTACTACAGGTGTATGAAGCAGTACTATACACTTGTATAGTACTACAGGTGTATGAAGCAGTACTATACACTTGTATAGTACTACAGGTGTATGAAGCAGTACTATACACTTGTATAGTACTACAGGTGTATGAAGCAGTACTATACACTTGTATAGTACTACAGGTGCAGTGATGTGCGGTGAGGTTCGTGGCTGGGGAGGCACTGACTCTTTCTTAGTCAGATTTACAAATATATATGAATTCAACAGAGTATTATAAATTCACCAATCAACTGGCTGCTTGCACATTGACTACTGGTTATGTTTCATATCACATATCAGCATTCTTTACACACACATAGGTAAGGTACATATTTGGCCAAAGAAGAACGTTACATTTATAGCGGATTTGTTCTGCACCCTCCGTTTGTTCTTAATTTGCCATCACAATTCATACTCATTCAATACAAATGAAAGTATATACAGTCCGCAACAAAAATACAAATGTACTTTAATTTTTATTTTATATATATATATATATATATATATATATATATATATATATATATATATATATATATATATAATATATATATATATATATATAATATATATAATCTTCCATTTTTCCAGGGCAAAAGATTTAAATAAACGGACTGATGCGGTGCACTTCTCTACTTGACTTTCTTAGCTAGCATATTACCCACAATGCCATTTGTCTGTAATATGGGCCGACGTGCCCCTTGGGCCGATACAACCCCCCCCAACGCTCGCCGCTGACCGCGCAGCCCCCGAAAGAAAAGTCAAAGCATTAGAACGTGTCACATGTTTTAACAATCAATTACTTAAATTAGCTTTTGATCATGTTCTGGCCCGCCAGTTTGTGAGGGATTGCGCAATCCGAGAGGAAGCTCAGCTCGTCGCTGCCTCCCTTCGCGTCTTTCCCCCGTATTTGAACAGGAAAATACACAAATTCAGCGATATTGACTATAAAAATGATTGGAATCATTGGAATCATACAAAAATTACATTTCTATCACAGATCAGTGGACAAATATTTATTTATTTGTTTTTAATCATTATTAGTTTTTTTACATTTCATGATGTCAGTGGAGGCAGTGCCTCCCCTGACCGCACGTCACTGTACAGGTGTATGAAGCAGTACTATACACAGCTGACCCTGACACTCAACTCAGTATTAGTAGTGATGTCTGAAAGTGTGTGCTATAAATGTTTAAATGTTGTCTTTTTCTATCCATTATGTTTGGCATGTTGTTATTAGGATGCACAATCTAGAATCTGTCTCAATGGTATTGGCCCGAAGGTAAAAGCAATAATAATAAAGTGAGGGAATGTATTGAGCTTTATGATCAACCATTTGGGTAGTGAAATATGTGGTGTTCCTTGTGTTCCATGTGTGTAGTATTTAGGTAAATAGGTTTTGAGATGTTTCTGTCTTTTTCAGTTCACTATCGGGTGTTTGCTTTAACACCTGCCATGGAACCTGTTAATGACAAAGATCCCACTGATGCTATCATCACTGTTAATATTATGGTACAGTATAATTCAATTCAAAAACAGTGTATCAACTTGTATCACGACATTAAAGAAAGATCCATTTTCCTTGGAATCACCATGATGCTCTATCTGTGGCTCAGACAGAGTGGAGGTGGGGTAATAGCTGCAGAATAAAATTGTCAATTTCATTTCACTTTATTACATTACATTACATTACATTACAGTCATTAAGCAGACGCCTTTCTCTAAAGCAACTTATTATTTTATCTTTGATTTAATCTCTTCCAAGTTCTATCCTCATACATTAATGAGACATCCTGTTTGGTACGATTTTCCTAACAGAAATCTGAATGTTTTTTGCAGACCCCTGATGATGTTGTTATAGGGTCAGATCCGGTACAGCTGAAATCAGGAATGTACTCTAATTCCTTCAAACTTCCTGAAATAGTGAGGTGGGCATATTGTTTGTTTATATGAGTGTAATGATTCGATATTACAACATGTATGGTCAAAGCGATTGGGTATGTGTATTTGTCTTGATAGTCCTGGGGTGTGGAAAGTGATTGCCACATTCAAGAACAACATGCAGCACCAATACTCATCAGAGTTTGAGGTCAAAGAGTATGGTAAGACATTGGCCATTCTGACGTATTCAGGTTCATCTAACTAAGCAGTGGTCATGGCAGGAAGTAGGTGGTGTCACAGTAATGTTACAAATATATATATATATATATATATATATATATATATATATATATATAATGGGGCTGTCTTTTGATGCAGAGCAAATACATGGAGGCGTATTAACTCAACGTTTTGATGACCATACAATGTATATGATAACATGAAACATATCTTCTTTCTCAGTGTTGCCGACCTTTGAGGTTAAAATTACCATGAACGATAAGGTCTTCTTCTATGTGGATGATAAGAGCTTGACCATAAACATCCAAGCCATGTGAGTTCCAGTCAACATTTTATAGAGTAGTAGCATATTGACAAAACAAGCAAAACAATTGATCATTTATGTGTTGATGATAATTAAGTTACACAAATCATATATATCTATATCTGTGCTTTCAGGTATCTGTTTGGCAAAGAAGTGGATGGAAGTGCTTATGTGGTCTTTGGAATATTTGATGAAAATAAGCGAAAACGTCCTTTTCCAGAATCTTTTCAGCGAGTGACGGTTAGCATGTTCCTCTAGCTCATCCTGTCTATGTCTATGTTGCCCAATTGAATGTCTTTGTGATTATTTATTCATGGCATCTCAATGCTTTACGTATCCCTTTTCAACTAAACAAATGAAGATGTTGCCTTATGTTGTCAGCTATCAAAGGGCAAGGCAACGGCCACACTAAAGCAGGAGCATATGCTGCAAACCCACAACAAAGTTGGCAGTTCCATATATGTGTCTGTCTCGGTTCTCACAACTGGTGAGTGGATTATGTGTGTGTCGGACATTACATATCTAAATTTAAGTCTAAATATAGGTTCAACATTATTGTGTGTTTTTGCCCTTCCAGGTAGTGAAATAGTGAAAGCGGAGAAACATGGCATCCAGATTGTCGAATCTCCTTATACCATAAATTTCAAGTATACGGCCAAGTATTTCAACCCGACCAGGTCCTTTGATGTTGTGGTAAAGCACATTTTTGTTTAAAGTACTTGAATGACACCCAAATACATATATATGCTACATATAATATGCCTATATATTTTTTATTATAATTATATAATATATTATAATTATATATATTTTTGACTTATTTTTTAATCAGGAGGATGAAATCCTTTTCATTGGTCACATACATGTGGTAGGGGGTAGGGGGGAGGACACAGGTGAAGGGGGGGAGGACACAGGTGTAGGTAGGGGGGAGGACACAGGTGAAGGGGGGGAGGACACAGGTGTAGGTAGGGGGAGAACACAGGTGAAGGGGGGGAGGACACAGGTGTAGGTAGGGGGAGAACACAGGTGAAGGGGGGAGGACACAGGTGTAGGGGGGGAGGACACAGGTGTAGGGGGGGAGGACACAGGTGTAGATGGGGGGGAGGACACAGGTGAAGGGGGGGAGGACACAGGTGTAAATGGGGGAGAACACAGGTGTAAATGGGGGGCAGGACACAGGTGTAGATGGGGAAGAACACAGGTGTAAATGGGGGGGAGGACACAGGTGTAAATGGGGGGGAGGACACAGGTGTAAATGGGGGGGAGGACACAGGTGTAGGTGGAGGAGAAGGCAGGTGTACGGGGGAGGACACAGGTGTAAGTACAGGGGAGGACACAGGTCTAGATGGGGGAGGACACAAATGTAGGAGGGGAGGACACAGGTGTAGGTGGGGGGAGGACACAGGTGTAGGTGGGGGGAGGACACAGGTGTAGGTGGGGGGAGGACACAGGTGTAGGTGGGAGGAGGACACAGGTGTAGGTGGGGGGAGGACACAGGTGTAGGTGGGGGGAGGACACAGGTGTAGGTGGGGGGAGGACACAGGTGTAGGTGGGAGGAGGACACAGGTGTAGGTGGGAGGAGGACACAGGTGTAGGTGGGAGGAGGACACAGGTGTAGGTGGGAGGAGGACACAGGTGTAGGGGAGGGGAGGACACAGGTGTAAATGGGGGGGAGTTCACAGGTGGAGGAGGAGGAGGACATAGATGTAGGGGGAGGACACAGGTGTAAGTATGGAAAGGACAGAGGTGTAGGGGGAGGAGACAGGTGTAGATCGGGGGAGTACACAGGTGTAGGTGGAGGAGGACATTGGTGTGGGGGGGACACAGGTGTAAGTGGGGGAGGACAGAGGTGTAGGTGGGGGGAGGACACAAGTGTAGGGTAGGGGGGAGGTCACAGGTGTAGGGGAGGGGGAGGTCACAGGTGTAGGGGAGGGGGAGGACACAGGTGTAGGGGAGGGGGAGGACACAGGTGTATTGAGGATTTTGTTGGGTGAGGTTGGGTGCTGTTGCAGTAATCAAGTCTGAAGGTTATGAGGGCATGGATGAGGGTTTCATTAGCTTGAAGGGGTTCATAAAGTATTGACTCTTTATTTTATACTTAACCCTTTCATAAATGGTAAAGGATGCTTTTATATAGCGCTTTTATCCAAAGCGCTTTACAAGTCATGCCTCACATTCACCCATTCATACTCACATTCAACCACCGACAGCTGAGTCAGCCATGCAAGGAGACAACCAGCACATCAGGAGCAGTTAGGGTTAGGATGTCTTGCTAGTTTTTTTGCTAGGAGGAGCTGGGGATCGAACCAGCAACCTTCCAGTTGTGAGCATAAAGTATTGACTCCTTATTTTATACTTTCATACTTTATAACTATACTTTTTATACTTTAATTCACAGCTGGTGAAAGGGTCTTTTTGATTTCTGTGTTCAATAGCTTAGTATTTGGTAAAGCATAAATGACTGGCATGTTTGTCTCTTGTATGTAAGGTTCTTGTTGAAAACCCTGACGGTTCTCCAGCTCCTGATGTACCAATAGTGGTGACCCCAAGTGATTCTGAAACCACAACGTCCAAAACTGGCATTGCCATGGTCTCTGTCGACCCTACGGCAAATTCTTTAACTCTGAGTATTACAGTAAGTGGCACCTAATTATTCGCCAACCTGTTCTTTCATGATAAAATACACTGGACAGTGATTATTCTTTGCTACTATCAGACACTTTATGAATGGACCTATGTTTTCTGATTTGTTGTTGGCCTAAATTGCAACTCTGTGCTTATGTATTTGTTGTATGTTTTTGTACCCCTGTGTGTATTTATGATAGGTAAGGACCAATGATATACATATTCAGCCAAGCAGGCAGACAACAAGAACCATGACAGCGAATGTGTACTCCAGTAAAACCCAGAGCTACCTACACATAGGTAAATCAAATATTTAGGGATTATAATGGATGCAACAATACCTGCTGCCTAGAATATTGCAAAGCTATTTCATGGTGCTTCGTGGAAATGCTAAGAGATGTAAGAATACTCATGGCATGGTAAACCTGGAGCATTCAATGTGCTGGGCGATATTCATGCTATAGCAATTCTGCTCGCCCCCTGCTCATGAAATCTCCACATGCCAGAACAACATTGTACCAAAGATAGGCAGACTAAATCGCTATAGTGAGCATAGTGAACCAGCAATAGGAAGGAGGAACACCATTGTACCCAAGAAAGACTAAAGCGCTATAGTGAGTATAGTGAACGTGCAACAGGAAGAAAGAACAACATTGTACCCAAGAAAGACTAAAGCGCTATAGTGAGTATAGTGAACGAGCAATAGGAAGGAGGAACACCATTGTACCCAAGAAAGTCAGACTAAAGCACTATAGTGAGTATAGTGAACAAACTTTATTGAGTATAGTGAACCAGCAATAGGAAGGAGGAACACCATTGTACTCAAGAAAGGCAGACTAAAGCGCTATAGTGAGTATAGTGAACAAACTATATTGAGTATAGTGAACCAGCAATAGGAAGGAGGAACACCATTGTACTCAAGAAAGGCAGACTAAAGCGCTATAGTGAGTATAGTGAACAAACTATATTGAGTATAGTGAACCAGCAATAGGAAGGAGGAACACCATTGTACCAAAGATAGGCAGCAATAGTGAATATGGAGGATGCATCATATGTTTTGTCCCTTCCATGCATGGGATGAAAATATGGTTGTGTTATTAAATACTAAATAATTTGGTAATTATGCTATCTGCTAATACCAATATTACACATTTTGTATTAAAAAAAATAGAGAGAGACGAAGAAACAAGGAAGATAGGAGCCATGGCCGACCCCGCAGGATGACAGAGAATTTTGACTGCTGAACGAGCTTGAGAGAGGATAGAAGAGGAGGATGATCGAAGAAGACGGAGCATTAACCGAGAGAGAAAGAGAGACGTGCAGACGGTTCCGACGAGCAGAGGTCTGATGAGGAGAGAGAGAGAGAACGAGATGTTATCCTCCCTGGTAGGAGAGAGAGGATGGTAGAGAGAGAGATGAGATGAGAGAGAGAGCAGAGAGACGAAAGCAGCATGAAGGCAGAGAGATATTGTATGATTGCCAAAATATGTAATTATTGTATTATTCGCTTTCAAAGCTGTGAGCTGGTTAAGATCTACCTCTGTCTACCTACGGGCACTAGCAGGTGTAAGACACATACTGAAATTAAATTAGCGAGATGACCACTCGCCGTATTATCACCTTAGCTGCTCATGGGAAGCCAATTTCGAA
>CM051007.1:11448268-11567187 GCA_027704905.1 Muraenolepis orangiensis
CTTCTGCAAACGACAAGCAGTCTCGGCAGTGCCCAGGTGTTTCGAGACTTGAACCGGTAACCTTCCGGTTCCCAAGCCAAGCCCCAAGATACTGAGCTACTGCCACCCCAAATTACTACAAACCGTAGTGCAAAACAGGAAGGCACCAAGGACAAGGTTGGAAAGAAAGTGACAGAAAATGAATGGAATGTGTGGTTACCTTCTCTGTCATCGGTCTCTGTATTTTCGCTCTTAAATAACAGTCCTGCATCATGGAACACATTCATGCTGTCCTTCCCTCCGCCGGATGTGCATCCTGTATCAGACTTCTCCACTATATCCCACACCTGAGTGAGGTGAAAAAAAGGTTAGTCTGTTACTTTACCTTCAATAACTGTATACCACTCTATATGGGATTCAAGCTCCGGAATTCGAGCTCCAAAACAGTGGTCTTGCAATAGATTGTCCAGATCACATATGCCAAGTCTAAATAAAAATCGAAACATCTGAACATACATGAACTGTTTAAAGTATGTTTTGCGTTATTTTAAATTAAACAATCAACCACAAAAGTAGGTTAAGTACAAAGAAATTAAAGAAAAGATGGAGAATCTGCCTTTTTCTGAGTGAGGTGGTGTTTGTTGTTGAGGACGTAGACTCCTTTGTCCACAGCTACCAGGCCTACTGTGGCTCCTGGGTCGCCTGTGATCCTGTAGGTAAATGTCTGATGAGGCCTGAAGGATGGATAGTTTCTTACTTCTTTCACCTCCAACTACAAAAACAGGAAAGAGTTATTATTTAATTTTTCTTTCTTTCAGAAGATACTTCTTTTTGTATGAATTCAAACTCAGCTTCTCCTCACCGAGCCCATACAGGTGTCTGTGACATCCACCCAGACAGAGTCCGATACCACTTCATCAATTGCTTCGTAGTAAGCAATGATGCGGAATGATGGCAGCATCTCTTTCTTGATTCGTAACATCAAGACTACTGACGTCAGACCTACTATGTTGTTATAGCCCTGTTGTATCAGCTGGCCTTTGCTCTGGATCTGATCATATAAACAGTCTCATACATTAGAGGGTCTTCATTTAACCAACTTTATTACATAAACCAACAAAGAGACAACAACATCAACTGCATGAGAGCACACACTGCAGCACACACATAAACGTTCACCACTTAACTCACCATATAAGTTACTGCATTCGAAATTGGCTTCCCATGAACAGCAAAGGTGATACGCAGGTCATCTTCTAATTTAATTTCAGATGTGCTTACACCTGCAGTGCCACAAGGTAACAGAGGTAGATCTTAACACCACAGCTTTGAAACGAATAATACAATAATACATTATTTGCAAACAATACAATATCTCTCTCTCTCTCTCTCTCTCTCTCTCTCTCCTCTCTCTCTCTCTCTCTCTCTCTCTCTCTCTCTCTCTATATATATATATATATATATATATATAAAATATATATATAGAGCTTGCAGTCCTGGAGAAAGGCACAATTTTTTATGGAAATGTTTGTTAATTTTTTTTAATACAAAATGTGTAATATTGGTATTAGCAGATAGCATAATTACCAAATTATTTAGTATTTAATAACACAACCATATTTTCATCCCATGCATGGATGGGACAAAACATATGATGCATCCTCCATATTCACTATTGCTGCCTATCTTTGGTACAATGGTGTTCCTCCTTCCTATTGCTGGTTCACTATACTCAATATAGTTTGTTCACTATACTCACTATAGCGCTTTAGTCTGCCTTTCTTGAGTACAATGGTGTTCCTCCTTCCTATTGCTGGTTCACTATACTCAAAATAGTTTGTTCACTATACTCACTATAGCGCTTTAGTCTGCCTTTCTTGAGTACAATGGTGTTCCTCCTTTCTATTGCTGGTTCACTATACTCAATAAAGTTTGTTCACTATACTCACTATAGTGCTTTAGTCTGACTTTCTTGGGTACAATGGTGTTCCTCCTTCCTATTGCTCGTTCACTATACTCACTATAGCGCTTTAGTCTTTCTTGGGTACAATGTTGTTCTTTCTTCCTGTTGCACGTTCACTATACTCACTATAGCGCTTTAGTCTTTCTTGGGTACAATGGTGTTCCTCCTTCCTATTGCTGGTTCACTATGCTCACTATTGCGATTTAGTCTGCCTATCTTTGGTACAATGTTGTTCCGGCATGTGGAGATTTCATGAGCAGGGGGCGAGCAGAATTGCTATAGCATGAATATCGCCCAGCACATTGAATGCTCCAGGTTTACCATGCCATGAGTATTCTTACATCTCTTAGCATTTCCACGAAGCACCATGAAATAGCTTTGCAATATTCTAGGCAGCAGGTATTGTTGCATCCATTATAATCCCTAAATATTTGATTTACCTATGTGTAGGTAGCTCTGGGTTTTACTGGAGTACACATTCGCTGTCATGGTTCTTGTTGTCTGCCTGCTTGGCTGAATATGTATATCATTGGTCCTTACCTATCATAAATACACACAGGGGTACAAAAACATACAACAAATACATAAGCACAGAGTTGCAATTTAGGCCAACAACAAATCAGAAAACATAGGTCCATTCATAAAGTGTCTGATAGTAGCAAAGAATAATCACTGTCCAGTGTATTTTATCATGAAAGAACAGGTTGGCGAATAATTAGCTGCTACTTACTGTAATACTCAGAGTTAAAGAATTTCCCGTAGGGTCGACAGAGACCATGGCAATGCCAGTTTTGGACGTTGTGGTTTCAAAATCACTTGGGGTCACCACTATTGGTACATCAGGAGCTGGAGAACCGTCAGGGTTTTCAACAAGAACCTTACATACAAGAGACAAACATGCCAGTCATTTAGGCTTTACCAAATACTAAGCTATTGAACACAGAAATCAAAAAGACCCTTTCACCAGCTGTGGAATTAAAGTATAAAAAGTATAGTTATAAAGTATGAAAGTATAAAATAAGGAGTCAATACTTTATGCTCACAACTGGAAGGTTGCTGGTTCGATCCCCAGCTCCTCCTAGCAAAAAAACTAGCAAGACATCCTAACCCTAACTGCTCCTGATGTGCTGGTTGTCTCCTTGCATGGCTGACTCAGCCGTCGGTGGTTGAATGTGAGTATGAATGGGTGAATGTGAGGCATGACTTGTAAAGCGCTTTGGATAAAAGCGCTATATAAAAGCATCCTTTACCATTTATGAAAGGGTTAAGTATAAAATAAAGAGTCAATACTTTATGAACCCCTTCCAGCTAATGAAACCCTCATCCATGCCCTCATAACCTTCAGACTTGATTACTGCAACAGCACCCAACCTCACCCAACAAAATCCTCAATACACCTGTGTCCTCCCCCTCCCCTACACCTGTGTCCTCCCCCTCCCCTACACCTGTGACCTCCCCTCCCTACACCTGTGACCTCCCCCTACCCTACACTTGTGTCCTCCCCCCACCTACACCTCTGTCCTCCCCCCACTTACACCTGTGTCCCCCCCCACACCAATGTCCTCCTCCACCTACACCTGTGTACTCCCCCGATCTACACCTGTCTCCTCCCCCCTACACCTCTGTCCTTTCCATACTTACACCTGTGTCCTCCCCCTACATCTATGTCCTCCTCCTCCTCCACCTGTGAACTCCCCCCCATTTACACCTGTGTCCTCCCCTCCCCTACACCTGTGTCCTCCTCCCACCTACACCTGTGTCCTCCTCCCACCTACACCTGTGTCCTCCTCCCACCTACACCTGTGTCCTCCCCCCACCTACACCTGTGTCCTCCTCCCACCTACACCTGTGTCCTCCTCCCACCTACACCTGTGTCCTCCCCCCACCTACACCTGTGTCCTCCCCCCACCTACACCTGTGTCCTCCTCCCACCTACACCTGTGTCCTCCTCCCACCTACACCTGTGTCCTCCCCCCACCTACACCTGTGTCCTCCCCCCACCTACACCTGCGTCCTCCCCCACCTACACCTGTGTCCTCCTCCCACCTACACCTGTGTCCTCCTCCCACCTACACCTGTGTCCTCCCCCACCTACACCTGTGTCCTCCCCCCACCTACACCTGTGTCCTCCCCCACCTACACCTGCGTCCTCCCCCCACCTACACCTGTGTCCTCCCCCCACCTACACCTGTGTCCTCCCCCACCTACACCTATGTCCTCCCCTCCTACATTTGTGTCCTCCCCATCTAGACCTGTGTCGTCCCCTGTACTTACACCTGTGTCCTCCCCCGTACACCTGCCTTCTCCTCCACCTACACCTGTGTCCTCCCCCCCATTTACACCTGTGTCCTCCCCCCCATTTACACCTGTGTCCTCCCCCCATTTACACCTGTATTCTCCCCCATCTACACCTGTGTCCTCCCCCCCATTTACACCTGTGTTCTCCCCCATTTACACCTGTGTCCTCCCCCCCTTCACCTGTGTCCTCCCCCCATCTACACCTGTGTCCTCCCCCCTACACCTGTGTCCTCCCCCCCTTCACCTGTGTTCTCCCCCTACCTACACCTGTGTCCTCCCCCCCTTCACCTGTGTCCTCCCCCCTACCCCCTACCACATGTATGTGACCAATGAAAAGGATTTCATCCTCCTGATTAAAAAATAAGTCAAAAATATATATAATTATAATATATTATATAATTATAATAAAAAATATATAGGCATATTATATGTAGCATATATATGTATTTGGGTGTCATTCAAGTACTTTAAACAAAAATGTGCTTTACCACAACATCAAAGGACATGGTCGGTTTGAAATACTTGGCCGTATACTTGAAATTTATGGTATAAGGAGAATCGACAATCTGGATGCCATGTTTCTCCGCTTTCACTATTTCACTACCTGGAAGGGCAAAAACACACAATAATGTTGAACCTATATTTAGACTTAAATTTAGATATGTAATGTCCGACACACACATAATCCACTCACCAGTTGTGAGAACCGAGACAGACACATATATGGAACTGCCAACTTTGTTGTGGGTTTGCAGCATATGCTCCTGCTTTAGTGTGGCCGTTGCCTTGCCCTTTGATAGCTGACAACATAAGGCAACATCTTCATTTGTTTAGTTGAAAAGGGATACGTAAAGCATTGAGATGCCATGAATAAATAATCACAAAGACATTCAATTGGGCAACATAGACATAGACAGGATGAGCTAGAGGAACATGCTAACCGTCACTCGCTGAAAAGATTCTGGAAAAGGACGTTTTCGCTTATTTTCATCAAATATTCCAAAGACCACATAAGCACTTCCATCCACTTCTTTGCCAAACAGATACCTGAAAGCACAGATATAGATATATATGATTTGTGTAACTTAATTATCATCAACACATAAATGATCAATTGTTTTGCTTGTTTTGTCAATATGCTACTACTCTATAAAATGTTGACTGGAACTCACATGGCTTGGATGTTTATGGTCAAGCTCTTATCATCCACATAGAAGAAGACCTTATCGTTCATGGTAATTTTAACCTCAAAGGTCGGCAACACTGAGAAAGAAGATATGTTTCATGTTATCATATACATTGTATGGTCATCAAAACGTTGAGTTAATACGCCTCCATGTATTTGCTCTGCATCAAAAGACAGCCCCATTATATATATATATATATATATATATATATATATATATATATATTTGTAACATTACTGTGACACCACCTACTTCCTGCCATGACCACTGCTTAGTTAGATGAACCTGAATACGTCAGAATGGCCAATGTCTTACCATACTCTTTGACCTCAAACTCTGATGAGTATTGGTGCTGCATGTTGTTCTTGAATGTGGCAATCACTTTCCACACCCCAGGACTATCAAGACAAATACACATACCCAATCGCTTTGACCATACATGTTGTAATATCGAATCATTACACTCATATAAACAAACAATATGCCCACCTCACTATTTCAGGAAGTTTGAAGGAATTAGAGTACATTCCTGATTTCAGCTGTACCGGATCTGACCCTATAACAACATCATCAGGGGTCTGCAAAAAACATTCAGATTTCTGTTAGGAAAATCGTACCAAACAGGATGTCTCATTAATGTATGAGGATAGAACTTGGAAGAGATTAAATCAAAGATAAAATAATAAGTTGCTTTAGAGAAAGGCGTCTGCTTAATGACTGTAATGTAATGTAATGTAATGTAATAAAGTGAAATGAAATTGACAATTTTATTCTGCAGCTATTACCCCACCTCCACTCTGTCTGAGCCACAGATAGAGCATCATGGTGATTCCAAGGAAAATGGATCTTTCTTTAATGTCGTGATACAAGTTGATACACTGTTTTTGAATTGAATTATACTGTACCATAATATTAACAGTGATGATAGCATCAGTGGGATCTTTGTCATTAACAGGTTCCATGGCAGGTGTTAAAGCAAACACCCGATAGTGAACTGAAAAAGACAGAAACATCTCAAAACCTATTTACCTAAATACTACACACATGGAACACAAGGAACACCACATATTTCACTACCCAAATGGTTGATCATAAAGCTCAATACATTCCCTCACTTTATTATTATTGCTTTTACCTTCGGGCCAATACCACTGAGACAGATTCTAGATTGTGCATCCTAATAACAACATGCCAAACATAATGGATAGAAAAAGACAACATTTAAACATTTATAGCACACACTTTCAGACATCACTACTAATACTGAGTTGAGTGTCAGGGTCAGCTGTGTATAGTACTGCTTCATACACCTGTACAGTGACGTGCGGTCAGGGGAGGCACTGCCTCCACTGACATCATGAAATGTAAAAAAACTAATAATGATTAAAAACAAATAAATAAATATTTGTCAACTGATCTGTGATAGAAATGTAATTTTTGTATGATTCCAATGATTCCAATCATTTTTATAGTCAATATCGCTGAATTTGTGTATTTTCCTGTTCAAATACGGGGGAAAGACGCGAAGGGAGGCAGCGACGAGCTGAGCTTCCTCTCGGATTGCGCAATCCCTCACAAACTGGCGGGCCAGAACATGATCAAAAGCTAATTTAAGTAATTGATTGTTAAAACATGTGACACGTTCTAATGCTTTGACTTTTCTTTCGGGGGCTGCGCGGTCAGCGGCGAGCGTTGGGGGGGGGTTGTATCGGCCCAAGGGGCACGTCGGCCCATATTACAGACAAATGGCATTGTGGGTAATATGCTAGCTAAGAAAGTCAAGTAGAGAAGTGCACCGCATCAGTCCGTTTATTTAAATCTTTTGCCCTGGAAAAATGGAAGATTATATATATTATATATATATATATATATTATATATATATATATATATATATATATATATATATATATATATATATATATATATAAAATAAAAATTAAAGTACATTTGTATTTTTGTTGCGGACTGTATATACTTTCATTTGTATTGAATGAGTATGAATTGTGATGGCAAATTAAGAACAAACGGAGGGTGCAGAACAAATCCGCTATAAATGTAACGTTCTTCTTTGGCCAAATATGTACCTTACCTATGTGTGTGTAAAGAATGCTGATATGTGATATGAAACATAACCAGTAGTCAATGTGCAAGCAGCCAGTTGATTGGTGAATTTATAATACTCTGTTGAATTCATATATATTTGTAAATCTGACTAAGAAAGAGTCAGTGCCTCCCCAGCCACGAACCTCACCGCACATCACTGCACCTGTAGTACTATACAAGTGTATAGTACTGCTTCATACACCTGTAGTACTATACAAGTGTATAGTACTGCTTCATACACCTGTAGTACTATACAAGTGTATAGTACTGCTTCATACACCTGTAGTACTATACAAGTGTATAGTACTGCTTCATACACCTGTAGTACTACACAAGTGTATAGTACTGCTTCATACACCTGTAGTACTATACAAGTGTATAGTACTGCTTCATACACTATAGTACTATACAAGTGTATAGTACTGCTTCATACACCTATAGTACTATACAAGTGTATAGTACTGCTTCATACACCTGTAGTGCTATACGTGTATAGTTGTTTTACTTGTGTAACCATTACCAAATCATAATGTAACATTTACCAAGTTGTTTTTCTTCTCTAACCAATTACAAATCATAATGTAACATTAACCCACTTGTATAACTTGTCTAATCATTACCATATCATTTTGTACCATAAACCAAGTGGTTTTATTTGTCTAACCATTACCAAATCATAACGTAACATTTCCGAAGTTGTTTATCTTGTTTAACAATGACCAAATCATAACCGTAACAATAACCAAGTTGTTTTACTTGTCTTACCATTACCAAATCATAACGTAACATTTATGAAGTTGTTTTACTTGTCTAACTCTTACCAAATCATGACCTAACATTAACCAAGTGGTTTAACTTGTCTTACCATTGCCAAATTATAACGTAACATTAACCAAGTTGTTTTACTTTTCTAAACATTACCAAATCCTACATTTATATCAACCAAGTTGTATTACTTGTCTAACCATTACCAAATCATAACGTTATATTCACCAAGTTGTTTTACTTGTCTAACCACAACCAAATCATAACGTTATATTCACCAAGTTGTTTTACTTGTCTAACCATTACTGTAACAACCAACCTTTGTGACATAACATTCTGTTTTTGCCAGGCCAGGAGGGCACAGCCTTTCCCTTGCTTATATTTGCCTATACATTTGCTCTATTAAACCCCAGCCCGACTAGTGTTTTATAATAATTGTTGATTTGATGACTATGATAAATAATTGTAGCCAGCACATTCATTAATCTACAGATACTAGAAGCATAGTGTGTCTGTCAGCCACAATACATTCACAGTAGCCTTCTCTCCTCAGAGTAAATGCTTATATAATACTTTAAATGATTAATTAATATTATTAATTATTTGTTCAGAAAGTTAGCAGCACATTCATTTATGACTTTTGCCCACTTCTGGAGATCAGATCGACAATCACTCGCCGCCTACCAGAGTTTTTTCATTCTTTCGTCCCACCCGAAGTCATAGCTGGATTATCTCCAACCATCTTGGGCACGATTACACGCAAGTGTCGCAGGAAGAAGCAAGGGAAGCGAGCCAGCGTGCTAGTCAGGCTGAGATGTCGATCCGATCGCCCCCCACTACTCACCATTATACTGGCTAATGTACAGTCTCTGGACAATAAGTTAAGCGAGCGACAGGCTCGTATTCAATTCCACCGGCAAACTAGGGACAATTGTATCATCTGCCTTACGGAGACATGGATGTCGGAGGGGGTTACCGACGCAGCTATCAGCCGACGGGATTTTCCGTCCACCGGGCGGACAGAACAAAGGCTCTCTCCGGTAAAGATCATGGAGGGGGGTGTGTCTCATGATAAACAGATCTTGGTGCAACCAAAGTCATCTACACCCCCTCAAGTCTTTCTGTTCCCCGGACCTGGAGTACCTGATGCTTATGTGCCGTCCATTCTGGCAACCTCGGGAGTTTACAGTGGTAACCGTGACCGCTGTTTACATTCCCCCACAACCAACACGGACACATCGCTGAAGGAACTGTAAGGGGCTATCAGCGTACAGGGGTCGGCACACCCTGAGGCTGCTCTCATCGTGGCGGGGGACTTCAACAAGGCGAACCTGAAGAAGGTTCTCCCAAAGTTTTACCAACACATAATGAGCAACACACAGGGTGAGCGGATCCTTGACTACTGCTACACTCCCTTCTGTGATGGCTACAAGGCCCTCCTCTGCCCACCGTTCAGCAAATCAGCCATCAAACCACCGCTCTATCCAGCTACTCCCCGCCTATAGGCAGAGACTGAAGCAGCAACCAATTGCTGGGAGGGAGGTCCAATGCTGGTTGGACCAATCGGACTCTATGCTGCAGGATTGTTTTGATGGCGCTGACTGGGACATGTTCCGGGTCGCCTCGGACAATAACATCAACAAGTACGCGTCCTCGGTCCCCGGGTTCATCAAGAAGTGCATAGATGACATTGTTCCGACCAAATCGGTTTGGATATATTCCAACCAGAAACCGTGGATTAACGGTGATGTTTGCGCTGCCCTCCAATCGCGTAACGCCGCCTTTGGCTCCGGGAATTTGGAGGAATATACGAGAGCCCGCTACGACCTCCGTAAGACCATCGTCACTGCCAAGCGGGAGTACAAGGACAGAGTGGAGGAGAAATTCAAGAGCCACGACACGAGGGGTATGTGGCAGGGGTTACAGACGATAATGAACTTCAAATAACGAACTTCTACACAGTTGTGTAGAGAACTCCTCTACCTCCCTCCAAGGAGAGCTAAATACTATTTTTGCTCGGTTCGATGTAAACGGCAGCCCGCCAAAACCAGCGCCGCCTGAGGAGACCAGCCTGCTGAACATCTCGGAGGCAGATGTGCGCCGCACCTTCAAGCGGTTACACCTACATCCCGGCCCGTGTCCTCAGAGCATGCGCAGACCAGTTGGCAGGAGTCTTTGCAGATATCTTCAACCTCTCCTTGTCAGGTTGTTGTTCCCGCGGTCTTCAAGATGTCCACCATCATGCCTGTCCCTAAACAACCCATGGTAACATGCCTGAATGACTATAGACCTGTAGCCCTCACCTTGATTGTCAGCAAATGTTTCGAGAGGTTGGTCAAGGACTTTATTTGCTCTGTGTTACCTGCCACGCTGGACCCATGGCAATATACATATCTTCAAAAGAGATCCACGGACGACGCAATTGCCATGGCCTTCCACACTGCCCTTCCCACCTGGAGGGAAATAACTGTTATGTGCGAATGCTGTTTGTGGACTACAGCTCAGCGTTCAACATGATAGTTCCTGCCAAGCTCAACACCAAGCTTAGAGGTCTAGGCGTGCCCCCATCCACGTGCAGCTGGATACTGGACCTCCTGTCGGACCGCCGCCAGGTGGTGAGGATGAGCAGCACCACCTCAGAGCCACTGATCCTCAACACGGGAGCCCCCCAGGGATGCGTGCTGAGCCCTCTCCTCTACTCACTCTACACCCACGACTGCATGGATATGCACAGCTCCAACATCATCATCAAGTTTGCTGACGACACGATAGTGATGGGCCTGATCACCGGCAACGACGAGACAGCCTACACGGTGGAGGTTGGATCGCTGGAGCAGTGGTTCCAGGAGAACAGCCTCGCCCTTAACGTCAAGAAGACCAAGGAGCTGATCGTGGACTACAGGAAACAGAGAGGAGAGCACGGCCCTATCTCCATCAACGGTGTTGCAGTAGAGAGGGTCAGCAGCTTCACGTTCCTCGGCATGCACATCTCCGAGGAGGGTCCACGGTCCATGCACACCACACACGTGGTGAAAAGGGCCCAACAACGCCTGTATTTCCTCAGGCGTGGGCCCCTGCATCCTGAGAACATTCTACACCGGCACAATCGAGAATGTTCTCACCACCTGGTACGGGAACTGCACCGCACTCGAGCGCAGAGCGCTTCAAAGGGTGGTGCGGACGGCCCAGTATATCGTTGGAGGTGAGCTCCCCTCCCTCCTGGATATATACAAGCAGCGGTGCGTGGCCAAGGCCAAACGCATCATAAAAGACAATGCCCAACCCAGCCACGAACTGTACTCACTTTTACCGTCAGGCAGGCGATACCGCAGTATCAAGTGCCACACAAATAGACTTAGAGACAGCTTCCACAGTCAGGCCATCAGGCTGCTGAACAAGGGTGTATAGCATACAACAATATCTTTTTTATTACATTGATTTACATTGATACTTTTTTTGTGCTAATATATTGCATTTCATATATGCACTTTTAGATTTTTGTATATTTAACTTTATACAGTTTGTATTTTTTACTTTTTACTTTTATTTTTATAACTGCCGTCAGGTATTGCACATACAATTTTCACCCATTGCTTATACTTGTATAACTTTGATGTGACAATAAACTTGACTTGACTTGACTTGACTATTACTACTAATACTGTACTGACTGTCAATACACACAATACAGTCAAATTATTTAGATGTGAGTGAAATTCATTCAGTGAACGAGAACTCTCAGTGAACGGGAACACTCAGTGAATGGGAACACTCAGTGAACTGGAACACTCGATAGATGGATAGATCTTTTTTTTTTTTATGTATTGACTCAAATAATTGGTCCGCCCATCACTATTATGATAGTAAGAAATATTGTTAATTCAGACCCCATTCCAAGGCAATGATAGGGCATGCACAAAGCAGTTATCTCTTGTCTACTAAGCACTTTTTATTTTTCACTGTTTAATTTCCATGTTGTATGAAAGAATTTACCTTCAGAGTTTGGGGTGTATAGAGGTTTGTCGGTCTGAATGAAGATGTAGCCAGACTGGAATGTGACCATGACCACTTTACTCAGCTTAGTTAGATCTGAAAACCTAGCTTCCAGCCACACATACTGCTTCAGCTTAGGGTCATTTCTAAAGCCACTTGCAGAGATCTAACTCAACATGAAACAGGGAGAGAGGACAGGGTCATATATTAAAGGTATTGTTATTGGTACTTACATGCAAACATGTTGTCTAGTATAACCAACAGAATAACTTCCATACCTTAATTGCACCAAGAGCCTGGTAATTATTCTGTAGGTTAAGCTCCACACGTGTAGTGGCTAGAGTTGTAGTTTTCGATGGAAAGTTGGAAACAATTATTGAAACATCTTTGCATCCGTGACACTGCACAAAGATGTTCTCTGTTGTCCCGATACGCAACAAGTTAGGAGCAGACAACACCTTTCTGGAATATAAATAAAGCACATGTAAAAAGAGAGGTCACATTTCATTTACATTATTACATCACATTATGTTGATGAGGGTCATGCGATTATTTTGTGGACTTAACAAAGTGTGACCTTTGATTATTCTGAAAATAAAACACCATTTCAACTGCATTTAAAATAAATAAAAGGTTTTATTAAAAGCTCAGCATTGGTTTGATGATCAGACAATCGCGTTGAATGTTTATAATTTTCCAAAGAAATATTGCATTGTTTATGCAATAAAGCTGTTATCAATTAAACTGCCGGCCATAATGTCCAGAACAGCTTGTCAGACATCAGATCTTTTCAATGCATTCACAACATAATTAAATGATGTAGCCTAACAACATATGTTACAGCATAGTATTATATTTTGCACAGAAAACGTTTTGAAAATAAAGGAATAATTTAAAAGGTGTAATTTTCTCTCAACAAAAGAAGCTGTCTTGATTTTGCATCTTTAGATTATTAGAAAACATGTGAATTCAGAATAACGAGCAATAACCTAATTTTAAATAGTAATTTTAACATTTCTTTACTCCAAGGCAAATTGCAGAGTTGCGCAAGATGCTCAAAGGAAATGAGCCAGCAACCACACCAGACAATTGGGATCTGACCCAACATCCAACATTAACGATCAACGCCTTCAGAAAACGACTACAATAGTGTAGGCTATTGATTCTAAATACAAAAGGGGGATTATATCAAGTGTATAGCCTATTAAGTTCAAGTAGCCTATGCATACTGACAGTTAAAACTGGCTTTTTATAATTGGCACCAAAAAAATCAATCAATATAGGCACCTTTAATTTGCAACAATACTTCATTTCATGGAAGTGAGCAGCTGCTGATTTGAAAGATGTCTTAAGATACGCATGAGTCACATAACCTCCTGAAGATTGCTTGTGATTTGGCTATAAAAATGGCTTCTGTTTAGTCATTATTGAATACTAGCTCCCAAGCAACTACACCACACATGCTTGACTAGATGTTATGTATTGTGAAAGCTCTGCAGAAGGCCAAGGGATTGACAAAAAACCAAAACAATAATAATAATAATAAAAATAAAAATATTAAAAAATATATAAATATATATAAATATATATATGTGTGTATATATATATATATATATATATTTGATACACTATTTTCAATTACTCTTGACATTGACAAAACACATAATGCTATTCAATTGTAGAAACACAGCTAATCAAAGGATACTCACAAAGGAGCCATGTTAGCGACAGGCAAGAAGAGTGTGGCCAGACAGGCCACACTTAAAGGAAGTATTGCCAGACGCATCCTCACGCCTGAACACAGGTCTGCTGTCTATGTAGTCTGTGGGTCTCTCCCTGCTTTTTATTGTGTCCTTCTCTTTGCTTCATGCTTCCCTCAACACACCCCTTTGGCACCATCCAATGTTGTCTCAATCCATTTCCCAGCAAGCAGTTAAGCAACCATTGCAACTGATAACAAAGTCCCAGAGGTCAGATTACAAGTACTAGTGACGCCCGTTCATAATGTGTCTGTTCAATAGGCTGAGAGCTCGGTCTCCAGTGTTGCTGCTTGCAGCTTTCTGGAGAACAGCTCATCCACAACAACTTAACAATCAGGATACAAGATACAAGATACAAGAAATGTATTGGCCATATGCAGCAAGTACATTGGAATGCTTTCTCCCCGAATGCAGAATCTCCAAAACAATACCAGAAAAATAATATATAATATACCAGCGACCGGCCGGTAGGGGGGAATAGAGATGGTGCCCTGTGTGGTTGCGGTCCTTGTGATGGAGATGGCCTTCTTCCGACACTTGGTCCTAAATATCTTCTCAATGCATGGAAGTGCACACCCGATGATCTTTTCTGCTGTTCTCACGACCCCCTGGATGGCTTTCTTGTCCTGTGCAGTGGACAAGAAAGTGTGTACGGTGTTGCCGTACCGCACAGTGACGCCACTCGTCAGGACGCTCTCTACGGTGCCACGTGCAAAGTTCACTAGCCACCATTTGCCTATTCCACTTTTACTGAGGCACCGCAGAGCATAGAGGCGTTGGTGTGCTTTCTTCAGCATGTTGCGGGTAAGCGCCAGGTCGTAGGAAATATGCAGCCCCAGGAAACGGAAGCATATACATATATGGATATATCTAAATGCAGTAGCCTACATTGTCTTTATTAAAAAGTAAATCCTATTTCAGTTCAGTTGACACCAAATGTTGTAGTTACTGAAACTACAAAATCATTATTCTAGTAGACTAGTAAGCCTACAAAAATGTACTCTATAGGATTACAGAAAGTCACCATGTGTGTTATCACATATGAATCACCAAACACTTGTAGCATTGTTGTACATGTACATATCATCCATCCAGTCACTTTATTGTTCTTTTTGTGTTATTTAATTGCGTATTTTATAGTATAGTGTTGGAGGAAATTCATACAGCGTGAGGGAATGGAGAGTAAGCATTCCATTGTACTTCATCGTTGCATATAGTAAATAAAAATCTTGAATCTTGAATCTTGAATAGTAATATTGTAGTATTGTATCTCATCTCAATAAAAACATACTCTTCAGTAATGCTTTAGATTACAGCCTAAAACGTAATTACTCTGAAGTTACTGTGTACCGGCAAGTATGTACCAATACTTATACTTATACAGAGTGCTACAAAGAATAGTGAGCACACTTTTTAACATAAAAAGGCCTTCCTAAATAAAAAGGTTTTAAGGCCTGTCTTAAAAGAGTCCAGGGTCTGGGCCTGGCACAGCCAAGCAAAAAGCTTGGTCCCCCATGGAGTGGAGCTTAGTACTGGGGCCCCTGAGGAGCAAGCTGTTGGCAGATCTGAGGGTGCAGGTGGCAGTTTGTGGAGTAATGAGTTCTTGTAGATAGAGAGCTGCGTAACAATTTATGCATGTGTGTGTAAGTAACAGGATTGGTAACATGTGAAGCTATGAAATAAGGGTGTAACAATTTATTTTTTATTTTTTATTATATATTGTTTTGAAGGACAACAGAGCCATACAATGTTACAATCAAAGCATGTCATTTTTCTTCCATTTTTATTTTTTTTAGAGCTAACGATAATGATTATATATTTCGGAAAGTAGGCTATTTTGGCTAGGCAAAATCATCAGACAATCTTCCCAGAGTAATTTGGGGCTACAAATGTGGAAATCGGGCTTTAACAAAGTGCCTAACTTGAAAGAACTGAAAAAGGTCATGTCCAGACACAGCGTATTTTTCCTTCAGGCTTTGGAAGCTAGGAAATACATTACAGGTCATTAATAGACTTGAGTCCTTTTCTATCCCATAATAGGAAAGCACAGTCCATGGGATGGTTGTTTGAAAGTGGGGCTAGTGCAGATGGGGCTTTACATTTAAAATGCAGCCGGAATTTAAACCAGATTTTAAGGGTAGAAAGTACTATCGGGTTGGATGGAGAGATTGGTAGAGACAAGCATATTAAAGCTGGAAGTGATGATGATTGGTAGGACTTGGCCTCCAGCAGACACCAGTTAGTCTGAGGTGCATGCATCTAGAATGTCAGATTGTGAATATTTGCTGCCCAGAATAATACAGAAAATTAGATAGGGCCAGCCCACCTAGAGACCGATTCCCCTGGAGCACAACTCTGCCAATCCTAGGAACCTTGTTGCCCCATATAAAGGATGTGATAGCGTTGTTTATGGAACAAAAGAAAGAGTTGGGTATAAAAAGGGGGAGACATTGAAAAATAGTCAAGAAATGTAAGGTATTCATCTTCACGCATTGTATTTTACCGACCAATGAGAGAGGTCAATTATTCGATCGCTGAAAGTTAAGCTTCACCTGGGCGAGCAGGGGTGTCAAATTTGCCTTAAAAAGTGAATCCAAAGTGCGGGTTATACTATTTCCAAGATATTTGAATCCAGATTTGGTCAGAGTTAAAGGTATACTCGTTTGCTGGAGCCACAGAGCAGATGAGTTGCTTTTCTGAATATAAAGTTTGTAGCCTGAAATAGAGCCAACGTTTTCCAGAATAGCCGCTGGGATGCTTACAGCAGGATCAGTAACATATAGTAAAAGATTATCTGTGTACAGGGAGACTATATTCTATTCCTTCGCGTTTAATACTGCAGAGCACTGGGGACGCTTTGGCTGTGTTCCATTTCAGGGGCTGCATCCTTTTAGGCCGCATTTGAAGACCAATTACGTCACAGCAGCCACGACAAGGCTGTCCCATTTCGTAGGCTCCTTCAAATGCAGCCTTCAAATGCAGCCTTATTTCCCCCAAATTGAAGTGTGCATCGATGCAGACTTCTGCAGACTTCTGGCATATCCCAGAATGCATTTCGCACCAAGCAGTAGAGAATTTGAGCCCGGCTAAAAGCTGTTTTAGATTTCGCTGTAGGACTGTAATTAAGTCACTTTATTAAGTTTTATTATTTTATTACGCGACAATGTACCTATGTAGATTATACATATGTTGTCAGTTTATCCAAATAAAGCCTGTTTAGAAATATGCTACAGTGATTTCGGAGATGTCGGTAGCCGCATATGGGAAGCGCTGGCCATATGTGCGCTATATGTATATATATATATATATATATATATATATACGTGTATCAGGGTTTCCGTTAGCCGGTATTTACCGTTTTTTAGCATGTAAAAATTATAAAAAAACGGTAATTTAAAAACCTGCCGGTCAAAATGTCTGGTAATAATGCTCATACAAAACTTAGATCAGCTTTATTACTGCCCCCTCCCCCCCGAAAGGGTGACCGAATGAAGTGACCAATCACTGCCGCTCCTCTCATGACGTCAAGCGCGCCCGACGAGATGCAGGTGCAGTGATGGCCGCTCCACGGCTATGGGGGTTTAATGTTTGCGACATATATATATACATGTATATATATATATATATATATATATATATATATATATATACATGTATATGTATATATATACATATGTATATATATGTATATATATATATATATATATATATATATATATATATATGTATCAGGGTTTCCGCTACGATTTTTTCTAGCCGGTCAAGTGTCCGGACAGATTTTATTTTACCGGACAAATTCGAAACTTACCGGTCATGTTTCAAAAACAGTCTATATTACAAACGCAACTATAATGTACACCTAGGTTGACGAAAGAATGACAAAGACCTCAAGAACGATTGAGCAAAACCTTGTTAGAAATCGAGGCTATTTCAAAACACCTGTAACATCTGTAGTGTCACAAGTGGGATTGTTCGGGGGACCCAGAACGCAGACCAAGACAGTGGAGCTATGACATAAAGCTTTATTTAAAGCACAACACAACTCAAACAGCACAAAAGAGAGAGATCAGGGACAGTCCAGGAGTCAGGGTACCGAGAGGTCGATCCGCGGAGTACCGGCAGGTAGTAGACCGGCGAGTAGTCCGGGACGGGAGAGAAGTCTAGATACCGGGAGGTCGGAGTAGCGACAGGTACCAGACAGGTAATTATAATGACCGGGGAGCTCGTATAGACCGGAGTAACGCAGGACAGGCAAGTTCTGGATCTCCGGGACATCAGCGTGGCGATTCCATCCAGAATATCCGCCGTACATGAACAACATGTGACGTGTAGTACGACGTACGACCTAACGCCGGGGTAACGGGAAGCCAGGGTCTATATACCCCAGGTGAGGGGATTAGCAATCAGCCACGCAATTGCCGACAGGTGTGTGTGCGCGCCGCCAGAGCACGTGGCTTGGCCCTGTTCAGTGACGTCGCTTGACGTCGATGAGAGGTGCGGCAGCTGATTGGTCACTTCATTCGGTCACCCTTTCGTGGGGGGGGGGGGCAGTAATAAAGCTGTCAAAACTCAAATGTCCAGGATCTAAGTTTAGTATGAGCATTATTACCGGACATTTTGACCGGCAGGTTTTTAAATTGCCGTTTTTTTATCATTTTTACCCGCTAAAAACCGGTAAATACCGGATAACGGAAACCCTGATATGTATATATGTATGTATATATATATATATATATATATATAAATGTATATACAGTATATATATGTATATGTGTCCGGACAGATTTAATTTTGCCGGACAAATTCGAAACTTACCGGTCATGTTTCAAAAACAGTCTATATTACAAACGCAACTATAATGTACACCTAGATTGACGAAAGAATGACAAAGACCTCAAATCAATTTGACTATTTAATGAACAACAAAACGAACAAGAACGATTGAGCAAAACCTTGTTAGCCGCAAAAATCGAGGCTATTTCAAAACACCTGTAACATCTGTAGTCCGTTTTAACATAGGCTACATGGCATCAAATTTACCCTGTAGGCTACCAGGCAACTTTTTACTTTCTCCTTAATTTCATTGCGGCAAAATACTCTGCTGCCGAGCTGAAATCCAAGGTGTCTAATGTGTCTTTGCAGCTTGCAATACGCATAAGTCGCATCACTCTCTCCTCCTCCAGACGACTCCGCAGTGATGTTTTCAAACGATTCTGCAGGGAGAAGCCCCTCTCTGCTGGCACGCTTGACACGGGCACCACCAACGAGCGCACCCTTTCGGGGGGGAGGGGGCAGCAATAAAGCTGTCAAAACTCAAATGTCCAGGATCTAAGTTTTGTATGAGCATTATTACCGGACATTTTGACCGGCAGGTTTTTAAATTACCGGTTTTTATCATTTTTACCCGCTAAAAACCGGTAAATACCGGCTAACGGAAACCCTGATATATATATATATATATATGTATATATATATGTATATATATATATATATATATATATTAATAGGAATTATAACTTCACCAATATTAACCAATCTTTATTTACCCATGGTTCTCTCTTAGCCGAAATAACATTACATGTTGACGCCGGCGGTGAAGCTCCAGTTCCTTAAGTTCATCAATTATAATGACTAATAAACTACACTAAATACGCCTGTCTGGGGGCATTTTTACTAATCAATCGATTTCCCTCGTATCAACCTCTCAAAACAAAAGCTTCTGGGACTATCTCCGCGGCTCTGGTCAGAGCGCGGCGAAAGTGGGCGTGGCGCTTCGTGACATAACTGGTGATGCATACAGGAAGTACTCCGTAGGCTAGACCGTCCCATTTAACACGTTTTTGAAGCAGCCTTCGGAAGCGGCCTTCAAATGCGCCCTTAAGGCTGCAGCCCCTGAAATGGACCCACAGCCCGTAAGTGCAATCGATAAAGGCTCGATAGCCAGTGTAAATAGAAGAGGAGACAGGGGACAAACTCTGCCGGACCCACGTGTCAGCGGGAAGTATGTAGACTGTGTGTTATTGGTGCAGATACATGCTTCAGGGGAAGAGTACAGCAGGCAAACTCAATTACAAAATGTATTACCAAATCCAAATTTCTGTAATACTGTGAATAAATATCTCCATTCGACACGGTCAAATGCTTTCTCTGCATCTAAAGAGATTACAACTTTTCAGGCAATTTTGAGGTTTATTTAGAGAAGATAATATCTAGAAGTGATTGAATGTTAGGAAAGGAGTGTCTCCCCTTAATAAGGCCTGTCTGGTCATCTGATACAACTTTGGGGAGAGACTTCTCCAAACGATTTGCCAATACCTTTGCCAGTATCGACATTAAGTAAAGAAATTGGACGGTAAAAACCACAATGCGTGGGGTCTGTCACGAATGGGATAGTTCGGTGGGACCCAGAACGCAGACCGAGACACAGTGGAGCTATAACAGAGCTTTATTTCAAGCAAACACAACACAAGAGAGTAATCAGGGACAGTCCAGGGGTCCATAAAGGCTCGATAGCCAGTGCAAATAGAAGAGGAGACAGGGGACAAACTCTGGCCGGAGCCACGTGTCAGCGGGAAGTATGTAGACTGTGTGTTATTGGTGCAGATACATGCTTCAGGGGAAGAGTACAGCAGGCAAACTCAATTTACAAAATGTATTACCAAATCCAAATGTCTGTAATACTGTGAATAAATATCTCCATTCGACACGGTCAAATGCTTTCTCTGCATCTAAAGAGATAACAACTTCAGGCAATTTTGAGGTTTGTTTAGAGAAGATAATCTGAAGCGATTGATGTAGGAAGGAGTGTCTCCCCTTAATAAGGCATGTCTGGTCATCTGATACAACTTTGGGGAGAACCTTCTCCAAACGATTTGCCAATACCTTTGCCAGTATCGACATTAAGTAAAGAAATTGGACGGTAAAAACCACAATGCGTGGGGTCTGTCACGAATGGGATAGTTCGGTGGGACCCAGAACGCAGACCGAGACACAGTGGAGCTATAACAGAGCTTTATTTCAAGCAAACACAACACAAGAGAGTGATCAGGGACAGTCCAGGGGTCTGGGTACCGGGAGGTCGATCCGCGGAGTACCGGCAGGTAGTAGACCAGCGAGTAGTCCGGGACGGGAGAGGAGTCTGGGTACCGGGAGGTCGGAGTAGCGACAGGTACCAGACAGACGGATGGTCAGGGACGAGCGAGAAGTCTAGATACCGGGAGGTCGGAGTAGCGACCTAGGTACTGGACAGGTAATTATAATTACTGCGGAGCTCGTATAGACCGGAGTAACGCGAGACAGGCGGGTGACGCGGGATAGGCAAAGGATCTGGATCTCCGGGACATCAGCGTGGCGATTCCGTCCAGAATGTACAACGTAACATGAACAAAGTATGACGTACGACCTAACGCCGGGGTAACGGATACGTATACCCGGTGAGGGGATTAGCAATCAGCCACGGCAATTGCTGACAGGTGTGTGTGTGCGCCGCCAGCGCACGTGGCTTGGCCACGCCCCCTGTCAACCCCTGTAACACTTGGTGACAGGTGTGTGTGTGTGCGCCGCCAGCGCACATGGCTTGGCCACGCCCCCTGCCATCCACCGTAACGTGACAGTGTCCTTGCCTTTTTTAATAATAACGAGATCAAAGCCGAGAGTCCTGCTCCATGGACTTACTAAAAACATTAAGAAGTAAGGGGGCTAAAACTCCACAGAACTTCAAAAATTCAGTAGGATACCCATCTGGTCAAGGTTTTTGCATAGCCTTGATAGCCTTAACAATTTCTTCCTGACCTTTTGGGGCATGAAGTGCCTTTGCAGTTTCTGGACTGATTGATGGGAGGTCTACAATTTGGAAAAATGTATCTACGTCTGTGGTGTCTGCCATTTCTGATTGATACATACAAGAATAGAACGATTTGAAAGCTCAATTAATATCAGAGGGGTTAGACAGTAAATAGTTTGAGGAATCTAGTAGAATCTAGAATCTAATCTAATCTGGGGAATCAGACAGGAAGTTTATTTTTGTTTCAACTGATGTGCCAGTAACCTATTGTGCCTATGTTCATAGTAGTATTAGTAGTTGCTCAGCCTTCTTCGTAGACAGCTAATTAAATTTAGCTTGTAGGATTAGTCATTTTTTGTATAATTCTGGAGTGGGATAGTAGGGTCCAGGGGTCTGCATATCTGCATTGTGACCCATAAACAGTGAAAAAGCACTGGACACATCCAATGTTGGGTAAATAACAGTGTTGAGATCACCCCCAAAAATCATGAGGTGGGAGTCAAAGCCAGAGGGGATAGAAGTCTGTGCGCAAATCATGCATCTTCAACATTTGGATCATAGACATTGACTAGCAATACTGGTGTCTGGAGGAGGGTGCCTACAACTATACTATATCTACCCTGTGGATCTGAGATCACACTGGAGGCATAAAATTGTGTTTTCTTGTTCATAAGTATTGCAACCCCTCTAAATTTAGAAATAAAGGAAGAATGAAACACCTGCCCAATCCAAGACCTGCGGAGTCTGACATGGTCTCTTGTAGAAAAATGATCTCTGCTCTCAGATGTTTCAGGTGAGAGAGAAGCCTTGACCGCTTATTTGGATTATTCATACCCTTTACATTCCAGGTTCTAAATCTGACTGGATTGGCTATATCGGCCCTCCTGGTGTTTGGGGGACTAGCCATTGTCTTTAATGTGAGTCAAATTGAGAGAAAATATACAGAAATAAAATTGTTTAAGAGTTCCACGTGTTGGTGTTTCAGACCCTTTATTTAAAGATAACGGGATAAACATGAAAATGCAACGCTCTGCAACATGGAATCACGATGAAAGTAAGATCATTTACATTTCAAGGTTACCCACCCACTGCCCAACCCACCCCTCCCATTCTCCAACCCCAAGTCTCCTTTCCAAAAACGCATGTGTAACACTAGCTTAGTAACTAGACAAGGTATCTATATGTGGGTTTGGGCCAGATCAGAAGAAACCAAGTTCGCCTCGGAAGAGAGATGGTCTGCACAAGAATGAAGCACACTGACAAAAGATCTATGTTTTGAAGGTAAGGGAATGTGTTTCTCTTTTTAGTTCTTCCTTACCTTCTTTGGTTTATTTTCTTTCCACAAGTCAGGATAATACACTGTACAATGAATGAAACAAAATGAATGAATATGTACAAAACACCTTGGGTCTGATGCTTAAACCTTCCCTGGTTCCACTACTTTAGTTACTATTTTAATTATATATACTCACTGTTTTAATTATACCTACTCACTGTTTTAATTATTATCTATTTACTGTTTTAATTATTATCTATATACTATTTTAATTATTATCTATATGCTATTTTAATATTATCTATATGCTATTTTAATATTATCTATATGCTATTTTAATATTATAACTTAAACTAACTGGATCAGCTAATTCTAGGAACCAGGACTCTTAATCTTTGAAAAGAAGACCCTTATATCCAAACCATCTTAAATCAAAAGCTCTGTTAACACAAAAGCAATGAAACAAACAAAATGGTTTCCCTGAGCAGTGTACTTAACAACAAAGAACCTGAACCTGAATCCTATTACAATTTAGTTATCTCTATCCATTTACAAACAACGATTTCACTCATTCCATGAATGGTGGTTAAACTCTGTCCATGTGTTTCAGGGAACTTGGTGTCCGTGGCCCTTTAACTCAGTTCAGTGATACGAATCCATCCTGGGAAACGTGTCGTTGAGTGCGCTTATCCTACCGCTCTGTAGAAGGCGCGCTTTAACTCTGTCCTTGTTCACTTCACAGGTCGTTCTCGTGGGAGGCTCGCCAGCCTGTCCGCCGATGCAGTCCAAAGGAACCAGCAGACGAACAGACGAATCCAGGATCCGAATCAATCCAACACAAAAACCCAGCCTTGCAATACAAAACCATAAGTGCATATCAACATCTCATTCAAATAAAGTGCATTTACAACCTGTAAATGGGTTCAACTCTTTTCATTCTGTTTTCATGCATCACATGTCTGTATAGCGGCCCCTCGTGCTTGTGAGGAACAATGTTGCGACATTCCAACTAACGTTATACCACACATTACACTCAATTCTCATGTTAACACAACTTCCTAATATTCACATTTCTCTTGTTTGAGACTCACCAAGGATTTCTCTGATGCTAACTAGCAACCGTCTCGACGAGTGTATGCTGAATCCGTTCGCACACTTCTCACAATATCCACAAAGGTTCTTCTTTCAAAATCAATTCAGGATATCATACCAGTATTCTCTCATATACTGCTCTTCTATCAGTAATCTGATGATAGTTATCATATACCAAGTATTCTCTTGCACGTTACAATTATGTCCGACGCGGGGGACGTCTTAAACATCCACACCTCATGTCATTCCTGACTCGACAAAGGAAAATCTGGTATTGACCGGAGTTCACGGTAAACGTAGGAGGCGGGCCTAACGCTCTGATTGGTCAAATCTCATTTCAACGTTACAGATAAGTTTTGGAGTCATTGGAGCTCTAGTAACCAGGGGTTACACATGTCAATGTTATCCATAAACTTCCGATGCATCTATCCTTTAACTTACTTATCTACCTCTATGGTGGCTCCCCAATAACAAACATACTGGGTTTTGCTCAGCCAAATTAGAAGAACAGGCAACAATAGGAAAAACAAGTAAATAAACCCAAATCTCTTTATTGCTAGTGAAAAAAAGCAGCCTGGTATCCAAAACTGTAGTAAGCAGGCCAGACACCACTATGTGAATATAAAATCAAGTCAAGTCAAGTAAAGTTTATTGTCACTTCACAGTTTACACAAGTATAAAGCAGTGAGTGAAAATCTTATGTGCAATACCCGATGACAGACAGCAGTTATAAAAATAAGATAAAATAGAATAAAAACAGAATAGAATAAAATAAGTAAAAGAATAAAAATGCAATTTATAAAATGCAATATATCGGCACAGAAAAAGAGCAATATGTATATATAAATCATTGTAATAAAATATACATTGGTATATGCTATACGCCCTTGTTCAGCAGCCTGATGGCTTGACTCTGGAAGCTATCTCAGATGCCTCGTTTCCACCAACGCAAGCCTAGTTCTAGCTCTCGGGTGGCGCTAGAGCCGGTTCGCAGTTGGTTCAACTGGCGAGCCGTCTAAGAACCGGTTTGCGTTTCCACCGACTTTTTCGCCGAGAGAGCCACGTCATGACGTCACTGTTAACGTCTCTGCTTTCCCAGCAACGCTAGCGCCAACTTCCACAACAGTGGTGGATTACATGATGTATGGAAAAGTGTTGCTCATGGCTTTCAGGCTACAAACAGCTGCTCGTCTTTAGTGCTATGGACGTGATTACGTTGAAGCCCCTAACTGTGATAAAAGACTATACAAATAAAATGGACTTGACGTTAGAGCTGCATTAATAGTAGAGTACTTAAACAGAAGGGACCGTTTGCCTTTTCTTCTTCAAAACTGTTATTTTGTATTATGTTTCTCGGTCGATAAAGCATAATGAAGCGGACATTTATATTTAGAATTTTTTTATTAAAAAAACAAAACATTAAATACACAATATACAGTAATCACAAAATGTAAAAGTCTAGAGTGCAGTGTAATAAGTCAATGTTAATAAAGCTCCGAGGGGCTCCTGGGTGAGCTGCAGCCCAGTGGTGGCGGTAGCTCCGCATCGACATCGTCCAGGGAAGACGACTCCATAAACAAATAAAACAAAATAAAAGTGCATTAAAACATAACTCCATAAACAACTAAAACAAGAGAAAAGTGCATTAAAACATGTCTCCATTACACTTTACTGTTTTTATTAAGTAGCATCCTGACGTTGTTATCAAGGCTAACAGAAGCCTAGCAATCATAGCTCCTCATTTCTGATGATAGGAACATAACATTTATGTGATAATGAGCAGCTCGCTAAACATATTAGAAATACAAAGCTGGTTGGCAACACAGGAAAGATTAATAAAGTAAAACTTACCAGGACCAGAGTGACAGCAGCGGATCATCAGTTTGTTATCGATTAGCTCCTCGTATCGTCCAGTTTGTTATCGATTAGCTCCTCGGTTCTGTCCCCCGCTGAAGACATCTCGCGCTGTAGTTTTTCTAATAGCGGTTCGTTCTAGAAGCTCCTCTAGTTTATTGTGATCTTCTGCCGAGGACCACAACGCAAGGAGGCAGTTTGTCTCGTCCACGAACCACTGTCACCTTCACGTCCATGGCAAATTTGTGAATTTCAAAATCTTTGAGTTTGTTTGAGTTTGTCTGATAAACCCCGCCCCCAGCCCCTGACGTAGTGGAGCTTGCTGGCTAGCCCAGCTTCGATGTGGGGCCGCTCAGGAACCAGTTAACCGGGCCAGAAAGTGGTTCCTTCGCGGTGGAAACGCAAAGGACTGGTTCGAGATTACGCCCAAGCTCCAACCAGCCCGGAAAACAGCTTGGTGGAAACACGGTATTAGTCAATTTGTACAGCACTTGATATTGCGATATCGTCTGCCTGACGGTAAAAGTGAATACAGTTTGTGGCTGGGGTGGGCATTGTCTTTTATGATGCGTTTGGCCTTGGCCACGTACTGCTGGTTGTATATATCCAGGAGGGTGGGGAGCTCACCACCAACGATATACTGGGCCGTCCGCACCACCATTTTAAGCGCTCTGCGCTCGAGTGCGGTGCAGTTCCCGTACCAGGCGGTGATACACCCTGTAAGAACACTCTTGATGGTGCCGGTATAGAATGTTCTCAGGATATGGGTGCCCATACTGAATTTCCTCAGACATCTGAGGAAATACAGGCGTTGTTGGGCCCTTTTCACCACGTGTGTGGTGTGCGTGGACCATGTGAGGTCCTCGGAGATGTGCACACCGAGGAACTTGAAGCTGCTGACCCTCTCTACTGCAACACCGTCGATGGAGATAGGGCTGTGCTTTCCTCTCTGCTTCCTGTAGTCCACGATCAGCTCCTTGGTCTTCTTGACGTTGAGGGCGAGGCTGTTCTCCTGGCACCACTGCTCCAGCGATCCGACCTCCTCCCTGCAGGCTGTCTCGTCGTCGCCGGCGATCAGGCCCATCACTGTCGTGTCGTCAGCAAACTTGATGATGACGTTGGAGCTGTGCATAGCCATGCAGTCGTGGGTGTAGAGGGAGTAGAGGAGAGGGCTCAGCACGCATCCTTGGGGGGCTCCTGTGTTGAGGGTCAGTGGCTCTGAGGTGGTGCGGTCCGACAGGAACTATCATGTTGAACGCTGATAACAGTTCTTTCCCTCCAGGTGGGAAAGGGCAGTGTGGAGGGCCATGGCAATTGCGTCGTCCGTGGATCTGTTTTGACGATATGCAAATTGCCATGGGTCCAGCGTGGCAGGTAACACGGAGCAAATAAAGTCCTTGACCAACTTCTCGAAGCATTTGCTGACAATCGATGTGAGGGCTACAGGTCTATAGTCATTCAGGCATGTTACCTTGGGGTTTTTAGGGACAGGCACGATGGTGGATATCTTGAAGACCGTGGGAACAACAGCCTGGGACAGGGAGAGGTTGAAGATGTCTGCAAAGACTCCTGCCAACTGGTCTGCGCATGCTCTGAGGATGGGCCCGGGATGTCGTCGGGGCCTGCCGCCTTACGGATGTTCAGCCGCTTGAAGGTGCGGCGCACATCCGCCGAGATGTTCAGCAGGCTGGTCTCCTCAGGCGGCGCTGGTTTCGGCGGGCTGCCGTTCACGTCGAACCGAGCAAAAAAAGTATTTAGCTCCCCTGGGAGGGAGGTAGAGGAGTTCTCTACACAACTGGTTCTCCCTCTGAAGTTCTTTATCGTCTGTAGCCCCTGCCACATACCCCTCGTGTCGTGGCTCTTGAATTTCTCCTCCACTCTGTCCTTATACTCCCGCTTGGCAGAGACGATGGTCTTACGGAGGTTGTAGCGGGCTCTCGTATATTCCTCCATATTCCCGGAGCCAAAGGCGGCGTTACGCCTGTGTATGGCAGCGCGAACATTGCCGTTAATACACGGTTTCTGGATCCGAACCGACTTGGTCGGAACAACGTCATCGATGCACTTCATGATGAACCCGGTGACCAAGGACGGGTACATGTTGATGTTATTGTCCGATGCAACGCGGAACATGTGCCAGTAAGCGCGATCAAAACAATCCTGCAGCATAGAGTCCGATTGGTCCGACCAGCATTGGACCTCCCTCACAGCGATCAGTTGCTGCTTCAGTCCCTGCCTATAGGCGGGGAGTAGCTGGATAGAGCGGTGTTCTGATTTTCTGAACGGTGGGCGGAGGAGGGCTTTCAGGTAGCCATCACGGAAGGGGGTGTAGCAGTGGTGTCACGAGAGAGGGAGTGGGTTGGACCCCGAACGCAGACGACGACAACAGGAGTGATACGAGACGGCTTTATTTTCCAGAACACACAAAACACAAAGGTATACGGGGAGGACGATCCGCGGAGTACCGGCAGGCAGTTGACCGGCGGGTAGTCCGGGACAGGGGAAGGAGTCTGTACCGGGGGTATCGGGTGCGAAGTACCGGCAGGTAGTTGGCAGGCGATGGGTACCAGACGGGAGAACTACTTGCATAGTAGAGTAACAACCTCACGCTGGGGTAAAGGAAAGACAACGAATATATACCCCAGGTGAGGTGATAAACAAATTACACGGGGAAATTGTGTGAAAAGGTGTGTGTGTGTTTGTGGCCAGCGCATGTGGCTTGGCCACGCCCCTTGCCAACCAACGTGATTGTTTGTTGACAGGGGCGTGTGTGCGCCTCTAGCGCACGTGGCTAGACCACGCCCCCCTGCCAACCACCGTAGCCGTGACAAGTGGTCAGGGATCCACTCACCCCATGTGTTAGAACTTCGGGAGAACTTTCTTCAGGTTCGCCTTGTTGAAGTCCCCCACCACGATGAGAGCAGTCTCGGGGTGTGCCGACTCCTGTTCGCTGATAGCCCCGTACAGTTCCTTCAGCGCTGTGTCCGTGTTGGCTTGTGGGGGAATGTAAACAGCGGTCACGGTTACCGCTGTAAACTCCCGAGGTAGCCAGTATGGACGGCACATAAGCATCAGGTACTCCAGGTCCGGGGAACAGATAGACTTGAGGGGATGTACATAACCAAGATCTGTTTATCATGAGACATACCCCCCCTCCGCGATCTTTCCCGGAGAGAGCCTTTGTTCCGCCCGGTGGACGGAAAATCCCGTCGACTCAATAGCTGCGTTGGTAACCCCCTCCGACATCCATGTCTTCGTAAGGCAGATGATACAGTTGTCCTTAGTTTCCCGGTGGAATTGAATACTAGCCTGTAGCTGTCTTAACTTATTGTCCAGAGACTGTATATTAGCCAGTAGAATGGTGGGTAGTGGGGGGCGATCGGATCGACATCTCAGCCTGACTAGCACGCCGGCTCGCTTCCCTCGCTTCTTCCTGCGACGCTTGCGTGTTATCGTGCCCAAGATGGTCGGAGATAATCCAGCTGTGACTTTGGGCGGGACATCCGAGTCGAAAGAATGAAAAAACTCCAGTAGGCGGCGAGCGACTGTCGATATGATCTCCAGAAGTGTGCAAAAGTTATGAATGAACGTGCTGCTAACTTCCTGAACAAAGATAGTCGCGATAAAAATAATAAATAACAAAAAACTGCGTCGTCGTGCGGGAGCTCGCGACACGGCAGCCATCTCGTACGGCGCCATACTCAATGAAAGGGCCAAGGAAAAAACAAGTTACAACAAGTATCAAAACCTAAATAAAATAGTTATTTTAGTACAGTAGTGGTAGCTTAATATTCAAAGGCAGCAATATGTTGACTGCAGAATAAAATAAATAAATATCTGGTACATAATGCTATTTTCGTTACTAGTGGTGGTTGTAATGGAAAAATCATATGTTGTCCCTTCTATCACTCTGTTTATTGACCTCAGGGTTTCTAGGAGAGAATGCAAATGTAGTTCTCCCTATCACCCTTTTGTCCTATTGTCCTGAGGGGTCTTGTCTTGTCCTTATCCTGTTTGACCAACTATAATGTTTATCTCACAGTGGGGGACAGTGGCTATTGCAGCCTACAGCTGTTGAAGGGGGGTTGGCATACAACTATTGAGCTGGATCAAAGGCTTGGCCGCTCCTGGTTCAACACCTCTGGCTTCCTCTGCCTGCACGAGAGTTCCTCTGTTCCCGTGCTGGAGATAGGGTTGGTGGAGCCAGGTGGTCAAGACTTGCATCATTGAAGTGAAAGACTTAGGGGCAGTCCTAAGAGGGGATAAATACTGAGTGTTGCCAGCATTACGGTGGACTTCCCTATCCTCACATCATAGGATTCGGGGCTCCCGACAAAGCTTTGTCTGTCTGTTGTCTGTCTGTTGTCTGTCTGTTGTCTGACTGTCTGTCTATATGTCTGTTTGGCCACTTGTCTACTTGTCTACTTGTATTTGTTCGTTGTGTTCTGCTTGCTTGATAAATCTTCAAACTTAATTGAGTTCATGTGTGACAGTTCTTATTGATTGATAATTTGCCTTCTTATTCACATTTCCGCCACAATTTGGTGTCAGAAGTGGGATCGTCACTCTCATGGCGGTAGGATCCCGGACGCAAGCCGCGGCTGGCTGATCACCCCTTAGGCTTCACAAGGAAGGGTTGACGGTTTGGTCCGTGGAGCCGCCGGGTGAGGTCGACGATGTTTTGGTTACGGTAAGAATCCGCGTGAATACTTAATGGCCAGCCGTTAGAGGTGAATTGCATACATAATTCAGAGCTTTTTTAACCAAGGTTTAGTAGAAACCTGGATTAGAGCAGACGTGTGTTAATATTGTGTGAGTGCCAGCTGTCAGGGACAGTCAGGTTGTCAGGGACAATCGGAGTGTCCGGGACACTCAGTGAAAGCGAATGAGTGTCGGAGGTACCTGGTGAGTGTGTGAGTGAAAGTCAAAGGCCGAGTGTCAGGGACACTGGATGAATGTAGTGTCCGGGACACTGACTGAAAGGGGGTACAGAATGAAAGAGAGTGACTGATTTAAAGGGCACTAAGGGTCCGTATTCAGGGAATACGTTGGACGGAAGTCGTATATACGCCGGATAAGCCCTTGATGTGTGCAAGGTCCACCTGGCGGTGGATAAAATTGTATAACTTCTAAGAGCTGTCACTGAGGTAAATGAACGCAATTTAAATAAATAAATAAAAATAAATAAATAAAATAAATAAATAAAATAAATAAAATTAGAGGTCTGAAAGATATTGGAAACAATTATTTTTTGTTAAAACGATTAAAAGATTAATTTTGCAGGGCGCAACACCTTATCTATCTATCTATCTATCTATCTATCTATCTATCTATCTATCTCGCTCAGTCTCTCTCTCTCTCTCTCTCTCTCTCTCTCTCTCTCTCTCTCTCTCTCTCTCTCTCTCTCTCTCTCTCTCTCTCTCTCTCTCTCTCTCTCTCTCTCTCTCTCTCTCACATCTTTATTTGTTCAGGGAATACAACATTGAAACTAAGATTCGGAATATAACTCTAAAAACTAAAGTTCATAAAAAATATGATAAAATAATGAGAATAATAAGAATAATTAAGTAATAACATATGGGTTCACAGGGATCGAGGGAGGATGGCAAGGCAGAGGTTGCATCAAGTGTTAAACTGCATTTACATGTGAAGGCATTTTGGGGAGGAGGTTTTACGCTCTGTACTAGGATGGAGGGCCCCGGGGGGCCCATAGGGTGTCTAGGTGTAACTCAGTTAGCTCATTTAATTGTCAGAATGTAAGGGACGAATAGGCAGGGCCATAATGACTGTTTTCTTGAGTCAACTACCCAGGCTAAGGTGGACCTGGACCTTGACTGCCCTCCCCCAGCGACCCTACCAGTGGCCCAGCCAACCTGCTACTACCACTGCAGCAAGCCACGAGTGAAGTTGACCGATGTCATGAGAAGGTTACGAGAGACATGACTGTAAGCGAGGCGAGCAGAGAGGTGGCCAGCAACAGAACTAACACAGAGGCAAGAACTTTACTCTGAAAAGCGGTTACACTGGCTCCGGCACAAACGGCAGCTTCAAGTGTTATAACCGCAATAAAGAAGGACACTTTGCAAGAGATTGCCCGGAGGAAAGCCGATTCAACCAGAGGCGTTGCCACAGTGATGATCATGATTCCGAACGCAACCAGCGCAGAGAGTCCAGCTGACTGGCGGGGAGGAGCAGGAGGGCGACGGGTCCACCACAGCTGAGGTCAACAAACAGGGAAGTGACACACGTAGACATGCAGCAACACACACACACATGTTCTACCAGTCGGTGGTAGCCAGTGCCATCTTCTCCGGTGTCATGTGCTGGGGAAGCAGGTTGAGGTCAGCAGACGTCAACAAGATCAGCAGGATCGTCAGGAAGGCTGGCGCTGTCCTGGGGGTCCAGCTGGACTCCTTGTTGGTGGTGTCTGAGAGGAGGATGCTGCGCAAGCTGCGTAGTATCCTTGACAACAACTCTCACCCTCTCCATCAGGTGCTGACCTCATACAGAAGCACCTTCAGCAACAGACTCATTCCACCCAGTTGCACCACAGAACGCCACAGGAAGTCCTTTCTTCCTGTGGCCATCAGTCTCTATAATTCATCTACCTCGGGTCGTGAGAGGGACAGTGGAGACTCAGTGACCTGAGGCCAACGCACTGTTATTATTATTTTTTGGTCAACGCACTGTAAATTCCTTTCACTGTAATTTTGCACTGTAAATTAAATTTCACTTTTCACATATTTTCAGTATTCATCTGAGTTATTTATTAGTATTTATTACTGCCAATTTGCACTATACGTATTGTTGTGTATTGTATATACCTACGTATTACTGTAATAATACTGTAAATTGTGCAATTCATCTATCAATACATTTAGATTTCATTTAGAGTTCTTTTAGTTATATTTTGTTTATACTAGTTTTGTTTAGTTAGTTTGTTGTTATTTAGTTTTTAGCTTTAGGTATTAGTATATTTGTGTGTGCATTTATTCCCCCTGTGTCAACTGTTGCACCTTCATTTCCCTCGGGATAAATAAAGTAATCTGAATCTGAATCTGAATCTGAATCTGAATGAGGGAAGCCATTGACATTAGATGCACGACACACACCACAACAAGGCACATACGTACTGTATATCTAGAAAATATTGATCCAAAAGACGTTGCCTTTTCTATCATTTATTAATATTACAATTTGCAATGGTATTTCATTTGGGAAAATACAACTTGTCAATAACCTGACCCTAACCCTGACTCCAACCACTAACCCTAAAAAAAGAGCAATGTTGATATCAATCATGTTAATGAGGTTAATATGTTAATGTTGAAAGATCCGTATGATACTGAGGAGATTGCTAATTTTGGACATGTTGAATGTTAGAGTACAAGTAGAATACATTCGTATCGCACATGAGCTGATATACAACCAAAGAGTATAATAAAATAACAGCTATATAAAATGATAATGTTACTTGCATTGGAGGCAATGCTGTGTTGCTGTTGACAAAGTGATTAAACCTTAAATAGTTCAAATTGACCGGAACCTTTTATGAAACTTAAATTTAAAACCTACTAACCCTATATGATTGCTCTGAATAGGACGGCACCAATCAGAATGTTAAGTAAGACTGTTTATTTCTAAAATATGTAAACAAAGGTGTGACGGGGCTTCTAATACACAAAAAGTATTTGGCTTTGGTGTTAATCACCTGCTTAGGTTTTACAAGAAGAAATAGAGTGGTACTTTTATCACAGTGGTATATTACAGTGTGACATTATATTTAGGAAAAAGAAAAGAAAAGTGGAGGCCAGGATAAACCTATACAATTATTTCACTGAGAACACCCTTTAACTAATCTGGATTCATGTTATCGGGTTCTGTAAGAACTGCTTTAATAATGTTATGATAAAACTTTAAGGTTTGCTATTTTAAGATAAAAATTTCGCACAATTGGGAAAAGTTTTTTTAGAATGAAATTTCTGGATGCTTGGTCAGTGCGTGCTAGCAGATATTTAGGAGGAAATCACTTAAGGTGCTCGTCTAACTGGGACAGGGTGAACCAAGCGGTCCCTGCTTATCAGTTGTGAAGTTGACAAGCTCCTCTTGTGTTTTCTTCAAGGGATAACTCACAAAATATGAGCACATGTTTTGTTTGTTTTGTATTATTTTTGGTTCATTTTTGTTTTTGTCATTCCTGGATTCGACATCTCAGCAGAAAAACTGAGTTTAGACGGTCAAGCGGTAGCCATTGTGTCAGTTACATAGACAATTCTATCATCACAAACTTAAAGGTAGTATTGACTCAACACATGTTGTAATGATGTCCCATTCATGGTTTATACGGGTGCGAGATAAAGGAGGGGGTGTGAATGGCCCTAGACAGGAGGCTTTGCCTCCCAGCATGGTAGTTTCCGTATTATGATAAGTTGACACATGGGAGGGACCATGTGTCAAGAGGAGGGAGGAAGACTGCCCTACACCAATATATTCAAAGGACATCTCAAATTACTCACAAATTTTTCTCACACACATTTTTTTGGGTATGAATGATTACCATAAAGAAGGTCAAAGTGTAATGAATACTGCGTAAGGAACAACTTTTTTCATCACAAACAGATTGTGGTTTTCTTGGACGCTTTGCTATTCCCTAGGCCACTGGCAGTTGTAAAAAGTGAAGTTCATGTGAGAAATCAAGATGATGTGTCTAAAGGAAATGATAGAGTAGACAGAGCTGCAAAAGCGGCAGCATTAAGACAAGGAAATGCATAGTACTAACGTGCACACTCCACTGGAAGTACCTCCTCTCTCCCTACAGGAGGTCCAACAATAGGCGGATGCTAATGAGAAGAACCACTGGACAAAGGGTGGTTCTACCGAAAGGGAGGGGGTGTGGGTTGGACCATTCCAAATCCTCATTACTCATGGCTTCACGAGTACCACAGCAAATGTTCACCATCACCAGCAGGAGACCACAGGCCTCTAAGCCAGAAAGAGAAGTAGCTGACAATACACTAGATGATGAATGTGGCTCTAACTATATACACGATACACATAAATATTGGAACTGTGCTAACCATTCTTATTGTAGGTCCTATCCTAGGGTGGGAGAGGCAAAACCTCCCTAGAACAGACGACCTGACTTACGAGAGCACGTCGTCCTAACACACATAACATATATCATCCTGATCCACACATACGCCGCCAATATGTGGTGGAGAAATGCTAATAATACGAGATCAACTGGTAAATCGAATTGTTATGTCTGTTCCATAATGCCAACGTAAACTCATGCACCCCCAATCATGTCTAGGAAGATGACTCACTGTGTGGCACTGTGGTCTAATGATGATGGGGACAGCATTACCGAGTAATGATTTTGCAAAGTTTGACCCGACGATATCGCTAAATAACATCGACTCCGAGTGCACAAATTTAACTGTACATGTGGCCCCACAGGAGGCGCATCTTATTTCCCTCGTGACGGTAACAATAGATCCAGAAGATGACCTTTGACATGTGTGTAGTAGCAGTTGGGTCCCAACCGCTTGGAGATATACACATGGATAAATGTATGAAGATATTTTCCTTTTGCACGTTTAAAGGCACGACTAAAACAGCACAGATGGCGTCAAGCGAGTACGATACGTGCATGGCAATACTGATACCCTCAGGCACCAGCAACTCTCAGTGTGCGTTAATGGTACCAGGCCCATGAGGAACCAGAGTCGTAGAGGGTCTGTGGTGGCTGTGTGGATCTAGGGTCTATCACAGTCTCCCAAACGACTGGTCTGGTCTTTGCGCACCAATATCAATAACACACAAGACATACATTATTACAGCAACCCCGGTATGAAAAGTTAGGCGAGAAAAGCGAGCGGTATATTTTAAAAAGCATGATGGAATTTGGGGAACCGACGTCCCCAACAATTTCATAATATGGACGACCGCACAGATGTTCGGTCTTGCACTATTTCAACAACTAGGCGTGGGTAAGCTTCTTCTTATGGCAGAGACAACTAACTATCGACTTCAATCGCTTCAATTGTTAACAGCACACTAACCTCCGTTGGGGCAATCAAGGAGGAACTAACTAGCTTACGGTTGGTTGTAATGCAAAATAGAATGGTCTTGGACCAGCTGACAGCGTCTTCAGGAGGGATTTGTGTTGTGGTGGGTTCATCGTGTTGCACATATATCCCAGACAACGATGCGGATGGCAAGGAAATAGACCAAGCAATGCAGAACCTGACAGCTTTTCGCGACGCCATGAGCGAGGACAATATCACCGCAGACGATGACTGGCTACGGGGCATGCTTTCGTCTTGGAAACACTGGCTAGTAATGATAGGTATTTGGGCAGGGGGACTCTTGGTGTTACTTTGCATATGTTCAATGTGTGGGATTCCCTGCATGCGGAATCTGGTAGATAAGGCCATAAACAAAAGGGAGGCACACGTCCTCATGAAGTGGAATGCTGATAGCGACGACTGGACTCGAATGAATAGGAATCCTGAACCTTTCCCCTAATCTATGATCATTGAGGAGGGACGGTGGGGGGGAGTGCCCCCTAAGGTCCCAAGTCGCAAAACCGTGATCATGGAGGTGGGGTTAGAGGAGGCATCGCTATTCACTAAGATGAAGACCTCACCAGTGTGTACCAGACTGTATCCCCAACTGCTTGTGTTGAATGTGTTGAATGTGTTGAATGTGATCAACTTTATTTTGTAACTAATGGTAAAACAGCTTTCAGTAATATCATGTTTTCTTGGTGCTCATGAACATGTATTAGTAGACCTAACAAGGCGTAAAACATTAATCAAACTTAATTGGTGACAGTTCTTATTAATTGATAATTTGCCTTCTTATTCACGTAGATTTCCACCACATGGTCGTAAAAGGTTTGAGCTTGTTTTGGCGAGTCGAAAAAGACCCGTGTGCCGTCATGCAGAATCCATAGGCGGGACAGCGGTAACCTGAATCCATCGTTGAATGTGGACCTATTGCGGGCAGTGTTGGCGCTGTGGTCCTGGAAGATGAATACTTTGTGCCCTCTGAAATAAAGTTGTTCCCCCGTGTTGCCAACGCGACAATTCGGTCACTATAGTCAAAGAGCCCGTGCTCCAAATCGTTAATGCGTTGAACCAATGAGACTCAATCATCTTACTGAACTTCTCCAAAGAGGACGAGATAGGGCTGAGGGCCGTGCTCAGAGCTTCTATTATCAGGGTGGAAAGTGTTGCGCTTGGATCCGCAATAAGAGTAGAGCTAAATGTTTGGTGGTACAACAACACCACTGCACAGGACAAGAAAGCCATCCATAGGGTCGTGAGGACGGCAGAGAAGATCATCGGATGTGCACTTCCATGCATTGAGGAGATCTGTAAGACCAGATGTCGGATGAAGGCCATGTCCATCATAAAGGACTGCCACCACCCTGTGCACAATCTCTTCTCCCCCCTACCGTCTGCTCGCCGGTTGCGCAGCATCAGTACAGACTACCAGGTTAAAGGATCGTTTTTATCGACAGGCAGTGCCCCTACTGAACTGCTAGGAGTGCTGCCAATTTCACTTTCATAACATAGTCATTACCATTACACTTACATACTTTGCTGGACTTTCTGGACTCATCACAGTTACTGCACTGTACTGCACTGTATTCATGATGCTGCTGCACTACTGGCACTTTAAAATGCTTTTAAAGATTTTTGTAATTTTTTTTAAAACATGTACATTCAACACATGTACATATCATTTAACAGTCACTTTGCTGCTCTTTTTTTGTTAATTTTTTGTGTATATATTATTTTAATTGTTATGGTATTGTTTTGTAGATGTATACTACGGGAGGGAATGGGGAGTAAGCATTCCAATTACTAGTTACTTTCCTTTTGGCCATGCAAAAAGCTGTTTTCTTTCATGAAGGAGTGGGGGTGTGAGGCTAAACAAAATAATTAAGATAGATACAAATAAAGGATCTATCCCTCATGACCTTAAGGATATCAATGGCTAATGTAGCACAGTAAAAAGTACATTACTGGCTCAAAAATATACTCAAGTACAGTTTGATACTTGTTCCTCAAAAATACGAAATTTTTACTCATGTGCTACTTATAACCCCCCCCCTCCCCCCTGAGATAACACAAGACTTTGGTTTCATAAAACATACATATCTTTAATATTTAGATTGAATAAATACATAATTAATTATAATTATATAAATAAGAAATAAGTAGTTAAGTAGTATCATTGTTATACATATGACTGATCATGATGTGATTGTGAGGTTGATGAGGTTGTGTCTGCCTGTAAAATTGTAATCAATTATCATACTAAAAAGATAAGTCACATTTACTTGATCACACTGTATAAGTATATCATGTCTCGGAGACCCAGAGATACTGTGAACAATTGGAAAACTATATTAATGACACATTAATTAATACTTAATAAATACAAAAAAGTAAGTATAAAAAGTGTGTGATGAAACACTAAAATGAAAGCTTGGTTGTGAATGCAATTACTGTAAGAACAAGAAAACTGTATTGATTCTGAACTGAAGAGGACAATGCTGTGATGGTTGTTGGTTCAGCTGTGATTGTTATTGGTCCCGCTGTGGTTGTTATTGGTCCAGCTGTGGTTGTTGTTGGTCCAGCTGTGGTTGTTCTTTGTCCAATTGTTATTGTTGTTGGTCCAGCTGTGGTTGTTGTTGGGCCAGCTATGGTTGTTGTAGTTCCAACTGTAATTGTTATTTGACCAGCTGTCGTTATCCGACCAGCGGTGGTTATTGTTGGGCCAGCCGTGGTTGTAGTCAGGCCAGTTGTTGACAGGCCAGCTGTGTTTTTTGTCGGGCCAGCTGTGGTTGTCTTGTGACCAGCTGTGGTTGTTGTCAGGCCAGCTGTGGTTGTAGTCAGGCCAGCAGTAGTTGTCAGACCAACTGTGGTTGGGTTCGGTCCAGCTGTGGTTTTTGTTTTACCAGCCATGGTTGTTGTTGGGCTAGCTTTGGTTGTAGTCAGGCTACTTTTTGCTGTAGTCAGGCCAGCTGTGGTTGTTGTTTGCCCACCTATCCTTGTCTGGTCAGCTGTGGTTGTTGTTGGGCCAGCTGTGGTGGTCGTCTGACCAGCTGTGGTTGTTGTCAGGCCAGCTGTGGTTATAGACAGGTCAGCTTTTGTTGGGTCAGTTGTGGTGGTTGTTGTGCCAGCTGTTGGACCTGTTGTGGTTGTTGTCTGGCCAACTTAGGTTGTTGTCGGGCCAGCTGTGGTTGTAGTCAGGCTAGATGTTGTTGTAGTCAAGCCAGCTGTGGTTAAAGTCGGGCCAGCAGAAGTTGTCAGGCCAACTGTAGTTGTTGTCGGACCAACTGTGGTTGTTGGCAGGCCAACTGTAGTTGTTGTCGGGCTAGATGTGGTTGTTGATGGAATTGGTTTGGTTGTTGTTGGTCCAGCTGTGTTTTTTGTCCCAGCTGTCTTTGTCGGGCCAGCTGTTGTTGTCTGGTCAGCTGTGATTGTCATCAGACCATGTGTTGTTATTGTAGGTCCAACTGTGGTTGTTGTTTTACCAGCTGTCATTGTTAGACCAGCTGTGATGGTTGTTGGGCCAGCTGTGGTGGTTGTTGAGCCAACAAATGTTGGTGTCAGGCCAGCTGTGGTGGTTATTGAACCAGCTGTTATTGGTGTCAGCCCAGCTGTGGTTTTAGTCAGGCCAGTTGTTGTACCAGCTGTGGTGTCTATTGGGCCCGTTGGGGTTGTTGTCTGGCCAACTAATGTTGTTGAAAGGCCAGCTGTGCTTGTTGTTTTGCCAGCTGTGGTGGTTGTTTGGCGCATTGTGGTTGTTGTCTGGCCATTTATAGTTGTTGTCGGGCCAGCAGTGGTTGTTTTTGGACCTGCTGACATTGTCGGGACAGCTGTGGTTGTTGTTGGGCCAGCTGTGGTGGTCGTCTGACCAGCTATGGTTTTTGTCAGGCCAGCTGTGATTGTAGTCAGGCCAGTTGATGTTGGGCCAGCTGTGGTGGTTGTTGGACCAGCTGTTGTTGGTAGGCCAGCTGTGGTTGTTGTTGTTGTGCCAGCTGTTAGGCCTGTTGTGGTTGTTTTCTGGCCAACTATGGTTGTTATCAGGGAAGCTGCGGTTGTTGTTTGACCTGCTGCCATTGTCGAGCCAGCTGTGGTTGTTGTTGAGCCAGCTGTGGTTGTCATCGGGCCAGCTGTGGTTGTAGTCAGGCTACTTGTTCTTGTAGTCCGGCCGGCTGTAGTTGTAGTCATGCCAGCTGTAATTGTCGGGCCAGCTGTGGTTGTTGTCGGCCCAGCTGTAGTTGTTGTCAGCCCAGTCGTGGTTGTTGAACCAGCTCTTTTTGTCATGCCAGCTGTTGTAGTCAGGCTAGCTGTGGTTAGGCCAGCTGTGGTGGTTGCAGGTCCAACTGTGGTTGTTTTCTGGCCAGCTGTTTTAGTCAGGCCAGCTGTGGTTGGGCCAGCTGTGGTTGTTGTCAGTTCAGCTGTAGTGATTGTTGGGCCAGCTGTGGTTGTTGTTGGGCCAGCTGAGGTTGTTGTTTCACCATCTGTTGTTGTCAGCCCAGCTGTGGTTGCTGTCAGTCCAGCTGTAGTGGTTGTTTGGCCAGCTGAGGTTGTTGTCGGTCCAGCTGTGGATGTTGTTGGACCAGCTGTGGTGGTTGTCGGCCCAGCTGTAGTTGTTGTCGGCCCAGTCGTGGTTGTTGTCGGTCCAGATGTTATTGTCTTTGGGCTAACTGTGGTAGTTTTTGTTATAGCTGTCATTTTCGTGCCAGCTGTGGTTGTTGTCGGTCCAGCTGTGGTAGTTGTTGGTTCCACAGTTGTTGTTGTTGGGCTAGCTGTGGTTGTTGTCTGGCCAGTTGTTGTAGTCAGGCCAGTTGTTGTTGTAGTCAGGCCTGCTGTGGTTGTTGTTGGGCCAATTGTTTTTGTGGGACCAGTTGTTTTTGTAGCCAGGCCAGTTGTTGTTGTAGTCAGGCCAGCTGTGGTTGTTGTTGGGCCAACTGTTGTTGTTGTGGGACCAGCAGTTGTTGTAGTTGGGCCAGCTATGGTTGTTGTCGGGCCAAAAGTTGTTGTTGTTGAACCAGCCGTTGTTGTTGTCATAACAACTGTTGTAGTTGCCGGGCCAGCTGTTGTAGTCATGCCAGCTGTTGTTGGGCCAGCTTTGGTTGTTGTCGGTCCAGCTGTGGATGTTGTTGGGCCAGCTGAGGTGGTTTTTAGGCCCACAGTGGTTGTTGCATGTCCAACTGTGGTAGTTGTCTGGCCTGGGCTAGCTGCTGTTTTAGTTAGGCCAGTTGTTGTGGTCAGTACAGTGTTTTTTGTTGGGCCAACTGTTGTTGTGGGACCAGCTGTTGTTTTAGACAGGATAGCTGTGGTTGTTGTCGGGCCAAAAGTCGTTGTTGTTGAACCAGCTCTTTTTGTCATGCCAGCTGTTGTAGTCAGGCTAGCTGTGGTTAGGCCAGCTGTGGTGGTTGCAGGTCCAACTGTGGTTGTTTTCTGGCCAGCTGTGGTTGGGCCAGCTGTGGTTTTTGTCAGTCCAGCTGTAGTGATTGTTGGGCCAGCTGTGGTTGTTGTTGGGCCAGCTGAGGTTGTTGTTTCACCATCTGTTGTTGTCAGCCCAGCTGTGGTTGCTGTCAGTCCAGCTGTAGTGGTTGTTTGGCCAGCTGAGGTTGTTGTCGGTCTAGCTGTGGATGTTGTTGGACCAGCTGTGGTGGTTGTTAGGCCCGCAGTGGTTATTGCAGGTCCAACAGCTGTTGTTGTTTTTTGACCATCTGTTGTTGTCGGCCCATCTGTGGTTGATATCTGTCCAGCTGTGGTTGTTGTTTGACCAGCTGTGGTTGAAGTTGCGCCAGCTGTGGTAGTTGTTGGGAGAGCTGTCGTCGTCGTTCCAGCTATAGTTGTCGGTTCAGTTGTGGTGGTTGTTAGTTCAGCAGTTGTTGTTGTTGGGCCAATTGTGGTTGTTGTGGGGCCAGCTGTCATTAAGGTCAAGCCATCTGTGGTAGTTGTTGGGCTAGCTGTTGTTGTTGTCTGGCCAGCTGTAGTAGTCAGGCCAGTTGTTGTTGTAGTCAGGCCAGATGTGGTTGTTGTCTGTCCAGCTGTGGGTGTTGTTGGACCAGCTGTTGTGGTTGTTAGGCCCGAAGTGGTTATTGCAGGTCCAATAGCTCTTGTTGTTTTTTGACCATCTGTTGTTGTCGGCCCATCTGTGGTTGTTGGGCCAGCTGTTGTTGTTGTTGTCTGGCCAGCTGTTGTAGTCAGGCCAGACGTTGTTGTAGTCAGGCCAGTTGTTGTTGTAGTCAGGCCAGCTGTGGTAGTTGTTGGGAGAGCTGTCGTTGTCGTGCCAGCTATATTTATCGGTTCAGTTGTGGTGGTTGTTGGTTCAGCCATTGTTGGTGTTGTTGTTGGGCCAATTGTGGTTGTTGTGGGGCCAGCTGTCGTTAAGGTCAGGCCATCTGTGGTAGTTGTCGGGCTAGCTGTTGTTGTTGTCTGGCCAGCTGTTGTAGTCAGGCCAGTTGTTGTTGTAGTCAGGCCAGCTGTGGTTGTTGTCGGTCCAGTCGTGGTTGTTGTCGATCCAGATGTTATTGTTGTCGGGCCAGCTGTGGTAGTTGTTGGAATAGCTGTCGTTGTTGTGCCAGCTGTGGTTGTTGTCGGGCCAGCTGTGGTTGTTGTCGTGCCATCTGTGATTGTTGTTGGGCTAGCTGTGGTTGTTGTCTGGCCAGCTGTTGTAGTCAGGCCAGTTGTTGTTGTTGTCAGGCCAGCTGTGGTTGTTGTTGGGCCAACTGTTGTTGTTGTGGGACCAGCAGTTGTTGTAGTCGGGCCTGCTGTGGTTGTTGTCGGGCCAAAAGTCGTTGAATAAGCTGTTGTTGTCATGCTAACTGTTGTAGTCAGGCTAGCTGTGGTTGGGCCAGCTGTGGTTGTTGTTGGGCCAGGTGTGGTGGTTGTTGGGCCCGCAGTGGTGGTTGTAGGTCCAACTGTGGTTGTTGTCGGGCCAGCTGTTGTAGTCAATCCAGCTGTGGTTGGGCCAGCTGTGGTTGTTGTCAGTACAGCTGCAGTGAATGTTGGGCCAACTGTGGTTGTTGTTTGTCCATCTGTCGTTGTCAGCCCAGCTGTGGTTGTTGTCGGTCCAGCTGTAGTGGTTGTTGGGCCAGCTGTGGTTGTTGTCGGGCCAACTGTTGTTCTTGTGGGACCAGCTGTTGTTTTAGTCGGGCCAGCTGTGGTTGTTGTCGGGCCAAAAGTCGTTGTTGTTGAACCAGCTGTTTTTGTCATGCCAGCTGTTGTAGTCAGGCTAGCTGTGGTTAGGCCAGCTGTGGTGGTTGCAGGTCCAACTGAGGTTGTTTTTGGGCCAGCTCTTATAGTCAGGCCAGCTGTGGTTGGGCCAGCTGTGGTTGTTGTTGGGCCAGCTGTGGTTGTTGTTTGACCATCTATTGTTGTCGGCCCCGCTGTGGTTGTTGTCAGTCCAGCTGTAGTGGTTGTTGGGCCAGCTGTGGTTGTTGTCGGTCCAGCTGTGGATGTTGTTGGACCAGCTGTGGTGGTTGTTCGGCCCGCAGTGGTTATTGCAGGTCCAACAGCTGTTGTTGTTTTTTGACCATCTGTTTTTGTCGGCCCATCTATTGTTGATATCTGTCCAGCTGTGGTTGTTGTTTGACCAGCTGTGGTTGAAGTTGCGCCAGCTGTGGTAGATGGGAGAGCTGTCGTTGTCGTGCCAGCTTTAGTTGTCGGTTCAGTTGTGGTGGCTGCTGGTTCAGCAGTTGTTGGGCCAGCTGTGTTTGGGCCATCTGTGGTTGTTGTCAGTCCAGCTGTAGTGATTTTCGGGCCAACTGTGGTTGTTGTTTGACCATCTGTCGTTGTCAGCCCAGCCGTAGTGGGTGTTGGGCCAGCTGTGGTTGTTGTCGGGCCAAAAGTTGTTGTTGTTGAACCAGCCATTGTTGTTGTCATGCCAACTGTTGTAGTTGTTGGGCCAGCTGTTGTAGTTGTCGGGCCAGCTGTTGTAGTCATGCCAGCTGTGGTTGGGCCAGCTGTGGTTGCTGTTGGTCCAGCTGTGGAAGTTGTTGGGCCAGCTGAGGTGGTTTTTGGGCCCGCACTGGTTGTTGCAGGTCCAACTGTGGTGGTTGTTGGGCCAGCTGTTGTTCTCTGTCCAACTATTGTTGTAGTTGAGCCAGCTTTAGTTGTTGTCTGTCCTGCTGTGATTGTTGTTTGACCAGCTGTCGTTAATATAACGTCTGTGGTTGTTGTTTGTCCAGATGTGGATCTCATCAGACCAGCAATTTTTGTTGTCGGTCCAGCTGTGCTGCTTGTCAGTAGAGCTGAAGTGGTTGTCGGGCCAGCTGTTGTAGTCAGGCCAGCTGTGGTTGGGCCAGCTTTGGTTGTTGTCAGTCCAGCTGTATTGGTTGTTTGACCATCTGTCGTTGTGGGCCCAGCTGTGGCTGTTGTCAGTCCAGCTGTAGTGGTTGTTGGGCCAGCTGAGGTTGTTGTTTGACCAGCTGTGGTTTATATCTGTCCAGCTATGGTTGTTGTTGGACCAGCTGTGGTTGTAGTGGTGCCGGCTGTGGTAGTTGTTGGGAGAGCAGTCGTTGTCGCGCCAGCTGTAGTTGTTGTTGGTTCAGCTGTGGTGGTTGTTGGTTCAGAATTTGTTGTTGTTGGGCTAACTGTGGTTGTTGTCTGGCCAGCTTTTGTAGTCAGGCCAGTTGTTGTTGTAGTCAGGCCAGCTGTGGTTGTTGTTGGGCCAACTGTTGTTGTTGTGGGACCAGCAGTAGTTGTAGTCAGGCCAGCTATGGTTGTTGTCGGGCCAAAAGTCATTGTTGTTGAACCAGCCGTTGTTGTTGTCATGCCAACTGTTGTAGTTGTCGGGCCAGCTGTTGTAGTCATGCCAGCTGTTGTTGGGCCAGCTGTGGTTGTTGTTGGTCCAGCTGTGGATGTTGTTGGGCCAGCTGTGGTGGTTGTTGGGCTCGCAGTGGTTGTTGCAGGTCCAACTGTGGTTGTTGTTGGGCCAGCTGTGGTTGTTTTTTGACCATCTGTTGTTGTCGGCCCAGCTGTTGTTGTTGTCGGTCCAGCTGTAGTAGTTGTTGGGCCATCTGTGGTAGTTGTTGAACCAGCCGTTGTTGTTGTCATGCCAACTGTTGTAGTTAACGGGCCAGCTGTTTTTGTCATGCCAGTTGTGGTTGGGCCAGCTGTGGTTGTTGTCAGTCCAGCTGTGGTTGTTTTTGCTGCAGCTGTTGTGGGGTCAGCTGTTTTAGTCAGGCCAGTTGTGGTTGTTGTCGGGCCAAAAGTCGTTGTTGTTGAACCAGCTGTTTTTGTCATGCCAGCTGTTGTAGTCAGGCTAGCTGTGGTTAGGCCAGCTGTGGTGGTTGCAGGTCCAACTGAGGTTGTTTTTGGGCCAGCTCTTATAGTCAGGCCAGCTGTGGTTGGGCCAGCTGTGGTTGTTGTTGGGCCAGCTGTGGTTGTTGTTTGACCATCTATTGTTGTCGGCCCCGCTGTGGTTGTTGTCAGTCCAGCTGTAGTGGTTGTTGGGCCAGCTGTGGTTGTTGTCGGTCCAGCTGTGGATGTTGTTGGACCAGCTGTGGTGGTTGTTCGGCCCGCAGTGGTTATTGCAGGTCCAACAGCTGTTGTTGTTTTTTGACCATCTGTTTTTGTCGGCCCATCTATTGTTGATATCTGTCCAGCTGTGGTTGTTGTTTGACCAGCTGTGGTTGAAGTTGCGCCAGCTGTGGTAGATGGGAGAGCTGTCGTTGTCGTGCCAGCTTTAGTTGTCGGTTCAGTTGTGGTGGCTGCTGGTTCAGCAGTTGTTGGGCCAGCTGTGTTTGGGCCATCTGTGGTTGTTGTCAGTCCAGCTGTAGTGATTTTTGGGCCAACTGTGGTTGTTGTTTGACCATCTGTCGTTGTCAGCCCAGCCGTAGTGGGTGTTGGGCCAGCTGTGGTTGTTGTCGGGCCAAAAGTTGTTGTTGTTGAACCAGCCATTGTTGTTGTCATGCCAACTGTTGTAGTTGTTGGGCCAGCTGTTGTAGTTGTCGGGCCAGCTGTTGTAGTCATGCCAGCTGTGGTTGGGCCAGCTGTGGTAGTTGTTGAACCAGCCGTTGTTGTTGTCATGTCAACTGTTGTAGTTAACGGGCCAGCTGTTTTTGTCATGCCAGTTGTGGTTGGGCCAGCTGTGGTTGTTGTCAGTCCAGCTGTGGTTGTTTTTGCTGCAGCTGTTGTGGGGTCAGCTGTTTTAGTCAGGCCAGTTGTGGTTGTTGTCGGGCCAAAAGTCGTTGTTGTTGAACCAGCTGTTTTTGTCATGCCAGCTGTTGTAGTCAGGCTAGCTGTGGTTAGGCCAGCTGTGGTGGTTGCAGGTCCAACTGAGGTTGTTTTTGGGCCAGCTCTTATAGTCAGGCCAGCTGTGGTTGGGCCAGCTGTGGTTGTTGTTGGGCCAGCTGTGGTTGTTGTTTGACCATCTATTGTTGTCGGCCCCGCTGTGGTTGTTGTCAGTCCAGCTGTAGTGGTTGTTGGGCCAGCTGTGGTTGTTGTCGGTCCAGCTGTGGATGTTGTTGGACCAGCTGTGGTGGTTGTTCGGCCCGCAGTGGTTATTGCAGGTCCAACAGCTGTTGTTGTTTTTTGACCATCTGTTTTTGTCGGCCCATCTATTGTTGATATCTGTCCAGCTGTGGTTGTTGTTTGACCAGCTGTGGTTGAAGTTGCGCCAGCTGTGGTAGATGGGAGAGCTGTCGTTGTCGTGCCAGCTTTAGTTGTCGGTTCAGTTGTGGTGGCTGCTGGTTCAGCAGTTGTTGGGCCAGCTGTGTTTGGGCCATCTGTGGTTGTTGTCAGTCCAGCTGTAGTGATTTTTGGGCCAACTGTGGTTGTTGTTTGACCATCTGTCGTTGTCAGCCCAGCCGTAGTGGGTGTTGGGCCAGCTGTGGTTGTTGTCGGGCCAAAAGTTGTTGTTGTTGAACCAGCCATTGTTGTTGTCATGCCAACTGTTGTAGTTGTTGGGCCAGCTGTTGTAGTTGTCGGGCCAGCTGTTGTAGTCATGCCAGCTGTGGTTGGGCCAGCTGTGGTTGCTGTTGGTCCAGCTGTGGAAGTTGTTGGGCCAGCTGAGGTGGTTTTTGGGCCCGCACTGGTTGTTGCAGGTCCAACTGTGGTGGTTGTTGGGCCAGCTGTTGTTCTCTGTCCAACTATTGTTGTAGTTGAGCCAGCTTTAGTTGTTGTCTGTCCTGCTGTGATTGTTGTTTGACCAGCTGTCGTTAATATAACGTCTGTGGTTGTTGTTTGTCCAGATGTGGATCTCATCAGACCAGCAATTTGTGTTGTCGGTCCAGCTGTGCTGCTTGTCAGTAGAGCTGAAGTGGTTGTCGGGCCAGCTGTTGTAGTCAGGCCAGCTGTGGTTGGGCCAGCTTTGGTTGTTGTCAGTCCAGCTGTATTGGTTGTTTGACCATCTGTCGTTGTGGGCCCAGCTGTGGCTGTTGTCAGTCCAGCTGTAGTGGTTGTTGGGCCAGCTGAGGTTGTTGTTTGACCAGCTGTGGTTTATATCTGTCCAGCTATGGTTGTTGTTGGACCAGCTGTGGTTGTAGTGGTGCCGGCTGTGGTAGTTGTTGGGAGAGCAGTCGTTGTCGCGCCAGCTGTAGTTGTTGTTGGTTCAGCTGTGGTGGTTGTTGGTTCAGAATTTGTTGTTGTTGGGCTAACTGTGGTTGTTGTCTGGCCAGCTTTTGTAGTCAGGCCAGTTGTTGTTGTAGTCAGGCCAGCTGTGGTTGTTGTTGGGCCAACTGTTGTTGTTGTGGGACCAGCAGTAGTTGTAGTCAGGCCAGCTATGGTTGTTGTCGGGCCAAAAGTCATTGTTGTTGAACCAGCCGTTGTTGTTGTCATGCCAACTGTTGTAGTTGTCGGGCCAGCTGTTGTAGTCATGCCAGCTGTTGTTGGGCCAGCTGTGGTTGTTGTTGGTCCAGCTGTGGATGTTGTTGGGCCAGCTGTGGTGGTTGTTGGGCTCGCAGTGGTTGTTGCAGGTCCAACTGTGGTTGTTGTTGGGCCAGCTGTGGTTGTTTTTTGACCATCTGTTGTTGTCGGCCCAGCTGTTGTTGTTGTCGGTCCAGCTGTAGTAGTTGTTGGGCCATCTGTGGTAGTTGTTGAACCAGCCGTTGTTGTTGTCATGCCAACTGTTGTAGTTAACGGGCCAGCTGTTTTTGTCATGCCAGTTGTGGTTGGGCCAGCTGTGGTTGTTGTCAGTCCAGCTGTGGTTGTTTTTGCTGCAGCTGTTGTGGGGTCAGCTGTTTTAGTCAGGCCAGTTGTGGTTGTTGTCGTGCCAAAAGTTGTTGTTGTTGAACCAGCTGTTGTTGTCATGCCAGCTGTTTGAGTCAGGCCAGTTGTGGTTGGGCCAGCTGTGGTTGTTGTCAGTCCAGCTGTGGTTGTTATTGCTGCAGCTGTTGTTGTTGTGGGGTCAGCTGTTTTAGTCAGGCCAGTTGTGGTTGTTGTCGTGCCAAAAGTCGTTGTTGTTGAACCAGCTGTTGTTGTCATGCCAGCTGTTTTAGTCAGGCCAGCTGTGGTTGTGGTCAGTCCAGCTGTAGTGGTTGTTGGGCCAGCTGTGGTTGTTGTCGGTCCAGCTGTGGATGTTGTTGGACCGGCTGTGGTGGTTGTTGGGCCCGCAGTGGTTATTGCAGGTCCAACTGTGGTTGTTGTTGGGCCAGCTGTGGTTGAAGTTGCGCCAGCTGTAGTAGTTGTTGGGAGAGCTGTCGTTGTCGTGCCAGCTGTAGTTGTTGTGGTGGTTGTTGATTCAGCAGTTGTTGTTGGGCCAATTGTGGTTGTTGTGGGGCCAGCTGTCGTTAAGGTCAGACCATCTGTGGTAGTTGTTGGGCTAGCTGTGGTTGTTGTCTGGCCAGCTGTTGTAGTCAGGCCAGTTGTTGTTGTAGTCAGGCCAGCTGTGGTTGTTGTCGGCCCAGCTGTAGTTGTTGTCGGTCCAGTCATGGTAGTTTTTTTGATAGCTGTCGTTGTCGTAACAGCTGTGGTTGTTGTCGGTCCAGCTGTGGTTGTTGTCGTGCCATCTGTGATAGTTGTTTGGCTAGCTGTGGTTGTTGTCTGGCCAGCTGTTGTAGTCAGGCCAGCTGTGGTTGTTGTTGGGCCAACTGTTGTTGTTGTGGGACCAGCAGTTGTTGTAGTCGAGCCAGCTGTGGTTGTTGTCAGGCCAAAAGTCCTTGAATCAGCTGTTGTTGTCATGCCAACTGTGGTTGTTGTTGGGCCAGGTGTGGTGGTTGTTGGGCCCGCAGTGGTGGTTGTAAGTCCAACTGTGGTTGTTGTCGGGCCAGCTTTTGTAGTCAGTCCAGCTGTGGTTGGGCCAGCTGTGGTTGGGCCAGCTGTGGTTGTTGTCAGTCCAGCTGTAGTGATTCTTGGGCCAACTGTGGTTGTTGTTGGGCCAGCTGTGGTTGTTGTTTGACCATCTGTCGTTGTCAGCCCAGCTGTGGTTGTTGTCTGTCCAGCTGTAGTGATTAGTGGGCCAGCTGTGGTTGTTGTCGGTCCAGCTGTTGATGTTATCTGTCCAGCTGTGGTTGTTGTCGGTCCAGATGTGGTTGTAGATGCAAATGTATGTCCAGATCCTATTTTTGGTTTTAAGAGACATTTGTTAAAAATGTAATCATAGACATATCTATTGATAATTAAAATAAAATTTCAGTTAAATAAAATCACTTCTTAACTCACCAACATACAGAAGGAGGATAACATGAAACTGTAATTTCATTGTGGATTTTCCTGAAAATAAAAATATGATTACGTTTTTTCTCATAGCAGAACATAAATAAATCAGCTGAGTTTACAATAACTTTTGTTTTAGGTTTGTGTATATATATATATATAGTCTAATTCATGATTATTATATATGGGATTATCTACTATATATATATATATATATGAATATAATATTCCAGCAATGTAGAAATGTCAATACTTGTTATCAAACCATCATCCAACAATAATTCAAATATATACAAAAATCTGCTCCATCTACAACAATAATTCTCCATCAAATCACAATTGTGAATTCAGAATTGCCCTTGGATTCCAACACATGAAGCCAACATTGAGTTCCTTACTGTGTTTGTGCTGCTGGAGATGGTGTTGGTCCCGGAGAAGGGGTGGAGCTTCAGCTGTGTGTCCAGGTCCTGATCCGGGACAGAGGACTTTATAAAGCAAGGTGAGTAAGCTAGCTGACGTTAACACAATACCACCACACCTTCCTGAAGATACCTCTTGGGGTGTGGATGTTTATCTTATTCACCTTTGTTCATCAATTTAGAACCAGGTGTGGTCCACTTTGAATTGAATCACTCACTGGGCCACATTCTGATATTGTCTTCAGATGTTTATTTCTTAAAATAGATTCTATTTTAAGTTATACTTTGACGTCTCTTTACAGATGATGCTGGAACACACCTATATACTGTTGTCTGTGACGTTACCTTTTGGGAACATGGGGTGAATGTTTTCTCTTCTTCTGATTCGTTTGTTTGCATTGCTGGGTTCTATTTAATAGGCTATTACTATGTATAATATATAATATAGTCTGTCTCATATATGATAATAAGACACACACCAAAATCCAGCCTTACTTGCTGTGCTTTTTGATGTCTAACCTCTAAATCAGAAATAATACATATTAATGTATGTATCAATTTTATAAAAAGGTTACCAGGGTAAAGGTTTTCTTAAACGGAGTCCATTAAAAGGGGGATTCTGGGATACTTTAATAATTTGTCTTAAGAAATGTGCATTATCTCTAATAAGGACTGAATGTGAGCGTAGCATTTAATATAGTAGAAGAGCCTTTTTCCCTGATCAGTCATGGATGGACAACACCACATCAAAACTCATAACCATCCCCAACACAACATGCAGAACAACACAACATCATAACTCATAACCATCCCCAACACAACATGCAGAACAACACAACATCATAACTCATAACCATCCCCAATACGACATGTTGAACAACACAACATCATAACTCATAACCATCCACAACACAACATCATAACTCATAACCATCCCCAACACAACATGCAGAACAACACAACATCATAACTCATAACCATCCCCAATACGACATGTTGAACAACACAACATCATAACTCATAACCATCCACAACACCACATCAAAACTCATAACCATCCCCAACACAACATGCAGAACAACACAACATCATAACTCATAACCATCCCCAACACAACATGCAGAACAACACAACCTCATAACTCATAACCATCCCCAACACAACATATTAAACAACACAACGTCATAACTCATAACCCTCCAAAACACAACGTTATAACTCATAACCATCCCAAACAGGACATGTTGAACAACACAACATGTTGAACAACACAACATGTTGAACAACACCCCCATGGGATTGGGCTGTGTCCTATCTATAAATGAAATGGCTACAATATATTCACTTTACCATATTCAATTAGATTTTCGGTTAATATTTATATTGAGACATATCGGTTTTAGAGACATGTTGTCCAATATATAGGCTTACACTAAATCCAACATAAAATGGTTAATGTAATGTTATTATTATTATATTTAACATTTTCTCCTAACTGAACATTATTATTATTTTATCCAATTATTATTATCATTATTACAAGATACAAGATTTTTATTGGCCATATGTAACAAGTACATAGGAATGCTTACTCCCCATTCCCTCCCGCAGTATAAATCTCATAATCACCATAAAAATAATATTTTCAATAAAATAAACAAAAAAAGAGCAGCAAAGTGACTTAAATTATATGTATATGTTTTTTTTGTTTTTGTTTTTTTACAAAAATCTTACAAAAATCTTTCAAAAGCAACTATTATTATTATTATTATTATTAGTATTATTATGATCATTATTTTAATCATTATCATTATCATTATCATTATTATTATTATCCTTAATATTATTAATATTATTATCAATATTATTATCTAATCTCTCTACTCCCAAAGCAAGAGCTGTGTCCGGATTCTCAGTAGTAAGTCAGGCCTGTTCTCAGTGGGTGTTGGCCTCCGCCAGGGCTGCGCTTTGTCACCCACCCTGTTTGTGATTTTCATAGACAGGATTTCAAGGCGTAGTCATGGAGGGGAGGGGTTTCAGTATGGTGGGCTCAGGATTGAATCGCTGCTGTTTGCAGATGATGTGGTCCTGTTTGCGTCATCAGTATGTGACCTTCAGCACTCACTGGATCGGTTTGCAGCGGAATGTGAATCGGCTGGGATGAGGATCAGCACCTCCAAATCTGAGGCCGGTGGATTGTCTACTCCAAGTAGGGAGGGAGTCCTTATCCCAAGTGAAGGAGTTCAAGTATCTCGTGCTCGAGTGAGGGGAGGATGGAGCGTGAGATTGACAGGAGAATAGGTGCAGCGGGAGCGGTATTGGGTGCACTTTGGCGCACCGTTGAAACCAAAAGAGAGCTGACCCAGAAGGCAAAGCTCTCGATCTACCGATCAGTCTTCGTTCCTACCCTCACCTATGGCCATGAGCAATGGGTAATGACCGAAAGGACAAGATCGTGAATACAAGCGGCCGAAATGAGTTTCCTCAGGAGGGTGGCTGGTATCTCCCTGAGGGATAGGGTGAGAAGCTCAGTCACTTGTGAGAGACTCGGAGTAGAGCCGCTGCTCCTTCGCGTAGAAAGGAGCCAGTTGAGGTGGTTCGGGCATCTAGTAAGGATGCTTCCTGGTCGCCTCCTGAGGGAGGTTTTCCAGGCACATCCAACTGGGAAGAGACCAAGGGGCAGACCGAGGTACAGGTGGGGTGATTACATCTCCACACTGGCCTGGGAACGCCTCGGGATCCCCCAGTCAGAGCTAGTCGATGTTGCCAGGGAGAAGGAAGTTTGGAGTCCCCTGCTGAAGCTACTACCTCAGCGACCCGATTACGGATAAGCGGGAGAAGATGGATGGATGGATATTATTATTATTATTATTATTATTATTATTATTTTTAAGTATCCGTTAGTAGAGAGTACTGAAAATTCAAGTAAATATACATTTCAAGTAAATATACATTTACCCCCATAAAAGCTTAACATTTGAGAAAACTACTAAAACAAAAGTTAAAATTGACTTGGTTAATAAATTACTCAAAGTACAAGTTACTTTCCTTTTGGTCATGCAAAAAGCTGTTATTTTGTTCTCCCCCGCGGCTGCAGCGCATCACCGTGATCTTCCCCCTCATGTTTTCCTGCCCGTCTTATTGGCTGCCTGGGACCTCATTAATTCCACCTGTTATGTTCCTTGTAATTAAATAGGCGGCGTCTTCTTTTGTTCAGCGCCAGTTCATTAAATACTGTTTTGTTTCATGTTAGAGTTCTTACTTGTTTCATGTGTATGAACAAGCAGGGACGTGCACAGACATTTTAGGGGGCAGGAGCTCAAGTGAGAAAAAGGGCACTTTTATATAATTTATAAAAAAACGATATATACGATATATATTTAAAACAAAAAGTTAAATATAATTGCACATCTCTGACTTAATGACCATTTAATTGTAATACCCTCACACTCACGCAATTGTTTATTACTCAGAATTCTACTATTCTACAATTCTACAGTTAACACAGAGACAATGGTCTTCTTTAGTATTCACTACGCACAAGAGCAGACAACAACAAAGGAAACTATGCCACAATGTGCATGTTTTCTATGCTACTAGTTAAAATTGCTATAATAATTTGTTTATTTTAGCACAACAATAAGTCATTTGAATGATTTTTGTGGTATTAAAAGAAATAACACTTCAAAATCAACAAAAATCTTCACACAAAACTGAAAAAGGCTGTTCTCTACATAAATACGCAAACCAACCTACACTCCAAACTACAAGTAGGCCTAAGTTTAGTTGCAACAATTACGCTAGTGCATTCTGCTCTCATCTGCTGCTCATTTAGTTAATTTTATTGGACAAAACACATAAAAAATGCTGAAAAAACAGTGCAAAAATATTTATTATAATTTTTGAAATTTGAAATTATTGAAATGATTACAAACAAGGTCTTGAAACTGAAATTAAATATTTTGTTATTAGCTTCTTTTGTTACTAACTTTCTTTGTGCCTTGTATCTTTCTTTGCATTTGGAAGTTGTTAGATATTTTTTTGTCTCTCCTTCCTCCCTTACAGCAGCAACCTTCTGTGGGCCATGTCCCTGTAGATGTGTATTACTTCACTGTGGATAACAGGAATGTCCTTCTCAATAGCGAGGAGGAGGAGATCAGAAAGCCTCTCTTCTGTGCATTGGCTTCTGAGTGTGTCTTTCTCCAGCTTGAGCTTGGAGAAGGACCTCTCCACTGTTGCTGTTGACACTGGAATTGTTGCATATGTTCTTATCATTTCCACCAGTGTTGGAAAGATATTCTGTCCACTGTTGTCTCTTAGTGTTTTTAATATCCCCTTCATGGTGCATGTGTTTGGGAAAGAGGCATGAAAAACCTTGAGCTCTGTTTTCAACTTCTGCTCTTCTCCTCCATAGAACTCACAAAGCATGTGAACGGCTTCAAGGGAGTCAGGACCCATTGCATCTTTGCCTATCCAGTTGTTGGCATTGGTCAAAGTGTGGAGTGCATTCAGTATATACTGGACTCGCCATTTCCCCTAAATCTTCTTTTTAGTTCCTGAGAAAGAACATCTACGAATAAATAGTACACATTCCCTCTATAGTAGTCTTCTACTGACTGGAAGGAATGGCTGCATTAGTACTCTGCCGATACTTTGCAGGTACCTTCCTCTGCCTTTGCTGTCCTGCGGGGACTGTGGGGATGCTGATCCCACCAGCTTCTACCTTTTCAGTGGCACTCTTAAACAGTTTTCCAAACTGTTCTTCTGTCCTGAGGTTGGACAAGGTGTCCATTACTCCATCAACAACAGTATATGCTGTGGACAGATCAATGTCGCAGTTCTGTAGAGCATCAGAGGCAAGTGCAGTGACCTCAAAGACTGGAGTGGTGATCTCAAGGCAAAGGCAAAGTATATGGCTTTAAGGTACATCTTGGCATCTCCAGCAGCAGTATCTGGAGGCTCCTGCTCTGTTATGTCAGTGAGGACCTTGACCACAGTACTCATCACTTTAAGAAGGGCCTTCAGGGCTTTTTCTCTGCATGCCCAACGTGTGTCAGAGAGCTTTTGCAGTTTAATTACACGCTCTCCAGGGTGCAGGGCCTCTTGCCATTTCACAAATGCAGTGTGTCTTTTTGTAGAGCTGGTAAAAAACACATAGAGCTTCTCTACCAGGTTGAAAAAGGTAATGAAGTGGAGGCTTGATTTTGCAATTTAAACTAAGACCAAATTTAAGCAGTGAGCTTGGCAATGCACATACAGAGCTTTGTTATTGTGTTGCAGTATTCTTGACTGCAGTCCTCTGTATTGACCCCTCATATTGGCAGCGCCATCATAGCCTTGACCACGCATGTTTTGGATCTGTAGATCATTGTTCTTTAGCAAGTCAAGAACTGTTTTCTCCATCTCCTCACCTGTTGTTTTTGACACATTGCAGACCTGGAGGAAGCGCTCCTTGACTTCCATTTCATACACATAACGCACGACAAAAGAGACCTGCTCGCAATGAGATACATCAGTGGTTTCATCTATGAGTACTGAATATATATTAGCCTCCTCTATTTCTTTCCTTATCTCTCTTTTTGTGAATGTGGCGAGGGCTTTTATGATATCATACTTACGTACTGTGCTTTTCGGGTGAATACTCTAACCATGGCTTATTTTCATACCGCATCTTTTGAAATGATCAGCCTTCAGTATTTTTGGGAAATCTAAGGACAGGTTGGCATGGTCCTCTAGCAACACACATTTTCACATAGCTGGCATTACATTTGAGATCAATAGCTTGGTTGTGGATGGGATCTGTTGGATACTCTAAGGATGCAATTTTTGATATGACCTCTTTTACACTACTCACAGTTTCCTTAACATCACCCTCTTCTATGACTTCAACTCAAACTCAACATTATCCACGGTTTCCCCTCCTGTGGCCTCTTCCTCTTCCACACTGACAGTGATTTCCTGATCATCTTTCGGCTCTGTGTCAGGTGTTGCCTCTAAAGCCTCCTCCTGTCTCTCCATTGTTGCTTGTGTGTTGCTGCTGGTACTTGGTTTTAACCATGCATTTAGAGATGTGCTACTCTTGGCTGTTTCCTGGCGCTCCTTCTCCTTCCTTTTCTGAAGTCTTTCTTTTTTTGGCATCATGCTGCAGAAGTGATTACAATAATATGTTCAATTACCTTTTGTTTCACAAGTAAGTTTACCTTCAGCTTCTATAGATCAACATTAATGATCCAATACATAATAATAATTATTATTATTATTATTATTATTATTATTATTATTATTACACTTACCGCACACACAACATTAAATCACTGCTGTTGACAAAGACTTAGTTTCAGTGTAACTACAATTCCCTCCTTTCACATATGAGGGTGGGTTGCTGTATCATGTAATGATTAAGATCTATCAGCATAAAACAAACTAGTAAAATTAATAGTTATTAAATGAGCAGCCAACAATCAAAATTATGAAGTTACTGTTTACAGACATTACAGGCAAAAAGATCGTTTTTTTCATGTACTACTAATTTTGTTATTTTGGTGTATTTTGCTTCCATGTTTTCATTCACTCTAATGGATAGAAAACTTCCAAAAAACGAAATGGTGTTCGTTTTAGTACCCGGTCTGAATTCATCTATAGATTTAAAGCTAATCTGCATATTTAAACATAACATTTCAGGGGAAAATACTGACTTGACATAAGTAACTATCTGGGGAAGTTGTGAGGTGATATGTTTTGTCTTTTCACCTGCAATGCCTTGGTAAATGCATGCAAATTAGTGCGTTTTATTAGGTGTAGTTAACGCCTAATTTGAATATCAATGTGGCGATTGTGATGACGTTATTAGATACACATTTTACTGTATTCACCTGTAGTGCCTCCCCTTAAGTACAGTACATTAGCCTGTATGCCCTTGACATTTGCTAAATTGCCTTAGCTAAACTTGAGCTAACTTATCCATTAGCTAGTACCTTAGTTAACTATATTTGTTTTTGTCTTTTGGCTCATTAGCTGTAAACTCGAGGCACTGGCAGCTTAGTCATTTGTTCATCACCACACCTTCAAACAAGCCAAGAAAGGCCGGCATAACATGGGATTGTAAGGTGTGAGGTGCTGCTACCTGTCTGAAGGGACTGTAAGGTTTGAGGTGCTGCTTCCTGTCTGAAGGGACTGTAAGGTGGGAGGTGCTGCTACCTGTCTGAAGGGACTGTAAGGTGTGAGGTGCTGCTTCCTGTCTGAAGGGACTGTAAGGTGGGAGGTGCTGCTTCCTGTCTGAAGGGACTGTAAGGTGTGAGGTGCTGCTTCCTGTCTGAAGGGACTGCCGATGACTGTCCGCACCGCTGTGCAGTATACGTGGAGGGAGGGAGGGAGGGAGGGAGGGTAGAGAGAGCATCGGAACTTGACAGTCTAATCTCCCGACCTGATTGAATCAATATATTTTTTGGAAAGGGAAACCAAACCATATCTACTGCACAAACAGGAGTAGATATATATTAATTTATAAAAAAAACAAAAAGAAACAGAAATCCCATAAAAAGGGCACTTTCTCTGGAGGAAGAAAAAGGGAAGGGGCTCGAGCCCCCTTTGATGTCTATGTGTGCACGTGCCTGTGAACAAGCGTCATGTTTCCATGTCATGCCACCGTCAGGTTTTTGTAATTAGGTGTTTTGCTTTTTTGTAGGATTTTTGTATTACTGCATTTTTTTCAGTAGAGACTCTTTACTGTGATACGTGTCATCGAGTCGGGTATTTGGGTTCAGCTCCGAAGTCCTCGTCCTCGCTCTCACGTGACAATCCCTCATGACCTTAAGGATATCAATGGCTAATGTAGCACAGTAAAAAGTACATTACTAACACAAAAAGAAAGTAAAAAGTAAAAGAACAGTTTGATACTTGTTCCTCAAAAATACGAAATTTTTACTCATGTGTTACTTATAACCCCCCCCCTCCCCCCTGAGATAACACATGACTTTGGTTTCATAAAACATACATATCTTTAATATTTAGATTGAATAAATACATATTATAATTATATAAATAACAAATGTCAGTTAAGTAGTATCATTGTAATACATATGACTGATCATGATGTGATAGGTTGTGTCTGCCTGTAAAATTGTAATCAATTATCATATTAAAAAGATAAGTCACATTTACTTGATCACACTGTATAAGTATATCATGTCTCGGAGACCCAGAGATACTGTGAACAATTGGAAAAATATATTAATGATACATCAATTAATACTTAATAAATACAAAAAAGTAAGTATAAAAAGTGTGTGATGAAACACTAAAATGAAAGCTTGGTTGTGAATGCAATTACTGTAAGAATAAGAAAACTGTATTGATTCTGAACTGAAGAGGACAATGCTGTGATGGTTGTTGGTTCAGCTGTGATTGTTATTGGTCCCGCTGTGGTTGTTGTTGGTCCAATTGTTATTGTTGTTGGTCCAGCTGTGGTTGTTGTTGGTCCAATTGTTATTGTTGTTGGTCCAGCTGTGGTTGTTGTTGGGCCAGCTGTGGTTGTTGTAGTTCCAACTGTAATTGTTATTTGACCAGCTGTCGTTGTCCGACCAGCGGTGGTTATTGTTGGGCCAGCCGTGGTTGTAGTCAGGCCAGTTGTTGACAGGCCAGCTGTGTTTTTTGTCATGCCAGTTGTGGTTGGGCCAGCTCTGGTTGTTGTCGGTCCAGCTGTGGTTGTTGTTGCAGGTCCAACTGTTGTTGTTGTCGGCCCAGCTGTTGTTGTAGTCGGTCCAGCTGTAGTAGTTGTTGGGCCATCTGTCGTTGTTGTTGTTTGACCAGATGCAGTTGATATCTGTCCAGCTGTGGTTGTTGTTGGGCCAGCTTCTGTTGTAGTTTCTCCAGCTGTGGTAGTGTGTATAGCTGTTGTTGTCTTGCCAGCTGTGGTTGTGGTCGGGCCATCTGTGGTAGTTGTTGGGCTAGCTGTGGTTGTTGTTGTGCCAGCTGTTGTTGTTGTGGGACCAGCTGTTTTAGTCAGGCCAGTTGTTGTAGTCAGTACAAATGTGTTTTTTGTTGAGCCAACTGTTGTTGTTGTGGGACCAGCTGTTGTTTTAGTCGGGCCAGCTGTGGTTGTTGTCGGTCCAGTCGTGGTTGTTGTCGGTCCAGATATTATTGTCGTCGTGCCAGCTGTGGTTGTTGTCGGTCCAGCTGTGGTTGTTGCCGTGCCATCTGTGATAGTTGTTGGGCTAGCTGTGGTTGTTGTCTGGCCAGCTGTTGTAGTCAGGCCAGTTGTTGTTGATTTCGGGCCAACTGTTGTTGTGGGACCAGCTGTTGTTTTAGTCGGGCCAGCTGTGGTTGTTGTCTGGCCAAAAGTCGTTTTTGTTGAACCAGCTGTTGTTGTCATGCCAGCTGTTGTAGTCAGGCTAGCTGTGGTTAGGCCAGCTGTAGTGATTGTTGGGCCAGCTGTGGTTGTTGTCGGTCCAGCTGTGGATGTTGTTGGACCAGCTGTGGTGGTTGTTAGGCCCGCATTGGTTATTGCAGGTCCATCAGCTGTTTGACCATCTGTTGTTGTCGGCCCATCTGTGATGGATATCTGTCCAGCTGTGGTTGTTGTTTGACCAGCTGTGGTTGAAGTTGCGCCAGCTGTGGTAGTTGTTGGGAGAGCTGTCGTTGTCGTGCCAGCAATAGTTGTCGGTTCAGTTGTGGTGGTTGTTGGTTCAGCAGTTGTTGTTGTTGGGCCAATTGTGGTTGTTGTGGGGCCAGCTGTCGTTAAGGTCAGGCCATCTGTGGTAGTTGTTGGGCTAGCTGTTGTTGTTGTCTGGCCAGCTGTTGTAGTCAGGCCAGTTGTTGTTGTAGTCAGGCCAGCTGTGGTTGTTGTCGGTCCAGCTGTGGATGTTGTTGGACCAGCTGTGGATGTTGTTGGACCAGCTGTGGTGGTTATTAGGCCCGCAGTGGTTATTGCAGGTCCAACAGCTGTTGTTGTTTTCTGACCATCTGTCGTTGTCGGCCTATCTGTGGTTGATATCTGTCCAGCTGTGGTTGTTGTTTTACCAGCTGTGGTTGAAGTTGCACCAGCTGTGGTAGTTGTTGGGAGAGCTGTCGTTGTCGTGCCAGCTATAGTTGTTGGTTCAGTTGTGGTGGTTGTTGGTTCAGTAGTTGTTGGGCCAATTGTGGATGTTGTGGGGCCAGCTGTCGTTAAGGTCAGGCCATCTGTGGATGTTGTGGGTCCAGCTGTCGTTAAGGTCAGGCCATCTGTGGTAGTTGTTGGGCTAGCTGTTGTTGTTGTCTGGCCAGCTGTTGTAGTCAGGCCAGTTGTAGTTGTAGTCAGGCCAGCTGTGGTTGTTGTTTGACCAGCTGTGGTTGAAGTTGGACCAGCTGTTGTAGTTGTTGGGAGAGCTGTCGTTGTCGTGCCAGCTGTAGTTGTCGGTTCAGTTGTGGTGGTTGTTGGTTTAGCAGTTGTTGTTGTTGGAACATTTGTGGTTGTTGTGGGGGCAGCTGTCATTAAGGTCAGGCCATCTGTGGTAGTTGTTGGGGTAGCTGTTGTTGTTATCTGGCCAGCTGTTGTTGTCAGGCCAGTTGTTGTTGTAGTCACGCCAGCTGTGGTTGTTGTCGGTCCAGCTGTGGATGTTGTTGGACCAGTTGTGGTGGTTGATAGGCCCGCAACAACAGCTGTTTGACCATCTGTTGTTGTCGGCCCATCTGTGGTGGATATCTGTCCAGCTGTGGTTGTTGTTTGACCAGCTGTGGTTGAAGTTGCGCCAGCTGTGGTAGTTGTTGGGAGAGCTGTCGTTGTCGTGCCAGCAATAGTTGTCGGTTCAGTTGTGGTGGTTGTTGGTTCAGCAGTTGTTGTTGTTGGGCCAATTGTGGTTGTTGTGGGGCCAGCTGTCGTTAAGGTCAGGCCATCTGTGGTAGTTGTTGGGCTAGCTGTTGTTGTTGTCTGGCCAGCTGTTGTAGTCAGGCCAGTTGTTGTTGTAGTCAGGCCAGCTGTGGTTGTTGTCGGTCCAGCTGTGGATGTTGTTGGACCAGCTGTTGTTGTTGTCTGGCCAGCTGTTGTAGTTAGGCCAGTTGTAGTTGTAGCCAGGCCAGCTGTGGTTGTTGTTTGACCAGCTGTGGTTGAAGTTGGACCAGCTGTGGTAGTTGTTGGGAGAGCTGTCGTTGTCGTGCCAGCTGTAGTTGTCGGTTCAGTTGTGGTGGTTGTTGGTTTAGCAGTTGTTGTTGTTGGAACATTTGTGGTTGTTGTGGGGGCAGCTGTCATTAAGGTCAGGCCATCTGTGGTAGTTGTTGGGGTAGCTGTTGTTGTTATCTGGCCAGCTGTTGTTGTCAGGCCAGTTGTTGTTGTAGTCACGCCAGCTGTGGTTGTTGTCGGTCCAGCTGTGGATGTTGTTGGACCAGTTGTGGTGGTTGATAGGCCCGCAGTGGTTATTGCTGGTCCAACAGCTGTTGTTGATTTTTGACCATATGTTGTTGTTGGCCCATCTGTGGTTGATATCTGTCCAGCTGTGGTTATTGTTTGACCAGCTGTGGTTGATGTTGCGCCAGCTGTGGTAGTTGTTGGGAGAGCTGTCATTGTCGTTCCAGCTATAGTTGTCGGTTCAGTTGTGGTGGTTGTTGGTTCAGCAGTTGTTTGGCCAATTGTGGTTGTTGTGGGGCCAGCTGTCGTTAAGGTCTGGCCATCTGTGGTAGTTGTTGGGCTAGCTGGTGTTGTTGTCTGGCCAGCTGTTGTAGTCAGGCCAGTTGTTGTTGTAGTCAGACCAGCTGTGGTTGTTGTCAGTCCAGTAGTGGTTGTTGTCGGTCCAGATGTTATTGTCGTCGGGCCAGCTGTGGGAGTTGTTGGAATAGCTGTCGTTGTCGGTCCAGCTGTGGTGGTTGTCGTGCTATCTGTGATAGTTGTTGGGCTAGCTGTGGTTGTTGTCTGGCCAGCTGTTGTAGTCAGGCCAGATGTTGTTGTTGTCGGGCCAACTGTTGTTGTTGTGGGACCAGCTGTTGTTGTCATGCCAGCTGTTGTAGTCAGGCCAGCTGTGGTTGGGCGAGCTGTGGTTGTTGTCAGTCCGGCTGTAGTGATTGTTGGGCCAGCTGTGGTTGTTGTTAGGCCAGCTGTGGTTGTTGTTTGACCATCTGTTGTTGTCAGCCCAGCTGTGGTTGTTGTCAGTCCAGCTGTAGTGGTTGTCGGCCCATTTGTGGTTGATATCTGTCCAGCTGTGGTTGTTGTTTGACCAGCTGTGGTTGAAGTTGTGCCAGCTGTGGTAGTTGTTGGGAGAGATGTCATTGTCGTGCCAGGTATAGTTGTCGGTTCAGTTGTGGTTGTTGTGGGGCCAGCTGTCGTTAAGGTCAGGCCATCTGTGGTAGTTGTTGGGCTAGCTGTTGTTGTTGTCTGGCCAGCTGTTGTAGTCAGGCCAATTGTTGTTGTAGTCAGGCCAGCTGTGGTTGTTGTCGGTCCAGCTGTGGATGTTGTTGGACCAGCTGTGGTTGTTGTTAGGCCCGCAGTGGTTATTGCAGGTCCAACAGCTATTGTTGATTTTTGACCATCTGTTGTTGTTGGCCCAACTGTGGTTGATATCTGTCCAGCTGTGGTTGTTGTTTGACCAGCTGTGGTTGAAGTTGCGCCAGCTGTGGTAGTTGTTGGGAGAGCTGTCGTTGTCGTGCCAGCCATAGTTGTCGGTTCAGTTGTGGTGGTTGTTGGTTCAGCAGTTGTTGTTGTTGGGCCAATTGTGGTTGTTGTGGGGCCAGCTGTCGTTAAGGTCAGGCCATCTGTGGTAGTTTTTGGGCTAACTGTTGTTGTTGTCTGGCCAGCTGTTGTAGTCAGTCCAGTTGTTATTGTAGTCAGGCGAGCTGTGGTTGTTGTCGGTCCAGCTGTGGATGTTGTTGGACCAGCTGTGGTTGTTGTTAGGCCCGCAGTGGTTATTGCAGGTCCAACAGCTGTTGTTGATTTTTGACCATCTGTTGTTGTCGGCCCATCTGTGGTTGATATCTGTCCAGCTGTGGTTGTTGTTTGACCAGCTGTGGTTGAAGTTGGACCAGCTGTGGTAGTTGTTGGGAGAGCTGTCGTTGTCGTGCCATCTATAGTTGTCGGTTCAGTTGTGGTGGTTGTTGGTTTAGCAGTTGTTGTTTTTGGGCCAATTGTGGTTGTTGTGGGGGCAGCTGTCATTAAGGTCAGGCCATCTGTGGTAGTTGTTGGGCTAGCTGTGGTTGTTGTCTGGCCAGCTGTTGTAGTCAGGCCAGTTGTTGTTGATTTCGGGCCAAATGTTGTTGTGGGACCAGCTGTTGTTTTAGTCGGGCCAGCTGTGGTTGTTGTCTGGCCAAAAGTCGTTTTTGTTGAACCAGCTGTTGTTGTCATGCCAGCTGTTGTAGTCAGGCTAGCTGTGGTTAGGCCAGCTGTAGTGATTGTTGGGCCAGCTGTGGTTGTTGTCGGTCCAGCTGTGGATGTTGTTGGACCAGCTGTGGTGGTTGTTAGGCCCGCATTGGTTATTGCAGGTCCAACAGCTGTTTGACCATCTGTTGTTGTCGGCCCATCTGTGGTGGATATCTGTCCAGCTGTGGTTGTTGTTTGACCAGCTGTGGTTGAAGTTGCGCCAGCTGTGGTAGTTGTTGGGAGAGCTGTCGTTGTCGTGCCAGCAATAGTTGTCGGTTCAGTTGTGGTGGTTGTTGGTTCAGCAGTTGTTGTTGTTGGGCCAATTGTGGTTGTTGTGGGGCCAGCTGTCGTTAAGGTCAGGCCATCTGTGGTAGTTGTTGGGCTAGCTGTTGTTGTTGTCTGGCCAGCTGTTGTAGTCAGGCCAGTTGTTGTTGTAGTCAGGCCAGCTGTGGTTGTTGTCGGTCCAGCTGTGGATGTTGTTGGACCAGCTGTGGATGTTGTTGGACCAGCTGTGGTGGTTGTTAGGCCCGCAGTGGTTATTGCAGGTCCAACAGCTGTTGTTGTTTTCTGACCATCTGTCGTTGTCGGCCTATCTGTGGTTGATATCTGTCCAGCTGTGGTTGTTGTTTTACCAGCTGTGGTTGAAGTTGCACCAGCTGTGGTAGTTGTTGGGAGAGCTGTCGTTGTCGTGCCAGCTATAGTTGTTGGTTCAGTTGTGGTTGTTGTTGGTTCAGTAGTTGTTGGGCCAATTGTGGATGTTGTGGGGCCAGCTGTCGTTAAGGTCAGGCCATCTGTGGATGTTGTGGGGCCAGCTGTCGTTAAGGTCAGGCCATCTGTGGTAGTTGTTGGGGTAGCTGTTGTTGTTATCTGGCCAGCTGTTGTTGTCAGGCCAGTTGTTGTTGTAGTCAGGCCAGCTGTGGTTGTTGTCGGTCCAGCTGTGGATGTTGTTGGACCAGTTGTGGTGGTTGATAGGCCCGCAACAACAGCTGTTTGACCATCTGTTGTTGTCGGCCCATCTGTGGTGGATATCTGTCCAGCTGTGGTTGTTGTTTGACCAGCTGTGGTTGAAGTTGCGCCAGCTGTGGTAGTTGTTGGGAGAGCTGTCGTTGTCGTGCCAGCAATAGTTGTCGGTTCAGTTGTGGTGGTTGTTGGTTCAGCAGTTGTTGTTGTTGGGCCAATTGTGGTTGTTGTGGGGCCAGCTGTCGTTAAGGTCAGGCCATCTGTGGTAGTTGTTGGGCTAGCTGTTGTTGTTGTCTGGCCAGCTGTTGTAGTCAGGCCAGTTGTTGTTGTAGTCAGGCCAGCTGTGGTTGTTGTCGGTCCAGCTGTGGATGTTGTTGGACCAGCTGTTGTTGTTGTCTGGCCAGCTGTTGTAGTTAGGCCAGTTGTAGTTGTAGCCAGGCCAGCTGTGGTTGTTGTTTGACCAGCTGTGGTTGAAGTTGGACCAGCTGTGGTAGTTGTTGGGAGAGCTGTCGTTGTCGTGCCAGCTATAGTTGTCGGTTCAGTTGTGGTGGTTGTTGGTTTAGCAGTTGTTGTTTTTGGGCCAATTGTGGTTGTTGTGGGGGCAGCTGTCATTAAGGTCAGGCCATCTGTGGTACTTGTTGGGCTAGCTGTTGTCGTTATCTGGCCAGCTGTTGTAGTCAGGCCAGTTGTTGTTGTTGTCGGTCCAGCTGTAGATGTTGTTGGACCAGCTGTGGTTGTTGTTAGGCCTGCAGTGGTTATTGCAGGTCCAACAGCTGTTGTTGATTTTTGACCATCTGTTGTTGTTGGCCCATCTGTGATTGATATCTGTCCAGCTGTGGTTGTTGTTTGACCAGCTGTGGTTGATGTTGCGCCAGCTGTCGTAGTTGTTGGGAGAGCTGTCATTGTCGTGCCAGCTATAGTTGTCGGTTCAGTTGTGGTGGTTGTTGGTTCAGCAGTTGTTTGGCCAATTGTGGTTGTTGTGGGGCCAGCTGTCGTTAAGGTCAGGCTATCTGTGGTAGTTGTTGGGCTTGCTGTTGTTGTTGTCTGGCCAGCTGTTGTAGTCAGGCCAGTTGTTGTTGAAGTCAGACCAGCTGTGGTTGTTGTTGGTCCAGTCGTGGTTGTTGTCGGTCCAGATGTTATTGTCGTCGGGCCAGCTGTGGGAGTTGTTGGAATAGCTGTCGTTGTCGGTCCAGCTGTGGTGGTTGTCGTGCTATCTGTGATAGTTGTTGGGCTAGCTGTGGTTGTTGTCTGGCCAGCTGTTGTAGTCAGGCCAGATGTTGTTGTTGTCGGGCCAACTGTTGTTGTTGTGGGACCAGCTGTTGTTGTCATGCCAGCTGTTGTAGTCAGGCCAGCTGTGGTTGGGCGAGCTGTGGTTGTTGTCAGTCCGGCTGTAGTGATTGTTGGGCCAGCTGTGGTTGTTGTTGGGCCAGCTGTGGTTGTTGTTTGACCATCTGTTGTTGTCAGCCCAGCTGTGGTTGTTGTCAGTCCAGCTGTAGTGGTTGTCGGCCCATTTGTGGTTGATATCTGTCCAGCTGTGGTTGTTGTTTGACCAGCTGTGGTTGAAGTTGCGCCAGCTGTGGTAGTTGTTGGGAGAGATGTCATTGTCGTGCCAGGTATAGTTGTCGGTTCAGTTGTGGTTGTTGTGGGGCCAGCTGTCGTTAAGGTCAGGCCATCTGTGGTAGTTGTTGGGCTAGCTGTTGTTGTTGTCTGGCCAGCTGTTGTAGTCAGGCCAATTGTTGTTGTAGTCAGGCCAGCTGTGGTTGTTGTCGGTCCAGCTGTGGATGTTGTTGGACCAGCTGTGGTTGTTGTTAGGCCCGCAGTGGTTATTGCAGGTCCAACAGCTATTGTTGATTTTTGACCATCTGTTGTTGTTGGCCCAACTGTGGTTGATATCTGTCCAGCTGTGGTTGTTGTTTGACCAGCTGTGGTTGAAGTTGCGCCAGCTGTGGTAGTTGTTGGGAGAGCTGTCGTTGTCGTGCCAGCCATAGTTGTCGGTTCAGTTGTGGTGGTTGTTGGTTCAGCAGTTGTTGTTGTTGGGCCAATTGTGGTTGTTGTGGGGCCAGCTGTCGTTAAGGTCAGGCCATCTGTGGTAGTTTTTGGGCTAACTGTTGTTGTTGTCTGGCCAGCTGTTGTAGTCAGTCCAGTTGTTATTGTAGTCAGGCGAGCTGTGGTTGTTGTCGGTCCAGCTGTGGATGTTGTTGGACCAGCTGTGGTTGTTGTTAGGCCCGCAGTGGTTATTGCAGGTCCAACAGCTGTTGTTGATTTTTGACCATCTGTTGTTGTCGGCCCATCTGTGGTTGATATCTGTCCAGCTGTGGTTGTTGTTTGACCAGCTGTGGTTGAAGTTGGACCAGCTGTGGTAGTTGTTGGGAGAGCTGTCGTTGTCGTGCCAGCTATAGTTGTCGGTTCAGTTGTGGTGGTTGTTGGTTCAGCAGTTGTTTGGCCAGCTGTGGTAGTTGTTGGGAGAGATGTCATTGTCGTGCCAGCTATAGTTGATTCAGTTGTGGTTGTTGTGGGGCCAGCTGTCGTTAAGGTCAGGCCATCTGTGGTAGTTGTTGGGCTAGCTGTTGTTGTTATCTGGCCAGCTGTTGTAGTCAGGCCAGTTGTTGTTGTAGTCAGGCCAGCTGTGGTTGTTGTCGGTCCAGCTGTAGATGTTGTTGGAATAGCTGTCGTTGTCGGTCCAGCTGTGGTGGTTGTCGTGCTATCTGTGATAGTTGTTGGGCTAGCTGTGGTTGTTGTCTGGCCAGCTGTTGTAGTCAGGCCAGATGTTGTTGTTGTCGGGCCAACTGTTGTTGTTGTGGGACCAGCTGTTGTTGTCATGCCAGCTGTTGTAGTCAGGCCAGCTGTGGTTGTTGTCGGTCCAGTCGTGGTTGTTGTCGGTCCAGATGTTATTGTCGTCGGGCCAGCTGTGGGAGTTGTTGGAATAGCTGTCGTTGTCGGTCCAGCTGTGGTGGTTGTCGTGCTATCTGTGATAGTTGTTGGGCTAGCTGTGGTTGTTGTCTGGCCAGCTGTTGTAGTCAGGCCAGATGTTGTTGTTGTCGGGCCAACTGTTGTTGTTGTGGGACCAGCTGTTGTTGTCATGCCAGCTGTTGTAGTCAGGCCAGCTGTGGTTGGGCGAGCTGTGGTTGTTGTCAGTCCGGCTGTAGTGATTGTTGGGCCAGCTGTGGTTGTTGTTGGGCCAGCTGTGGTTGTTGTTTGACCATCTGTTGTTGTCAGCCCAGCTGTGGTTGTTGTCAGTCCAGCTGTAGTGGTTGTCGGCCCATTTGTGGTTGATATCTGTCCAGCTGTGGTTGTTGTTTGACCAGCTGTGGTTGAAGTTGCGCCAGCTGTGGTAGTTGTTGGGAGAGCTGTCATTGTCGTGCCAGCTATAGTTGTCGGTTCAGTTGTGGTGGTTGTTGGTTCAGCAGTTGTTTGGCCAGCTGTGGTAGTTGTTGGGAGAGATGTCATTGTCGTGCCAGCTATAGTTGATTCAGTTGTGGTTGTTGTGGGGCCAGCTGTCCTTAAGGTCAGGCCATCTGTGTTAGTTGTTGGGCTAGCTGTTGTTGTTGTCTGGCCAGCTGTTGTAGTCAGGCCAGTTGTTGTTGTAGTCAGACCAGCTGTGGTTGTTGTCGGTCCAGTCGTGGTTGTTGTCGGTCCAGATGTTATTGTCGTCGGGCCAGCTGTTGTTGTTGTGGGACCAGCTGTTGTTGTCATGCCAGCTGTTGTAGTCAGGCCAGCTGTGGTTGGGCGAGCTGTGGTTGTTGTCAGTCCGGCTGTAGTGATTGTTGGGCCAGCTGTGGTTGTTGTTGGGCCAGCTGTGGTTGTTGTTTGACCATCTGTTGTTGTCAGCCCAGCTGTGGTTGTTGTCAGTCCAGCTGTAGTGGTTGTCGGCCCATTTGTGGTTGATATCTGTCCAGCTGTGGTTGTTGTTTGACCAGCTGTGGTTGAAGTTGCGCCAGCTGTGGTAGTTGTTGGGAGAGATGTCATTGTCGTGCCAGCTATAGTTGTCGGTTCAGTTGTGGTTGTTGTGGGGCCAGCTGTCGTTAAGGTCAGGCCATCTGTGGTAGTTGTTGTCTGGCCAGCTGTTGTAGTCAGGCCAGTTGTTGTTGTAGTCAGGCCAGCTGTGGTTGTTGTTGGTCCAGCTGTGGATGTTGTTGGACCAGCTGTGGTTGTTGTTAGGCCCGCAGTTGTTATTGCAGGTCCAACAGCTGTTGTTGATTTTTGACCATCTGTTGTTGTCGGCCCATCTGTGGTTGATATCTGTCCTGCTGTGGTTGTTGTTTGACCAGCTGTGGTTGGAGTTGCGCCAGCTGTGGTAGTTGTTGGGAGAGCTGTCGTTGTCGTGCCAGCCATAGTTGTCGGTTCAGTTGTGGTGGTTGTTGGTTCAACAGTTGTTGTTTTTGGGCCAATTGTGGTTGTTGTGGGGCCAGCTGTCATTAAGGTCAGGCCATCTGTGGTAGTCGTTGGGCTAGCTGTTGTTGTTGTCTGGCCAGCTGTTGTAGTCATGCCAGTTGTTGTTGTAGTCAGGCCAGCTGTGGTTGTTGTCGGTCCAGCTGTGGATGTTGTTGGACCAGCTGTGGTGGTTGATAGGCCTGCAGTGGTTATTGCAGGTCCAACAGCTGTTGTTGTTTTTTGACCATCTGTTGTTGTCGGCCCATCTGTGGTTGATATCTGTCCTGCTGTGGTTGTTGTTTGACCAGCTGTGGTTGATGTTGCGCCAGCTGTGGTAGTTGTTGGGAGAGCTGTCATTGTCGTGCCAGCTATAGTTATCGGTTCAGTTGTGGTGGTTGTTGGTTCAGCAGTTGTTTGGCCAATTGTGGTTTTTGTGGGGCCAGCTGTCGTTAAGGTCAGGCCATCTGTGGTTGTTGTTGGGCTAGCTGTTGTTGTTGTCTGGCCAGCTGTTGTAGTCAGGCCAGTTGTTGTTGTAGTCAGACCAGCTGTGGTTGTTGTCGGTCCAGTCGTGGTTGTTGTCGGTCCAGATGTTATTGTCGTCGCGCCAGCTGTGGGAGTTGTTGGAATAGCTGTCGTTGTCGGTCCAGCTGTGGTTGTTGTCGGTCCAGCTGTGGTTGTTGTCGTGCCATCTGTGATAGTTGTTGGGCTAGCTGTGGTTGTTGTCTGGCCAGCTGTTGTAGTCAGGCCAGTTGTTGTTGTTGTCGGGCCAACTGTTGTTTTTGTGGGACCAGCTGTTGTTGTCATGCCAGCTGTTGTAGTCAGGCCAGCTGTGGTTGGGTGAGCTGTGGTTGTTGTCAGTCCAGCTGTGGTGATTGTTGGGCCAGCTGTGGTTGTTGTTGGGCCAGCTGTGGTTGTTGTTTGACCATCTGTTGTTGTCAGCCCATTTGTGGTCGATATCTGTCCAGCTGTGGTTGTTGTTTGACCAGCTGTGGTTGAAGTTGCGCCAGCTGTGGTAGTTGTTGGGAGAGATGTCATTGTCGTGCCAGCTATAGTTGATTCAGTTGTGGTTGTTGTGGGGCCAGCTGTCGTTAAAGTCAGGCCATCTGTGGTAGTTGTTGGGCTAGCTGTTGTTGTTGTCTGGCCAGCTGTTGTAGTCAGGCCAGTTGTTGTTGTAGTCAGACCAGCTGTGGTTGTTGTTGGTCCAGTCGTGGTTGTTGTCGGTCCAGATGTTATTGTCGTCGGGCCAGCTGTGGGAGTTGTTGGAATAGCTGTCGTTGTCGGTCCAGCTGTGGTGGTTGTCGTGCTATCTGTGATAGTTGTTGGGCTAGCTGTGGTTGTTGTCTGGCCAGCTGTTGTAGTCAGGCCAGATGCTGTTGTTGTCGGGCCAACTGTTGTTGTTGTGGGACCAGCTGTTGTTGTCATGCCAGCTGTTGTAGTCAGGCCAGCTGTGGTTGGGCGAGCTGTGGTTGTTGTCAGTCCGGCTGTAGTGATTGTTGGGCCAGCTGTGGTTGTTGTTGGGCCAGCTGTGGTTGTTGTTTGACCATCTGTTGTTGTCAGCCCAGCTGTGGTTGTTGTCAGTCCAGCTGTAGTGGTTGTCGGCCCATTTGTGGTTGATATCTGTCCAGCTGTGGTTGTTGTTTGACCAGCTGTGGTTGAAGTTGCGCCAGCTGTGGTAGTTGTTGGGAGAGATGTCATTGTCGTGCCAGGTATAGTTGTCGGTTCAGTTGTGGTTGTTGTGGGGCCAGCTGTCGTTAAGGTCAGGCCATCTGTGGTAGTTGTTGGGCTAGCTGTTGTTGTTGTCTGGCCAGATGTTGTAGTCAGGCCAATTGTTGTTGTAGTCAGGCCAGCTGTGGTTGTTGTCGGTCCAGCTGTGGATGTTGTTGGACCAGCTGTGGTTGTTGTTAGGCCCGCAGTGGTTATTGCAGGTCCAACAGCTATTGTTGATTTTTGACCATCTGTTGTTGTTGGCCCAACTGTGGTTGATATCTGTCCAGCTGTGGTTGTTGTTTGACCAGCTGTGGTTGAAGTTGCGCCAGCTGTGGTAGTTGTTGGGAGAGCTGTCGTTGTCGTGCCAGCCATAGTTGTCGGTTCAGTTGTGGTGGTTGTTGGTTCAACAGTTGTTGTTTTTGGGCCAATTGTGGTTGTTGTGGGGCCAGCTGTCATTAAGGTCAGGCCATCTGTGGTAGTCGTTGGGCTAGCTGTTGTTGTTGTCTGGCCAGCTGTTGTAGTCATGCCAGTTGTTGTTGTAGTCAGGCCAGCTGTGGTTGTTGTCGGTCCAGCTGTGGATGTTGTTGGACCAGCTGTGGTGGTTGATAGGCCTGCAGTGGTTATTGCAGGTCCAACAGCTGTTGTTGTTTTTGACCATCTGTTGTTGTCGGCCCATCTGTGGTTGATATCTGTCCTGCTGTGGTTGTTGTTTGACCAGCTGTGGTTGATGTTGCGCCAGCTGTGGTAGTTGTTGGGAGAGCTGTCATTGTCGTGCCAGCTATAGTTATCGGTTCAGTTGTGGTGGTTGTTGGTTCAGCAGTTGTTTGGCCAATTGTGGTTTTTGTGGGGCCAGCTGTCGTTAAGGTCAGGCCATCTGTGGTTGTTGTTGGGCTAGCTGTTGTTGTTGTCTGGCCAGCTGTTGTAGTCAGGCCAGTTGTTGTTGTAGTCAGACCAGCTGTGGTTGTTGTCGGTCCAGTCGTGGTTGTTGTCGGTCCAGATGTTATTGTCGTCGCGCCAGCTGTGGGAGTTGTTGGAATAGCTGTCGTTGTCGGTCTAGCTGTGGTTGTTGTCGGTCCAGCTGTGGTTGTTGTCGTGCCATCTGTGATAGTTGTTGGGCTAGCTGTGGTTGTTGTCTGGCCAGCTGTTGTAGTCAGGCCAGTTGTTGTTGTTGTCGGGCCAACTGTTGTTTTTGTGGGACCAGCTGTTGTTGTCATGCCAGCTGTTGTAGTCAGGCCAGCTGTGGTTGGGTGAGCTGTGGTTGTTGTCAGTCCAGCTGTGGTGATTGTTGGGCCAGCTGTGGTTGTTGTTGGGCCAGCTGTGGTTGTTGTTTGACCATCTGTTGTTGTCAGCCCATTTGTGGTCGATATCTGTCCAGCTGTGGTTGTTGTTTGACCAGCTGTGGTTGAAGTTGCGCCAGCTGTGGTAGTTGTTGGGAGAGATGTCATTGTCGTGCCAGCTATAGTTGATTCAGTTGTGGTTGTTGTGGGGCCAGCTGTCGTTAAAGTCAGGCCATCTGTGGTAGTTGTTGGGCTAGCTGTTGTTGTTGTCTGGCCAGCTGTTGTAGTCAGGCCAGTTGTTGTTGTAGTCAGACCAGCTGTGGTTGTTGTTGGTCCAGTCGTGGTTGTTGTCGGTCCAGATGTTATTGTCGTCGGGCCAGCTGTGGGAGTTGTTGGAATAGCTGTCGTTGTCGGTCCAGCTGTGGTGGTTGTCGTGCTATCTGTGATAGTTGTTGGGCTAGCTGTGGTTGTTGTCTGGCCAGCTGTTGTAGTCAGGCCAGATGCTGTTGTTGTCGGGCCAACTGTTGTTGTTGTGGGACCAGCTGTTGTTGTCATGCCAGCTGTTGTAGTCAGGCCAGCTGTGGTTGGGCGAGCTGTGGTTGTTGTCAGTCCGGCTGTAGTGATTGTTGGGCCAGCTGTGGTTGTTGTTGGGCCAGCTGTGGTTGTTGTTTGACCATCTGTTGTTGTCAGCCCAGCTGTGGTTGTTGTCAGTCCAGCTGTAGTGGTTGTCGGCCCATTTGTGGTTGATATCTGTCCAGCTGTGGTTGTTGTTTGACCAGCTGTGGTTGAAGTTGCGCCAGCTGTGGTAGTTGTTGGGAGAGATGTCATTGTCGTGCCAGGTATAGTTGTCGGTTCAGTTGTGGTTGTTGTGGGGCCAGCTGTCGTTAAGGTCAGGCCATCTGTGGTAGTTGTTGGGCTAGCTGTTGTTGTTGTCTGGCCAGATGTTGTAGTCAGGCCAATTGTTGTTGTAGTCAGGCCAGCTGTGGTTGTTGTCGGTCCAGCTGTGGATGTTGTTGGACCAGCTGTGGTTGTTGTTAGGCCCGCAGTGGTTATTGCAGGTCCAACAGCTATTGTTGATTTTTGACCATCTGTTGTTGTTGGCCCAACTGTGGTTGATATCTGTCCAGCTGTGGTTGTTGTTTGACCAGCTGTGGTTGAAGTTGCGCCAGCTGTGGTAGTTGTTGGGAGAGCTGTCGTTGTCGTGCCAGCCATAGTTGTCGGTTCAGTTGTGGTGGTTGTTGGTTCAGCAGTTGTTGTTGTTGGGCCAATTGTGGTTGTTGTGGGGCCAGCTGTCGTTAAGGTCAGGCCATCTGTGGTAGTTTTTGGGCTAGCTGTTGTTGTTGTCTGGCCAGCTGTTGTAGTCAGTCCAGTTGTTGTTGTAGTCAGGCGAGCTGTGGTTGTTGTCGGTCCAGCTGTGGATGTTGTTGGACCAGCTGTGGTTGTTGTTAGGCCCGCAGTGGTTATTGCAGGTCCAACAGCTGTTGTTGATTTTTGACCATCTGTTGTTGTCGGCCCATCTGTGGTTGATATCTGTCCAGCTGTGGTTGTTGTTTGACCAGCTGTGGTTGAAGTTGGACCAGCTGTGGTAGTTGTTGGGAGAGCTGTCGTTGTCGTGCCAGCTATAGTTGTCGGTTCAGTTGTGGTGGTTGTTGGTTCAGCAGTTGTTTGGCCAGCTGTGGTAGTTGTTGGGAGAGATGTCATTGTCGTGCCAGCTATAGTTGATTCAGTTGTGGTTGTTGTGGGGCCAGCTGTCGTTAAGGTCAGGCAATCTGTGGTAGTTGTTGGGCTAGCTGTTGTTGTTATCTGGCCAGCTGTTGTAGTCAGGCCAGTTGTTGTTGTAGTCAGGCCAGCTGTGGTTGTTGTCGGTCCAGCTGTGGATGTTGTTGGACCAGCTGTGGTTGATGTTGCGCCAGCTGTGGTAGTTGTTGGAGAGCTGTCATTGTCGTGCCAGCTATAGTTGTCGGTCAGTTGTGGTGGTTGTGGTTCAGCAGTTGTTTGGCAATTGTGGTTGTTGTGGGCCAGCTGTCGTTAAGGTCAGGCCATCTGTGGTAGTTGTTGGGCTAGCTGTTGTTGTTGTCTGGCCAGCTGTTGTAGTCAGGCCAGTTGTTGTTGTAGTCAGACCAGCTGTGGTTGTTGTCGGTCCAGTCGTGGTTGTTGTCGGTCCAGATGTTATTGTCGTCGGGCCAGCTGTGGGAGTTGTTGGAATAGCTGTCGTTGTCGGTCCAGCTGTGGTGGTTGTCGTGCTATCTGTGATAGTTGTTGGGCTAGCTGTGGTTGTTGTCTGGCCAGCTGTTGTAGTCAGGCCAGATGTTGTTGTTGTCGGGCCAACTGTTGTTGTTGTGGGACCAGCTGTTGTTGTCATGCCAGCTGTTGTAGTCAGGCCAGCTGTGGTTGGGCGAGCTGTGGTTGTTGTCAGTCCGGCTGTAGTGATTGTTGGGCCAGCTGTGGTTGTTGTTGGGCCAGCTGTGGTTGTTGTTTGACCATCTGTTGTTGTCAGCCCAGCTGTGGTTGTTGTCAGTCCAGCTGTAGTGGTTGTCGGCCCATTTGTGGTTGATATCTGTCCAGCTGTGGTTGTTGTTTGACCAGCTGTGGTTGAAGTTGCGCCAGCTGTGGTAGTTGTTGGGAGAGCTGTCATTGTCGTGCCAACTATAGTTGTCGGTTCAGTTGTGGTGGTTGTTGGTTCAGCAGTTGTTTGGCCAGCTGTGGTAGTTGTTGGGAGAGATGTCATTGTCGTGCCAGCTATAGTTGATTCAGTTGTGGTTGTTGTGGGGCCAGCTGTCCTTAAGGTCAGGCCATCTGTGGTAGTTGATGGGCTAGCTGTTGTTGATATCTGTCCAGCTGTGGTTGTTGTTTGACCAGCTGTGGTTGAAGTTGCGCCAGCTGTGGTAGTTGTTGGGAGAGATGTCATTGTCGTGCCAGCTATAGTTGTCGGTTCAGTTGTGGTTGTTGTGGGGCCAGCTGTCGTTAAGGTCAGGCCATCTGTGGTAGTTGTTGTCTGGCCAGCTGTTGTAGTCAGGCCAGTTGTTGTTGTAGTCAGGCCAGCTGTGGTTGTTGTTGGTCCAGCTGTGGATGTTGTTGGACCAGCTGTGGTTGTTGTTAGGCCCGCAGTTGTTATTGCAGGTCCAACAGCTGTTGTTGATTTTTGACCATCTGTTGTTGTCGGCCCATCTGTGGTTGATATCTGTCCTGCTGTGGTTGTTGTTTGACCAGCTGTGGTTGGAGTTGCGCCAGCTGTGGTAGTTGTTGGGAGAGCTGTCGTTGTCGTGCCAGCCATAGTTGTCGGTTCAGTTGTGGTGGTTGTTGGTTCAACAGTTGTTGTTTTTGGGCCAATTGTGGTTGTTGTGGGGCCAGCTGTCATTAAGGTCAGGCCATCTGTGGTAGTCGTTGGGCTAGCTGTTGTTGTTGTCTGGCCAGCTGTTGTAGTCATGCCAGTTGTTGTTGTAGTCAGGCCAGCTGTGGTTGTTGTCGGTCCAGCTGTGGATGTTGTTGGACCAGCTGTGGTGGTTGATAGGCCTGCAGTGGTTATTGCAGGTCCAACAGCTGTTGTTGTTTTTTGACCATCTGTTGTTGTCGGCCCATCTGTGGTTGATATCTGTCCTGCTGTGGTTGTTGTTTGACCAGCTGTGGTTGATGTTGCGCCAGCTGTGGTAGTTGTTGGGAGAGCTGTCATTGTCGTGCCAGCTATAGTTATCGGTTCAGTTGTGGTGGTTGTTGGTTCAGCAGTTGTTTGGCCAATTGTGGTTTTTGTGGGGCCAGCTGTCGTTAAGGTCAGGCCATCTGTGGTTGTTGTTGGGCTAGCTGTTGTTGTTGTCTGGCCAGCTGTTGTAGTCAGGCCAGTTGTTGTTGTAGTCAGACCAGCTGTGGTTGTTGTCGGTCCAGTCGTGGTTGTTGTCGGTCCAGATGTTATTGTCGTCGCGCCAGCTGTGGGAGTTGTTGGAATAGCTGTCGTTGTCGGTCCAGCTGTGGTTGTTGTCGGTCCAGCTGTGGTTGTTGTCGTGCCATCTGTGATAGTTGTTGGGCTAGCTGTGGTTGTTGTCTGGCCAGCTGTTGTAGTCAGGCCAGTTGTTGTTGTTGTCGGGCCAACTGTTGTTGTTGTGGGACCAGCTGTTGTTGTCATGCCAGCTGTTGTAGTCAGGCCAGCTGTGGTTGGGTGAGCTGTGGTTGTTGTCAGTCCAGCTGTGGTGATTGTTGGGCCAGCTGTGGTTGTTGTTGGGCCAGCTGTGGTTGTTGTTTGACCATCTGTTGTTGTCAGCCCATTTGTGGTTGATATCTGTCCAGCTGTGGTTGTTGTTTGACCAGCTGTGGTTGAAGTTGCGCCAGCTGTGGTAGTTGTTGGGAGAGATGTCATTGTCGTGCCAGCTATAGTTGATTCAGTTGTGGTTGTTGTGGGGCCAGCTGTCGTTAAAGTCAGGCCATCTGTGGTAGTTGTTGGGCTAGCTGTTGTTGTTGTCTGGCCAGCTGTTGTAGTCAGGCCAATTGTTGTTGTAGTCAGGCCAGTTGTGGTTGTTGTCGGCCCAGCTGTAGTTGTTGTCGGTCCAGTCATGGTAGATGTTGGGATAGCTGTCGATTGTCGTAACAGCTGTGGTTGTTGTCGGTCCAGCTGTGGTTGTTGTCGTGCCATCTGTGATAGTTGTTGGGCTAGCTGTGGTTGTAGTCAGGCCAGTTGTTGTTGTCAGTCCAGCTGTAGTGGTTGTTTGGCCAGCTGTGGGTGTTGTTGGTCCAGCTGTGGTTGTTGTTGGACCATCTGTTGTTGTCGGCCCAGATTTGGATGTTGTCTGTCCAGCTGTAGTGGTTTTTGGGCCAGCTGTGGTTGCTGTTTGACCAGCTGTGGTTGATATATGTCCAGCTGTGGTTGTTGGTGGGCCAGCTGTGGTTGTAGTTGAAACAGCTGTGGTTGTTGATGGGCCAGCTGTGGTTGTAGTTGAAACAGCAGTGGTTGTTGATGGGCCAGCTGTGTTTGTTATTTGTCCAATTGTGGTTGTTGTCGGTCCAAAGGTGGTTGTTGTTAGGCCAGCTGTGGTTGTCACACCAGCTGTGGTTGTCAGTCCAGATGTGGTTGATGTCGGGCCAGATGTGGTTGTAGATGCAAATGTATGTCCGGATCCTATTTTTGGTTTTAAGAAACATTTGTTAAACATTTAATCATAGACATATCTATTGATAATTTGAAATTAAATTTCAGTTAAATACAATCACCAACTCACCAACATACAGAAGGAGGATAACATGAATCTGTAATTTCATTGTGGATTTTCCTGAAAATAAAAATATGATTATGTATTTTCTCGTAGAAGAACATAAAATCATCATAATCAATAACTTTTATTTTAGGTTTGTATAAATATATACTCTAATACATGATTATTATATATGGGATTATCTATTATATATATATATATATATATATATATATATATATATACTGTATATATAATATTCCAGCAATGTAGAAATGTCAATACTTTTATGTCTGAAAATCTTAAACAAATATCCATCATCCAACAATAATTAAAATATATACAAAAATCTGCTCCAACAACTTAGTCCTCCATCAAATCACACTTGTAAATTCTGAATTGCCATGGATTCCAACACATGAAGCCAACATTGAGTTCCTTACTGTGTTTGTGCTGCTGGAGATGGTGTTGGTCCCGGAGTAGGAGTGGAGCTTCAGCTGTGTGTCGTCCTGATCCGGGACAGAGGACTTTATAAAGCAAGGTGAGTAAGCTAGCTGACGTTAACACAATACCACCACACCTTCCTGAAGATACCTCTTGGGGTGTGGGTGTTTATCTTATTCACCTTTGTTCATCAATTTAGAACCAGGTGTGGTCCACTTTGAATTGAATCACTCACTGGGCCACATTCTGATATTGTCTTCAGATGTTTATTTCTTAAAATAGATTCTATTTTAAGTTATACTTTGACGTCTCTTTACAGATGATGCTGGAACACACCTATATACTGTTGTCTGTGACGTTACCTTTTGGGAACATGGGGTGAATGTTTTCTCTTCTTCTGATTAGTTTTTTTGCATTGCTGGGTTCTATTTAATAGGCTATTACTATGTATAATATATAATATAGTCTGTCTCATATATGATAATAAGACACACACCAAAATCCAGCCTTACTTGCTGTGCTTTTTGATGTCTAACCTCTAAATCAGAAATAATACATATTAATGTATGTATCAATTTTATAAAAAGGTTAACAGGGTAAAGGTTTTCTTCAACGGAGTCCATTAAAAGGGGGATCCTGGGATACTTTAAGAATGTGTCTTAAGAAATGTGCATTATCTCTAATAAGGACTGAATGTGAGAGTAGCATTTAATATAGTAGAAGAGTGACATTTTTCCCTGATAAGTCATGGACGGACAAAACCACATCATAACTCATAACCATCCCCAACACAACATGCAGAACAACACAACATCATAACTCATAACCATCCCCAATACGACATGTTGAACAACACCACATCATACCTCATAACCATCCCCAACACAACATGTTAAACAACACAACATCATAACTCATAAACCTCCAAAACACAACATCATAACTCATAACCATCCCCAACACGACATGTTGAACAACACAACATGTTAAACAACACAACATGTTGAACAACATCCCCATGGGATTTGGCTGTGTCCTATCTATAAATATAATGGCTACATTATATTCACTTTACCATATTATATTATATTTTCGGTTCATATCGGTTTTAGAGACATGTTGTCCAATATATAGGCTTACACTAAATCCAACATAAAATGGTTAATGTAATGTTATTATTATATTTAAAATTATGTCCTGACTGAACATTATTATTATTTTATCCAATATTATGCTCTTACAATTTAACGTAATTAAATGTATTATTATCATTATTACAAGATACAAGATTTGTATTGGCCATTTGTAACAAGTACATAGGAATGCTTACTCCACATTCCCTCCCGCGTATAAATCTCATAAACACCATAAAAATAATATATACAATAAAATAAACAAAAAAGAGCAGCAAAGTGACTTAAATTATATGTACATGTTTTTTTTGTTTTTGTTTTTTTACAAAAATCTTTCAAAAGCAACTATTATTATTATTATTATTATTATTATTATTATTGTTATTATTATCATTATTATTATTATTATTAGTAGTATTATTATCATCAGTGTTAGTATTATTATTATCATTATCATGATATTAATCATTATCATTATCATTATTAAATTATTATTCATATTATTCATAATATCATATATCCTTATCATTATCATTATTATAATCATTATCATTATCATTATTAAATTATTATTCATATTATTCATATTATTCATATTATTCATAATACATTATCATTATCATTATCATTATCATTATCATTATTATAATCATTATCATTATCATTATTATTATTATTATCCTTAATATTATTAATATTATTATCAATATTATTTTATTATTATTAATATTATTATTATTATTATTATAATATCCGTTAGTAGAGAGAGTACCGAAAATGTATACTCAAGTAAATGTACATTTACCCCCATAAGAGCTTAACATTTGAGAAAACTACTAAACAAACATTTAAAATTGACTTGGTTAATAAATTACTCAAAGTACAAGTTACTTTCCTTTTGGCCATGCAAAAAGCTGTTTTTTTCATGAAGGAGAGCAGTGAGGCTAAACAAAATAATTAAGATAGATACAATTAAAGGATCTATCCCTCATGACCTTAAGGATATCAATGGCTAATGTAGAACAGTAAAAAGTACATTACTGGCTCAAAGATATACTCAAGTAAAAAGTAAAAGTACAGGGGTGCGTTTCCCGATAACGTTGTCTCTTAGCGTGTTACGAAGACTTGAAAGGTATACCTTACTAAAGTTGTTTACTGTTCTACGTGTGTTCCCCGAACTATCCCTTAGGAGGTTGCTTAAGGTATACCTTCTTACGTCCGACATTAGTAGAAATGGTGCTGAAATCGATGGCTCGAGAATCGACTATTCACTCCAGGTAGCGACTGCTTCACCGCGTTATGAGAGGATGTGGTGTTCTTTATCAATAAAACACTGCAGGAATACTAAAAAATATTGCATTTATCATGACTGAGAACATATTCATAGAATTTAAAACTTACAAACTCAATTATCAAACCGTAAATATAATGATTGCCTAAAGGTGGCAGGAGCCCGCCACCTCAGATTGTGATATCAAGCCTCTTCCCGCTACACCACCTCAGCAAATTACGCCACCTACCAGTACACCTAATTTGGCAAGAAAAGGTTGATTTAAATCTTTTTTATGTCATTGTCATGGTGCCTTAAATAACTTTGCAATTACGGTTGATTAACCAGCAGCCCCATCACATAACTGGTGTAGTTCACAATTCTCTCTGATTGGCTGACAATTTCAATAAAAGCGCACCAACAAGAAATGAACATTAGATATGTTGATTATATATATATTATATATATATGATATGTCAGGGCAAAAACAGGTCTGCCAGCTTCACCAATGTGGAGATGGAGGTCATGCTGGATGAGGTGGCGCTGAATCGTGAAGCACTGTTTTCGAGTTTTAGGAGTTTAAGAGGCGATTTCATGTTCAATAAAGTGCAAAATGTATCCACCGTAATGTATAATTTCTGCATGAAAACATTCCCATTAATGTGGTATTTTTGTTGTATATTATTACCGTTATGAACTACAACTGTAGAATTATAAGTGTACATATTGATTCACAGATTGAAATGAAACTAGGTCAGATTTCAGCTGATTTCAGAGGCTTGCGGGTCGGAACAGTGGTGGCCACTAGCGGTGTGAGCTGACAACATCGCTAAGGTAGAGTTAAGAGAGGTCCAGACCTGCCTCACGAAAGTGTCACTTACGGAAGGTATACTTAGCTAAGAACGTTTCGGGACACACGGCGAAACGTTAAGGTACAGCTTAAGGTAGAACTTACGAACGACGTAGCGTTAAGAAGGCTTCGGGAAACGCACCCCAGTTTGATACTTGTTCCTCAAAAATACTAAATGTTTACTCATGTTACTTAACCCCTTCCCCCCCCCCTGAGATAACACATGACTTTGGTTTCATAAAACATACATATCTTTAATATTTAGATTGAATAAATACATATTATAATTATATAAATAATAAATATCAGTTAAGTGGTTTCATTGTAATACATATGACTGATTACAGATGTGATAGGTTGTGTCTGCCTGTAAAATTGTAATCAATTATCATATTAAAAAGATAAGTCACATTTACTTGATCACACTGTATAAGTATATCATGTCTCGGAGACCCAGAGATACTGTGAACAATTGGAAAAATATATTAACGATACATTAATTAATACTTAATAAATACAAAAAAATAAGTACAAAAAGTGTGTGATGAAACACTAAAATGAAAGCTTGGTTGTGAATGCAATTACTGTAAGAACAAGAAAACTGTATTGATTCTGAACTGAAGAGGACAATGCTGTAGTTGTTGTCGGACCAACTGTGGTTGTTGGCAGGCCAACTGTAGTTGTTGTCGGGCTAAATGTAGTTGTTGTTTGGCCAGCTGTGGTTGTAGTCAGGCCAGCAGTAGTTGTCAGACCAACTGTGGTTGTTGTCGGTCCAGCTGTGATTGTTGTTTGACCAGCCATGGTTGTTGTTGGGCCAGCTGTGGTTGTAGTCAGGCTAGCTTGGTTGTTGTGAGGTGGTCAGGCCAGCTGTGGTTGTGTGTGTTGGGCCAGCTGTGGTGGTGTGCCAGTATGTGACCAGCTGTGGTTGTTGTTGTGCCAGCTGTTGGGCCCGTTGTGGTTGTTGTCTGGCCAACTAAGGTTGTTGTCGGGCCAGCTGTAGTTGTTGTTTGACCTGCTGCCGTTGTTGGGCCAGCTGTGGTTGTCGTCTGACCAGCTGTGGTTGTAGTCAAGCTACTTGTTGTGGTAGTCAAGCCAGCTGTGGTTAAAGTCAGGCCAGCAGTAGTTGTCAGGCCAACTGTAGTTGTTGTCGGACCAACTGTGGTTGTTGGCAGGCCAACTGTAGTTGTTGTCGGGCTAAATGTGGTTGTTGTTTGGCCAGCTGTGGTTGTTGTTTGACCAGCTGTAGTTGACAGAACGTCTGTGGTTGTTGTTGGTCCAGCTGTAGTGGTTGTTTGCCCAGCTGTGGTTGTTGTCGGTCCAGCTGTGATTGTTGTTTGACCAGCCATGGTTGTTGTTGGGCCAGCTGTGGTTGTTGTGAGGCTACTTGTTGTTATAGTCAGGCCAGCTGTGGTTGTTGTTGGGCCAGCTGTGGTGGTCGTCTGACCAGCTGTGGTTGTTGTCAGGCCAGCTGTTGTTGGGCCAGCTGTGGTGGTTGTTGGACCAGCTATTGTTGACAGGCCAGCTGTGGTTGTTGTTGTGCCAGCTGTTGGGCCCGTTGTGGTTGTTGTCTGGCCAACTAAGGTTGTTGTCGGGCCAGCTGTAGTTGTTGTTTGACCTGCTGCCGTTGTTGGGCCAGCTGTGGTTGTCGTCTGACCAGCTGTGGTTGTAGTCAAGCTACTTGTTGTGGTAGTCAAGCCAGCTGTGGTTAAAGTCAGGCCAGCAGTAGTTGTCAGGCCAACTGTAGTTGTTGTCGGACCAACTGTGGTTGTTGGCAGGCCAACTGTAGTTGTTGTCGGGCTAAATGTGGTTGTTGTTTGGCCAGCTGTGGTTGTTGTTTGACCAGCTGTAGTTGACAGAACGTCTGTGGTTGTTGTTGGTCCAGCTGTAGTGGTTGTTGGCCCAGCTGTGGTTGATGTCGGTCCAGCTATAGAGGTTGTTGGGCCAGCTGTGGTTGTTGTCAGTCCAGATGTGGTTGTCGATGCAATTGTAGTTGTAGACTCGGTATGTCCAGATCCTATTTTTGGTTTTAAGAAAGATTTGTTAAACATTCAATCATAGACATATCTATTAATATAATAATATGAAATGTAGTTTCAGTTCAATATAATCACTTCTGAACTCACCAACATACAGAAGGAGGATAACATAAATCTGTAATTTCATTGTGGACGTTATTTTCCTGTAAATAAAAATATGATTACGTTTTTTCTCACAGCAGAAAACAGCACAAGTACAGTACAGCGAAAATATTTGTAATAAATTATATATTCCAACAATGTAGAAATGTCAACCCTTTTATGTCAGAAAATCTTAAACAAATATCCATCATCCCACAATAATTCAGATATACACAAAAATCTGCTCCATCTACAACAACTTAGTCCTCCATCAAATCACAATTGTAAATTCAGAATTGCCATGGATTCCAACACATGAAGCCAACATTGAGTTCCTTACTGTGTTTGTGCTGCTGGAGATGGTGTTGGTCCCGGAGCAGGAGTGGAGCTTCAGCTGTGTGTCGTCCTGATCCGGGACAGAGGACTTTATAAAGCAATGTGAGTAAGCTAGCTGACGTTAACACAATACCACCACACCTTCCTGAAGATACCTCTTGGGGTGTGGGTGTTTATCTTATTCACCTTTGTTCATCAATTTAGAACCAGGTGTGGTCCACTTTGAATTGAATCACTCACTGGGCCACATTCTGATATTGTCTTCAGATGTTTATTTCTTAAAATAGATTCTATTTTAAGTTATACTTTGACGTCTCTTTACAGATGATGCTGGAACACACCTATATACTGTTGTCTGTGACGTTACCTTTTGGGAACATGGGGTGAATGTTTTCTCTTCTTCTGATTCGTTTGTTTGCATTGCTGGGTTCTATTTAATAGGCTATTACTATGTATAATATATAATATAGTCTGTCTCATATATGATAATAAGACACACACCAAAATCCAGCCTTACTTGCTGTGCTTTTTGATGTCTAACCTCTAAATCAGAAATAATACATATTAATGTATGTATCAATTTTATAAAAAGGTTACCAGGGTAAAGGTTTTCTTCAACAGAGTCCATTAAAAGGGGGATTCTGGGATACTTTAAGAATGTGTCTTAAGAAATGTGCATTATCTCTAATAAGGACTGAATGTGAGCGTAGCATTTAATATAGTAGAAGAGCCATTTTTCCCTGATCAGTCATGGATGGACAACACCACATCATAACTCATAACCATCCCCAACACAACATGCAGAACAACACAACATCATAACTCATAACCATCCCCAACACAACATGCAGAACAACACAACATCATAACTCATAACCATCCCCAATACGACATGTTGAACAACACAACATCATAACTCATAACCATCCACAACACAACATCATAACTCATAACCATCCCAACACAACATGCAGAACAACACAACATCATAACTCATAACCATCCCCAATACGACATGTTGAACAACACAACATCATAACTCATAACCATCCACAACACCACATCAAAACTCATAACCATCCCCAACACAACATGCAGAACAACACAACATCATAACTCATAACCATCCCCAACACAACATGCAGAACAACACAACCTCATAACTCATAACCATCCCCAACACAACATATTAAACAACACAACGTCATAACTCATAACCCTCCAAAACACAACGTTATAACTCATAACCATCCCAAACAGGACATGTTGAACAACACAACATGTTGAACAACACAACATGTTGAACAACACCCCCATGGGATTGGGCTGTGTCCTATCTATAAATGAAATGGCTACAATATATTCACTTTACCATATTCAATTAGATTTTCGGTTCATATTTATATTGAGACATATCGGTTTTAGAGACATGTTGTCCAATATATAGGCTGCGCTTTGTCACCCACCCTGTTTGTGATTTTCATAGACAGGATTTCAAGGCGTAGTCATGGAGGGGAGGGGTTTCAGTATGGTGGGCTCAGGATTGAATCGCTGCTGTTTGCAGATGATGTGGTCCTGTTTGCGTCATCAGTATGTGACCTTCAGCACTCACTGGATCGGTTTGCAGCGGAATGTGAATCGGCTGGGATGAGGATCAGCACCTCCAAATCTGAGGCCGGTGGATTGTCTACTCCAAGTAGGGAGGGAGTCCTTATCCCAAGTGAAGGAGTTCAAGTATCTCGTGCTCGAGTGAGGGGAGGATGGAGCGTGAGATTGACAGGAGAATAGGTGCAGCGGGAGCGGTATTGGGTGCACTTTGGCGCACCGTTGAAACCAAAAGAGAGCTGACCCAGAAGGCAAAGCTCTCGATCTACCGATCAGTCTTCGTTCCTACCCTCACCTATGGCCATGAGCAATGGGTAATGACCGAAAGGACAAGATCGCGAATACAAGCGGCCGAAATGAGTTTCCTCAGGAGGGTGGCTGGTATCTCCCTGAGGGATAGGGTGAGAAGCTCAGTCACTTGTGAGAGACTCGGAGTAGAGCCGCTGCTCCTTCGCGTAGAAAGGAGCCAGTTGAGGTGGTTCGGGCATCTAGTAAGGATGCTTCCTGGTCGCCTCCTGAGGGAGGTTTTCCAGGCACATCCAACTGGGAAGAGACCAAGGGGCAGACCGAGGTACAGGTGGGGTGATTACATCTCCACACTGGCCTGGGAACGCCTCGGGATCCCCCAGTCAGAGCTAGTCGATGTTGCCAGGGAGAAGGAAGTTTGGAGTCCCCTGCTGAAGCTACTACCTCCGCGACCCGATTACGGATAAGCGGGAGAAGATGGATGGATGGATATTATTATTATTATTATTATTATTATTATTATTTTTAAGTATCCGTTAGTAGAGAGTACTGAAAATTCAAGTAAATATACATTTCAAGTAAATATACATTTACCCCCATAAAAGCTTAACATTTGAGAAAACTACTAAAACAAAAGTTAAAATTGACTTGGTTAATAAATTACTCAAAGTACAAGTTACTTTCCTTTTGGTCATGCAAAAAGCTGTTATTTTGTTCTCCCCCGCGGCTGCAGCGCATCACCGTGATCTTCCCCCTCATGTTTTCCTGCCCGTCTTATTGGCTGCCTGGGACCTCATTAATTCCACCTGTTATGTTCCTTGTAATTAAATAGGCGGCGTCTTCTTTTGTTCAGCGCCAGTTCATTAAATACTGTTTTGTTTCATGTTAGAGTTCTTACTTGTTTCATGTGTATGAACAAGCAGGGACGTGCACAGACATTTTAGGGGGCAGGAGCTCAAGTGAGAAAAAGGGCACTTTTATATCATTTATAAAAAAACGATATATACGATATATATTTAAAACAAAAAGTTAAATATAATTGCACATCTCTGACTTAATGACCATTTAATTGTAATACCCTCACACTCACGCAATTGTTTATTACTCAGAATTCTACTATTCTACAATTCTACAGTTAACACAGAGACAATGGTCTTCTTTAGTATTCACTACGCACAAGAGCAGACAACAACAAAGGAAACTATGCCACAATGTGCATGTTTTCTATGCTACTAGTTAAAATTGCTATAATAATTTGTTTATTTTAGCACAACAATAAGTCATTTGAATGATTTTTGTGGTATTAAAAGAAATAACACTTCAAAATCAACAAAAATCTTCACACAAAACTGAAAAAGGCTGTTCTCTACATAAATACGCAAACCAACCTACACTCCAAACTACAAGTAGGCCTAAGTTTAGTTGCAACAATTACGCTAGTGCATTCTGCTCTCATCTGCTGCTCATTTAGTTAATTTTATTGGACAAAACACATAAAAAATGCTGAAAAAACAGTGCAAAAATATTTATTATAATTTTTGAAATTTGAAATTATTGAAATGATTACAAACAAGGTCTTGAAACTGAAATTAAATATTTTGTTATTAGCTTCTTTTGTTACTAACTTTCTTTGTGCCTTGTATCTTTCTTTGCATTTGGAAGTTGTTAGATATTTTTTTGTCTCTCCTTCCTCCCTTACAGCAGCAACCTTCTGTGGGCCATGTCCCTGTAGATGTGTATTACTTCACTGTGGATAACAGGAATGTCCTTCTCAATAGCGAGGAGGAGGAGATCAGAAAGCCTCTCTTCTGTGCATTGGCTTCTGAGTGTGTCTTTCTCCAGCTTGAGCTTGGAGAAGGACCTCTCCACTGTTGCTGTTGACACTGGAATTGTTGCATATGTTCTTATCATTTCCACCAGTGTTGGAAAGATATTCTGTCCACTGTTGTCTCTTAGTGTTTTTAATATCCCCTTCATGGTGCATGTGTTTGGGAAAGAGGCATGAAAAACCTTGAGCTCTGTTTTCAACTTCTGCTCTTCTCCTCCATAGAACTCACAAAGCATGTAAACGGCTTCAAGGGAGTCAGGACCCATTGCATCTTTGCCTATCCAGTTGTTGGCCTTGGTCAAAGTGTGGAGTGCATTCAGTATATACTGGACTCGCCATTTCCCCTAAATCTTCTTTTTAGTTCCTGAGAAAGAACATCTACGAATAAATAGTACACATTCCCTCTATAGTAGTCTTCTACTGACTGGAAGGAATGGCTGCATTAGTACTCTGCCGATACTTTGCAGGTACCTTCCTCTGCCTTTGCTGTCCTGGGGGGACTGTGGGGATGCTGATCCCACCGGCTTCTACCTTTTCAGTGGCACTCTTAAACAGTTTTCCAAACTGTTCTTCTGTCCTGAGGTTGGACAAGGTGTCCATTACTCCATCAACAACAGTATATGCTGTGGACAGATCAATGTCGCAGTTCTGTAGAGCATCAGAGGCAAGTGCAGTGACCTCAAAGACTGGAGTGGTGATCTCAAGGCAAAGGCAAAGTATATGGCTTTAAGGTACATCTTGGCATCTCCAGCAGCAGTATCTGGAGGCCTCTGCTCTGTTATGTCAGTGAGGACCTTGACCACAGTACTCATCACTTTAAGAAGGGCCTTCAGGGCTTTTTCTCTGCATGCCCAACATGTGTCAGAGAGCTTTTGCAGTTTAATTACACGCTCTCCAGGGTGCAGGGCCTCTTGCCATTTCACAAATGCAGTGTGTCTTTTTGTAGAGCTGGTAAAAAACACATAGAGCTTCTCTACCAGGTTGAAAAAGGTAATGAAGTGGAGGCTTGATTTTGCAATTTCAACTAAGACCAAATTTAAGCAGTGAGCTTGGCAATGCACATACAGAGCTTTGTTATTGTGTTGCAGTATTCTTGACTGCAGTCCTCTGTATTGACCCCTCATATTGGCAGCGCCATCATAGCCTTGACCACGCATGTTTTGGATCTGTAGATCATTGTTCTTTAGCAAGTCAAGAACTGTTTTCTCCATCTCCTCACCTGTTGTTTTTGACACATTGCAGACCTGGAGGAAGCGCTCCTTGACTTCCATTTCATACACATAACGCACGACAAAAGAGACCTGCTCGCAATGAGATACATCAGTGGTTTCATCTATGAGTACTGAATATATATTAGCCTCCTCTATTTCTTTCCTTATCTCTCTTTTTGTGAATGTGGCGAGGGCTTTTATGATATCATACTTATGTACTGTGGTTTTCGGGTGAATACTCTAACCATGGCTTATTTTCATACCGCATCTTTTGAAATGATCAGCCTTCAGTATTTTTGGGAAATCTAAGGACAGGTTGGCATGGTCCTCTAGCAACACACATTTTCACATAGCTGGCATTACATTTGAGATCAATAGCTTGGTTGTGGATGGGATCTGTTGGATACTCTAAGGATGCAATTTTTGATATGACCTCTTTTACACTACTCACAGTTTCCTCAACATCACCCTCTTCTATGACTTCCTCAAACTCAACATTATCCACGGTTTCCCCTCCTGTGGCCTCTTCCTCTTCCACACTGACAGTGATTTCCTGATCATCTTTCGGCTCTGTGTCAGGTGTTGCCTCTAAAGCCTCCTCCTGTCTCTCCATTGTTGCTTGTGTGTTGCTGCTGGTACTTGGTTTTAACCATACATTTAGAGATGTGCTACTCTTGGCTGTTTCCTGGCGCTCCTTCTCCTTCCTTTTCTGAAGTCTTTCTTTTTTTGGCATCATGCTGCAGAAGTGATTACAATAATATGTTCAATTACCTTTTGTTTCACAAGTAAGTTTACCTTCAGCTTCTATAGATCAACATTAATGATCCAATACATAATAATAATATTATTATTATTATTATTATTATTATTATTATTATTATTATTATTATTATTATTACACTTACCGCACACATAACATAAAATAACTGCTGTTGACGAAGACTTAGTTTCAGTGTAACTACAATTCCCTCCTTTCACATATGAGGGTGGGTTGCTGTATCATGTAATGATTAAGATCTATCAGCATAAAACAAACTAGTAAAATTAATAGTTATTAAATGAGCAGCCAACAATCAAAATTATGAAGTTACTGTTTAAGGCAGACCATTACAGGCAAAAAGATCGTTTTTTTCATGTACTACTAATTTTGTTATTTTGGTGTATTTTGCTTCCATGTTTTCATTCACTCTAATGGATAGAAAACTTCCAAAAAACGAAATGGTGTTCGTTTTAGTACCCTGTCTGAATTCATCTATAGATTTAAAGCTAATCTGCATATTTAAACATAACATTTCAGGGGAAAATACTGACTTGACATAAGTAACTATCTGGGGAAGTTGTGAGGTGATATGTTTTGTCTTTTCACCTGCAATGCCTTGGTAAATGCATGCAAATTACTGCATTTTATTAGGTCTAGTTAACGCCTAATTTGAATATCAACGTGGCGATTGTGATGACGTTATTAGATACACATTTTACTGTATTCACCTGTAGTGTCTCCCCTTAAGTACAGTACATTAGCCTGTATGCCCTTGACATTTGCTAAATTGCCTTAGCTAAACTTGAGCTAACTTATCCATTAGCTAGTACCTTAGTTAACTATATTTGTTTTTGTCTTTTGGCTCATTAGCTGTAAACTCGAGGCACTGGCAGCTTAGTCATTTGTTCATCACCACACCTTCAAACAAGCCAAGAAAGGCCGGCATAACATGGGACTGTAAGGTGTGAGGTGCTGCTACCTGTCTGAAGGGACTGTAAGGTGTGAGGTGCTGCTTCCTGTCTGAAGGGACTGTAAGGTGGGAGGTGCTGCTTCCTGTCTGAAGGGACTGTAAGGTGTGAGGTGCTGCTACCTGTCTGAAGGGACTGTAGGGGAGGTGCGCACTGTCGAAGGACTGTAGGTGAGGTGCTGCTACCTGTCTGAAGGGACTGTAAGGTGTGAGGTGCTGCTTCCTGTCTGAAGGGACTGCCGATGACTGTCCGCACCGCTGTGCAGTATACGTGGAGGGAGGAGGGAGGGAGGGAGGGAGGGAGGGAGGGAGGGAGGGTAGAGAGAGCATCAGAACTTGACAGTCTAATCTCCTGACCTGATTCAATCAATATATTTTTTGGAAAGGGAAACTGTGCACAAACAGGATTAGATATATATTAATTTATAAAAAAAACAAAAAATAACAGAAATCCCATAAAAAGGGCACTTTCTCTGGAGGAAGAAAAAGGGAAGGGGCTCGAGCCCCCTTTGATGTCTATGTGTGCACGTGCCTGTGAACAAGCGTCATGTTTCCATGTCATGCCACCGTCAGGTTTTTGTAATTAGGTGTTTTGATTTTTTGTAGGATTTTTGTATTACTGCATTTTTTTCAGTAGAGACTCTTTACTGTGATACGTGTCATCGAGTCGGGTATTTGGGTTCAGCTCCGAAGTCCTCGCTCTCATGTGACAATCCCTCATGACCTTAAGGATATCAATGGCTAATGTAGCACAGTAAAAAGTACATTGCTGGCTCAAAAAGAAAGTAAAAAGTAAAAGTACAGTTTGATACTTGTTCCTCAAAAATACGAACATTTTACTCATGTGTTACTTATAACCCCCCCCTCCCCCCTGAGATAACACATGACTTTGGTTTCATAAAACATACATATCTTTAATATTTAGATTGAATAAATACATATTATAATTATATAAATAAGAAATGTCAGTTAAGTAGTATCATTGTAATACATATGACTGATCATGATGTGATAGGTTGTGTCTGCCTGTACAATTGTAATCAATTATCATATTAAAAAGATAAGTCACATTTACTTGATCACACTGTATAAGTATATATTAGACGAGATACTGTGAACAATTGGAAAAATATATTAATGATACATCAATTAATACTTAATAAATACAAAAAAGTAAGTATAAAAAGTGTGTGATGAAACACTAAAATGAAAGCTTGGTTGTGAATGCAATTACTGTAAGAACAAGAAAACTGTATTGATTCTGAACTGAAGAGGACAATGCTGTGATGGTTGTTGGTTCAGCTGTGATTGTTATTGGTCCCGCTGTGGTTGTTGTTGTTCCAGCTGTGGTTGTTGTTGGTCCAATTGTTATTGTTGTTGGTCCAGCTGTGGTTGTTGTTGGGCCAGCTGTGGTTGTTGTAGTTCCAACTGTAATTGTTATTTGACCAGCTGTCGTTGTCCGACCAGCGGTGGTTATTGTTGGGCCAGCCGTAGTTGTAGTCAGGCCAGTTGTTGACAGGCCAGCTGTGTTTTTTGTCATGCCAGTTGTGGTTGGGCCAGCTCTGGTTGTTGTCGGTCCAGCTGTGGTGGTTGTTGGGCCCACAGTGGTTGTTGCAGGTCCAACTGTTGTTGTTGTCGGCCCAGCTGTTGTTGTTGTCGGTCCAGCTGTAGTAGTTGTTGGGCCATCTGTCGTTGTTGTTGTTTGACCAGATGCAGTTGATATCTGTCCAGCTGTGGTTGTTGTTGGGCCAGCTTCTGTTGTAGTTTCTCCAGCTGTGGTAGAGTGTATAGCTGTTGTTGTCTTGCCAGCTGTGGTTGTGGTCGGGCCATCTGTGGTAGTTGTTGGGCTAGCTGTGGTTGTTGTTGTGCCAGCTGTTGTTGTTGTGGGACCAGCTGTTTTAGTCAGGCCAGTTGTTGTAGTCAGTACAAATGTGTTTTTTGTTGAGCCAACTGTTGTTGTTGTGGGACCAGCTGTTGTTTTAGTCGGGCCAGCTGTGGTTGTTGTCGGTCCAGTCGTGGTTGTTGTCGGTCCAGATGTTATTGTCGTCGGACCAGCTGTGGGAGTTGTTGGAATAGCTGTCGTTGTCGTGCCAGCTGTGGTTGTTGTCTGTCCAGCTGTGGTTGTTGCCGTGCCATCTGTGATATTTGTTGGGCTAGCTGTGGTTGTTGTCTGGCCAGCTGTTGTAGTCAGGCCAGTTGTTGTTGTTGTCGGGCCAACTGTTGTTGTGGGACCAGCTGTTGTTTTAGTCGGGCCAGCTGTGGTTGTTGTCTGGCCAAAAGTCGTTGTTGTTGAACCAGCTGTTGTTGTCATGCCAGCTGTTGTAGTGAGGCTAGCTGTGGTTAGGCCAGCTGTAGTGATTGTCGGTCCAGCTGTGGATGTTGTTGGACCAGCTGTGGTGGTTGTTAGGCCCGCATTGGTTATTGCAGGTCCAACAGCTGTTTGACCATCTGTTGTTGTCGGCCCATCTGTGGTGGATATCTGTCCAGCTGTGGTTGTTGTTTGACCAGCTGTGGTTGAAGTTGCGCCAGCTGTGGTAGTTGTTGGGAGAGCTGTCATTGTCGTGCCAGCAATAGTTGTCGGTTCAGTTGTGGTGGTTGTTGGTTCAGCAGTTGTTGTTGTTGGGCCAATTGTGGTTGTTGTGGGGCCAGCTGTTGTTAAGGTCAGGCCATCTGTGGTAGTTGTTGGGCTAGCTGTTGTTGTTGTCTGGCCAGCTGTTGTAGTCAGGCCAGTTGTTGTTGTAGTCAGGCCAGCTGTGGTTGTTGTCGGTCCAGCTGTGGATGTTGTTGGACCAGCTGTGGATGTTGTTGGACCAGCTGTGGTGGTTGTTAGGCCCGCAGTGGTTATTGCAGGTCCAACAGCTGTTGTTGAGTTTTGACCTTCTGTTGTTGTTGGCCCATCTGTGGTTGATATCTGTCCAGCTGTGGTTGTTGTTTGACCAGCTGTGGTTGATGTTGCGCCAGCTGTGGTAGTTGTTGGGAGAGCTGTCATTGTCGTGCCAGCTATAGTTGTCGGTTCAGTTGTGGTGGTTGTTGGTTCAGCAGTTGTTTGGCCAATTGTGGTTGTTGTGGGGCCAGCTGTCGTTAAGGTCAGGCCATCTGTGGTAGTTGTTGGGCTAGCTGTTGTTGTTGTCTGGCCAGCTGTTGTAGTCAGGCCAGTTGTTGTTGTAGTCAGACCAGCTGTGGTTGTTGTCGGTCCAGTCGTGGTTGTTGTCGGTCCAGATGTTATTGTCGTCGGGCCAGCTGTGGGAGTTGTTGGAATAGCTGTCGTTGTCTGTCCAGCTGTGGTGGTTGTCGTGCTATCTGTGATAGTTGTTGGGCTAGCTGTGGTTGTTGTCTGGCCAGCCGTTGTAGTCAGGCCAGATGTTGTTGTTGTCGGGCCAACTGTTGTTGTTGTGGTACCAGCTGTTGTTGTCATGCCAGCTGTTGTAGTCAGGCCAGCTGTGGTTGGGCGAGCTGTGGTTGTTGTCAGTCCGGCTGTAGTGATTGTTGGGCCAGCTGTGGTTGTTGTTGGGCCAGCTGTGGTTGTTGTTTGACCATCTGTTGTTGTCAGCCCAGCTGTGATTGTTGTCAGTCCAGCTGTATTGGTTGTCGGCCCATTTGTGGTTGATATCTGTCCAGCTGTGGTTGTTGTTTGACCAGCTGTGGTTGAAGTTGCGCCAGCTGTGGTAGTTGTTGGGAGAGATGTCATTGTCGTGCCAGCTATAGTTGTCGGTTCAGTTGTGGTTGTTGTGGGGCCAGCTGTCGTTAAGGTCAGGCCATCTGTGGTAGTTGTTGGGCTAGCTGTTGTTGTTGTCTGGCCAGCTGTTGTAGTCAGGCCAGTTGTTGTTGTAGTCAGACCAGCTGTGGTTGTTGTCGGTCCAGTCGTGGTTGTTGTCGGTCCAGATGTTATTGTCGTCGGGCCAGCTGTGGGAGTTGTTGGAATAGCTGTCGTTGTCTGTCCAGCTGTGGTGGTTGTCGTGCTATCTGTGATAGTTGTTGGGCTAGCTGTGGTTGTTGTCTGGCCAGCCGTTGTAGTCAGGCCAGATGTTGTTGTTGTCGGGCCAACTGTTGTTGTTGTGGTACCAGCTGTTGTTGTCATGCCAGCTGTTGTAGTCAGGCCAGCTGTGGTTGGGCGAGCTGTGGTTGTTGTCAGTCCGGCTGTAGTGATTGTTGGGCCAGCTGTGGTTGTTGTTGGGCCAGCTGTGGTTGTTGTTTGACCATCTGTTGTTGTCAGCCCAGCTGTGATTGTTGTCAGTCCAGCTGTATTGGTTGTCGGCCCATTTGTGGTTGATATCTGTCCAGCTGTGGTTGTTGTTTGACCAGCTGTGGTTGAAGTTGCGCCAGCTGTGGTAGTTGTTGGGAGAGATGTCATTGTCGTGCCAGCTATAGTTGTCGGTTCAGTTGTGGTTGTTGTGGGGCCAGCTGTCGTTAAGGTCAGGCCATCTGTGGTAGTTGTTGGGCTAGCTGTTGTTGTTGTCTGGCCAGCTGTTGTAGTCAGGCCAGTTGTTGTTGTAGTCAGGCCAGCTGTGGTTGTTGTCGGTCCAGCTGTGGATGTTGTTGGACCAGCTGTGGTTGTTGTTAGGCCCGCAGTTGTTATTGCAGGTCCAACAGCTGTTGTTGATTTTTGACCATCTGTTGTTGTCGGCCCATCTGTGGTTGATATCTGTCCTGCTGTGGTTGTTGTTTGACCAGCTGTGGTTGGAGTTGCGCCAGCTGTGGTAGTTGTTGGGAGAGCTGTCGTTGTCGTGCCAGCCATAGTTGTCGGTTCAGTTGTGGTGGTTGTTGGTTCAGCAGTTGTTTGGCCAATTGTGGTTGTTGTGGGGCCAGCTGTCGTTAAGGTCAGGCCATCTGTGGTAGTTGTTGGGCTAGCTGTTGTTGTTGTCTGGCCAGCTGTTGTAGTCAGACCAGCTGTTGTTGTTGTCAGTCCAGTCGTGGTTGTTGTCGGTCCAGATGTTATTGTCGTCGGGCCAGCTGTGGGAGTTGTTGGAATAGCTGTCGTTGTCGGTCCAGCTGTGGTGGTTGTCGTGCTATCTGTGATAGTTGTTGGGCTAGCTATGGTTGTTGTCTGGCCAGCTGTTGTAGTCAGGCCAGATGTTGTTGTTGTCGGGCCAACTGTTGTTGTTGTGGGACCAGCTGTTGTTGTCATGCCAGCTGTTGTAGTCAGGCCAGCTGTGGTTGGGCGAGCTGTGGTTGTTGTCAGTCCGGCTGTAGTGATTGTTGGGCCAGCTGTGGTTGTTGTTGGGCCAGCTGTGGTTGTTGTTTGACCATCTGTTGTTGTCAGCCCAGCTGTGGTTGTTGTCAGTCCAGCTGTAGTGGTTGTCGGCCCATTTGTGGTTGATATCTGTCCAGCTGTGGTTGTTGTTTGACCAGCTGTGGTTGAAGTTGCACCAGCTGTGGTAGTTGTTGGGAGAGATGTCATTGTCGTGCCAGCTATAGTTGTCGGTTCAGTTGTGGTTGTTGTGGGGCCAGCTGTCGTTAAGGTCAGGCCATCTGTGGTAGTTGTTGGGCTAGCTGTTGTTGTTGTCTGGCCAGCTGTTGTAGTCAGGCCAATTGTTGTTGTAGTCAGGCCAGCTGTGGTTGTTGTCGGTCCAGCTGTGGATGTTGTTGGACCAGCTGTGGTTGTTGTTAGGCCCGCAGTGGTTATTGCAGGTCCAACAGCTGTTGTTGATTTTTGACCATCTGTTGTTGTTGGCCCATCTGTGGTTGATATCTGTCCAGCTGTGGTTGTTGTTTGACCAGCTGTGGTTGAAGTTGCGCCAGCTGTGGTAGTTGTTGGGAGAGCTGCCGTTGTCGTGCCAGCCACAGTTGTTGGTTCAGTTGTGGTGGTTGTTGGTTCAGCAGTTGTTGTTGTTGGGCCAATTGTGGTTGTTGTGGGGCCAGCTGTCGTTAAGGTCAGGCCATCTGTGGTAGTTTTTGGGCTAGCTGTTGTTGTTGTCTGGCCAGCTGTTGTAGTCAGTCCAGTTGTTGTTGTAGTCAGGCGAGCTGTGGTTGTTGTCGGTCCAGCTGTGGATGTTGTTGGACCAGCTGTGGTTGTTGTTAGGCCCGCAGTGGTTATTGCAGGTCCAACAGCTGTTGTTGATTTTTGACCATCTGTTGTTGTTGGCCCATCTGTGGTTGATATCTGTCCAGCTGTGGTTGTTGTTTGACCAGCTGTGGTTGATGTTGCGCCAGCTGTGGTAGTTGTTGGGAGAGCTGTCATTGTCGTGCCAGCTATAGTTGTCGGTTCAGTTGTGGTGGTTGTTGGTTCAGCAGTTGTTTGGTCAATTGTGGTTGTTGTGGGGCCAGCTGTCGTTAAGGTCAGGCCATCTGTGGTAGTTGTTGGGCTAGCTGTTGTTGTTGTCTGGCCAGCTGTTGTAGTCAGGCCAGTTGTTGTTGTAGTCAGACCAGCTGTGGTTGTTGTCGGTCCAGTCGTGGTTGTTGTCGGTCCAGATGTTATTGTCGTCGGGCCAGCTGTGGGAGTTGTTGGAATAGCTGTCGTTGTCGGTCCAGCTGTGGTGGTTGTCGTGCTATCTGTGATAGTTGTTGGGCTAGCTGTGGTTGTTGTCTGGCCAGCCGTTGTAGTCAGGCCAGATGTTGTTGTTGTCGGGCCAACTGTTGTTGTTGTGGTACCAGCTGTTGTTGTCATGCCAGCTGTTGTAGTCAGGCCAGCTGTGGTTGGGCGAGCTGTGGTTGTTGTCAGTCCGGCTGTAGTGATTGTTGGGCCAGCTGTGGTTGTTGTTGGGCCAGCTGTGGTTGTTGTTTGACCATCTGTTGTTGTCAGCCCAGCTGTGGTTGTTGTCAGTCCAGCTGTAGTGGTTGTCGGCCCATTTGTGCTTGATATCTGTCCAGCTGTGGTTGTTGTTTGACCAGCTGTGGTTGAAGTTGCGCCAGCTGTGGTAGTTGTTGGGAGAGATGTCATTGTCGTGCCAGCTATAGTTGTCGGTTCAGTTGTGGTTGTTGTGGGGCCAGCTGTCGTTAAGGTCAGGCCATCTGTGGTAGTTGTTGGGCTAGCTGTTGTTGTTGTCTGGCCAGCTGTTGTAGTCAGGCCAGTTGTTGTTGTAGTCAGGCCAGCTGTGGTTGTTGTCGGTCCAGCTGTGGATGTTGTTGGACCAGCTGTGGTTGTTGTTAGGCCCGCAGTTGTTATTGCAGGTCCAACAGCTGTTGTTGATTTTTGACCATCTGTTGTTGTCGGCCCATCTATGGTTGATATCTGTCCTGCTGTGGTTGTTGTTTGACCAGCTGTGGTTGGAGTTGCGCCAGCTGTGGTAGTTGTTGGGAGAGCTGTCGTTGTCGTGCCAGCCATAGTTGTCGGTTCAGTTGTGGTGGTTGTTGGTTCAGCAGTTGTTTGGCCAATTGTGGTTGTTGTGGGGCCAGCTGTCGTTAAGGTCAGGCCATCTGTGGTAGTTGTTGGGCTAGCTGTTGTTGTTGTCTGGCCAGCTGTTGTAGTCAGACCAGCTGTTGTTGTTGTCAGTCCAGTCGTGGTTGTTGTCGGTCCAGATGTTATTGTCGTCGGGCCAGCTGTGGGAGTTGTTGGAATAGCTGTCGTTGTCGGTCCAGCTGTGGTGGTTGTCGTGCTATCTGTGATAGTTGTTGGGCTAGCTATGGTTGTTGTCTGGCCAGCTGTTGTAGTCAGGCCAGATGTTGTTGTTGTCGGGCCAACTGTTGTTGTTGTGGGACCAGCTGTTGTTGTCATGCCAGCTGTTGTAGTCAGGCCAGCTGTGGTTGGGCGAGCTGTGGTTGTTGTCAGTCCGGCTGTAGTGATTGTTGGGCCAGCTGTGGTTGTTGTTGGGCCAGCTGTGGTTGTTGTTTGACCATCTGTTGTTGTCAGCCCAGCTGTGGTTGTTGTCAGTCCAGCTGTAGTGGTTGTCGGCCCATTTGTGGTTGATATCTGTCCAGCTGTGGTTGTTGTTTGACCAGCTGTGGTTGAAGTTGCACCAGCTGTGGTAGTTGTTGGGAGAGATGTCATTGTCGTGCCAGCTATAGTTGTCGGTTCAGTTGTGGTTGTTGTGGGGCCAGCTGTCGTTAAGGTCAGGCCATCTGTGGTAGTTGTTGGGCTAGCTGTTGTTGTTGTCTGGCCAGCTGTTGTAGTCAGGCCAATTGTTGTTGTAGTCAGGCCAGCTGTGGTTGTTGTCGGTCCAGCTGTGGATGTTGTTGGACCAGCTGTGGTTGTTGTTAGGCCCGCAGTGGTTATTGCAGGTCCAACAGCTGTTGTTGATTTTTGACCATCTGTTGTTGTTGGCCCATCTGTGGTTGATATCTGTCCAGCTGTGGTTGTTGTTTGACCAGCTGTGGTTGAAGTTGCGCCAGCTGTGGTAGTTGTTGGGAGAGCTGCCGTTGTCGTGCCAGCCATAGTTGTCGGTTCAGTTGTGGTGGTTGTTGGTTCAGCAGTTGTTGTTGTTGGGCCAATTGTGGTTGTTGTGGGGCCAGCTGTCGTTAAGGTCAGGCCATCTGTGGTAGTTTTTGGGCTAGCTGTTGTTGTTGTCTGGCCAGCTGTTGTAGTCAGTCCAGTTGTTGTTGTAGTCAGGCGAGCTGTGGTTGTTGTCGGTCCAGCTGTGGATGTTGTTGGACCAGCTGTGGTTGTTGTTAGGCCCGCAGTGGTTATTGCAGGTCCAACAGCTGTTGTTGATTTTTGACCATCTGTTGTTGTTGGCCCATCTGTGGTTGATATCTGTCCAGCTGTGGTTGTTGTTTGACCAGCTGTGGTTGATGTTGCGCCAGCTGTGGTAGTTGTTGGGAGAGCTGTCATTGTCGTGCCAGCTATAGTTGTCGGTTCAGTTGTGGTGGTTGTTGGTTCAGCAGTTGTTTGGTCAATTGTGGTTGTTGTGGGGCCAGCTGTCGTTAAGGTCAGGCCATCTGTGGTAGTTGTTGGGCTAGCTGTTGTTGTTGTCTGGCCAGCTGTTGTAGTCAGGCCAGTTGTTGTTGTAGTCAGACCAGCTGTGGTTGTTGTCGGTCCAGTCGTGGTTGTTGTCGGTCCAGATGTTATTGTCGTCGGGCCAGCTGTGGGAGTTGTTGGAATAGCTGTCGTTGTCGGTCCAGCTGTGGTGGTTGTCGTGCTATCTGTGATAGTTGTTGGGCTAGCTGTGGTTGTTGTCTGGCCAGCCGTTGTAGTCAGGCCAGATGTTGTTGTTGTCGGGCCAACTGTTGTTGTTGTGGTACCAGCTGTTGTTGTCATGCCAGCTGTTGTAGTCAGGCCAGCTGTGGTTGGGCGAGCTGTGGTTGTTGTCAGTCCGGCTGTAGTGATTGTTGGGCCAGCTGTGGTTGTTGTTGGGCCAGCTGTGGTTGTTGTTTGACCATCTGTTGTTGTCAGCCCAGCTGTGGTTGTTGTCAGTCCAGCTGTAGTGGTTGTCGGCCCATTTGTGCTTGATATCTGTCCAGCTGTGGTTGTTGTTTGACCAGCTGTGGTTGAAGTTGCGCCAGCTGTGGTAGTTGTTGGGAGAGATGTCATTGTCGTGCCAGCTATAGTTGTCGGTTCAGTTGTGGTTGTTGTGGGGCCAGCTGTCGTTAAGGTCAGGCCATCTGTGGTAGTTGTTGGGCTAGCTGTTGTTGTTGTCTGGCCAGCTGTTGTAGTCAGGCCAGTTGTTGTTGTAGTCAGGCCAGCTGTGGTTGTTGTCGGTCCAGCTGTGGATGTTGTTGGACCAGCTGTGGTTGTTGTTAGGCCCGCAGTTGTTATTGCAGGTCCAACAGCTGTTGTTGATTTTTGACCATCTGTTGTTGTCGGCCCATCTATGGTTGATATCTGTCCTGCTGTGGTTGTTGTTTGACCAGCTGTGGTTGGAGTTGCGCCAGCTGTGGTAGTTGTTGGGAGAGCTGTCGTTGTCGTGCCAGCCATAGTTGTCGGTTCAGTTGTGGTGGTTGTTGGTTCAACAGTTGTTGTTTTTGGGCCAATTGTGGTTGTTGTTGGGCCAGCTGTCGTTAAGGTCAGGCCATCTGTGGTAGTTGTTGGGCTAGCTGTTGTTGTTGTCTGGCCAGCTGTTGTAGTCATGCCAGTTGTTGTTGTAGTCAGGCCAGCTGTGGTTGTTGTCAGTCCAGCTGTGGATGTTGTTGGACCAGCTGTGGTTGTTGTTAGGCCCGCAGTGGTTATTGCAGGTCCAACAGCTGTTGTTGATTTTTGACCATCTGTTGTTGTCGGCCCATCTGTGGTTGATATCTGTCCTGCTGTGGTTGTTGTTTGACCAGCTGTGGTTGGAGTTGCGCCAGCTGTGGTAGTTGTTGGGAGAGCTGTCGTTGTCGTGCCAGCCATAGTTGTCGGTTCAGTTGTGGTGGTTTTTGGTTCAACAGTTGTTGTTTTTGGGCCAATTGTGGTTGTTGTTGGGCCAGCTGTCGTTAAGGTCAGGCCATCTGTGGTAGTTGTTGGGCTAGCTGTTGTTGTTGTCTGGCCAGCTGTTGTAGTCATGCCAGTTGTTGTTGTAGTCAGGCCAGCTGTGGTTGTTGTCAGTCCAGCTGTGGATGTTGTTGGACCAGCTGTGGTTGTTGTTAGGCCCGCAGTGGTTATTGCAGGTCCAACAGCTGTTGTTGTTTTTTGACCATCTGTTGTTGTCGGCCCATCTGTGGTTGATATCTGTCCTGCTGTGGTTGTTGTTTGACCAGCTGTGGTTGATGTTGCGCCAGCTGTGGTAGTTGTTGGGAGAGCTGTCATTGTCGTGCCAGCTATAGTTATCGGTTCAGTTGTGGTGGTTGTTGGTTCAGCAGTTGTTTGGCCAATTGTGGTTGTTGTGGGGCCAGCTGTCGTTAAGGTCAGGCCATCTGTGGTTGTTGTTGGGCTAGCTGTTGTTGTTGTCTGGCCAGCTGTTGTAGTCAGGCCAGTTGTTGTTGTAGTCAGACCAGCTGTGGTTGTTGTCGGTCCAGTCGTGGTTGTTGTCGTTCCAGATGTTATTGTCGTCGGGCCAGCTTTGGGAGTTGTTGGAATAGCTGTCGTTGTCGGTCCAGCTGTGGTTGTTGTCGGTCCAGCTGTGATAGTTGTTGGGCTAGCTGTGGTTGTTGTCAGTCCAGCTGTGGTGATTTTTGGGCCAGCTGTGGTTGTTGTTGGGCCAGCTGTGGTTGTTGTTTGACCATCTGTTGTCAGCCCATTTGTGGTTGATATCTGTCCAGCTGTGGTTGTTGTTTGACCAGCTGTGGTTGAAGTTGCGCTAGCTGTGGTAGTTGTTGGGAGAAATGTCATTGTCGTGCCAGCTATAGTTGATTCAGTTGTGGTTGTTGTGGGGCCAGCTGTCGTTAAGGTCAGGCCATCTGTGGTAGTTGTTGGGCCAATTGTTGTTGTAGTCAGGCCAGTTGTGGTTGTTGTCGGCCCAGCTGTAGTTGTTGTCGGTCCAGTCATGGTAGATGTTGGGATAGCTGTCGTTGTCGTAACAGCTGTGGTTGTTGTCGGTCCAGCTGTGGTTGTTGTCGTGCCATCTATGATAGTTGTTGGGCTAGCTGTGGTTGTAGTCAGGCCAGTTGTTGTTGTTTTCAGTCCAGCTGTAGTGGTTGTTTGGCCAGCTGTGAGTGTTGTTGGTCCAGCTGTGGTTGTTGTTGGACCATCTGTTGTTGTCGGCCCAGATTTGGATGTTGTCTGTCCAGCTGTAGTGGTTTTTGGGCCAGCTGTGGTTGCTGTTTGACCAGCTGTGGTTGATATATGTCCAGCTGTGGTTGTTGGTGGGCCAGCTGTGGTTGTAGTTGAAACAGCTGTGGTTGTTGATGGGCCAGCTGTGGTTGTAGTTGAAACAGCAGTGGTTGTTGATGGGCCAGCTGTGTTTGTTATTTGTCCAATTGTGGTTGTTGTCGGTCCAAAGGTGGTTGTTGTTAGGCCAGCTGTGGTTGTCACACCAGCTGTGGTTGTCAGTCCAGATGTGGTTGATGTCGGGCCAGATGTGGTTGTAGATGCAAATGTATGTCCGGATCCTATTTTTGGTTTTAAGAAACATTTGTTAAACATTTAATCATAGACATATCTATTGATAATTTGAAATTAAATTTCAGTTAAATACAATCACCAACTCACCAGCATACAGAAGGAGGATAACATGAATCTGTAATTTCATTGTGGATTTTCCTGAAAATAAAAATATGATTATGTATTTTCATCATAGAAGAACATAAATAAATCAATAACTTTTATTTTAGGTTTGTATAAATATATACTCTAATACATGATTATTATATATGGGATTATCTATTTTATATATATATATATATATATATATACTGTATATAAAATATTCCAGCAATGTAGAAATGTCAATACTTTTATGTCTGAAAATCTTAAACAAATATCCATCATCCAACAATAATTAAAATATATACAAAAATCTGCTCCAACATCTTAGTCCTCCATCAAATCACACTTGTAAATTCTGAATTGCCATGGATTCCAAAAACATGAAGCCAACATTGAGTTCCTTACTGTGTTTGTGCTGCTGGAGATGGTGTTGGTCCCGGAGTAGGAGTGGAGCTTCAGCTGTGTGTCGTCCTGATCCGGGACAGAGGACTTTATAAAGCAAGGTGAGTAAGCTAGCTGACGTTAACACAATACCACCACACCTTCCTGAAGATACCTCTTGGGGTGTGGGTGTTTATCTTATTCACCTTTGTTCATCAATTTTGAACCAGGTGTGGTCCACTTTGAATTGAATCACTCACTGGGCCACATTCTGATATTGTCTTCAGATGTTTATTTCTTAAAATAGATTCTATTTTAAGTTATACTTTGACGTCTCTTTACAGATGATGCTGGAACACACCTATATACTGTTGTCTGTGACGTTACCTTTAGGGAACATGGGGTGAATGTTTTCTCTTCTTCTGATTAGTTTTTTTGCATTGCTGGGTTCTATTTAATAGGCTATTACTATGTATAATATATAATATAGTCTGTCTCATATATGATAATAAGACACACACCAAAATCCAGCCTTACTTGCTGTGCTTTTTGATGTCTAACCTCTAAATCAGAAATAATACATATTAATGTATGTACAATTTTATAAAAAGGTTAACAGGGTAAAGGTTTTCTTCAACGGAGTCCATTAAAAGGGGGATTCTGGGATACTTTAAGAATGTGTCTTAAGAAATGTGCATTATCTCTAATAAGGACTGAATGTGAGCGTAGCATTTAATATAGTAGAAGAGTGACATTTTTCCCTGATAAGTCATGGACGGACAAAACCACATCATAACTCATAACCATCCCCAACACAACATGCAGAACAACACAACATCATAACTCATAACCATCCCCAATACGACATGTTGAACAACACCACATCATACCTCATAACCATCCCCAACACAACATGTTAAACAACACAACATCATAACTCATAAACCTCCAAAACACAACATCATAACTCATAACCATCCCCAACACGACATGTTGAACAACACAACATGTTAAACAACACAACATGTTGAACAACATCCCCATGGGATTTGGCTGTGTCCTATCTATAAATATAATGGCTACATTATATTCACTTTACCATATTATATTATATTTTCGGTTCATATCGGTTTTAGAGACATGTTGTCCAATATATAGGCTTACACTAAATCCAACATAAAATGGTTAATGTAATGTTATTATTATATTTAAAATTATGTCCTGACTGAACATTATTATTATTTTATCCAATATTATGCTCTTACAATTTAACGTAATTAAACATATTATTATCATTATTACAAGATACAAGATTTTTATTGGCCATTTGTAACAAGTACATAGGAATGCTTACTCCACATTCCCTCCCGCGGTATAAATCTCATAAACACCATAAAAATAATATATACAATAAAATAAACAAAAAAAGAGCAGCAAAGTGACTTAAATTATATGTACATGTTTTTTTTGTTTTTGTTTTTTTACAAAAATCTTTCAAAAGCAACTATTATTATTATTATTATTATTATTATTATTGTTATTATTATCATTATTATTATTATTATTAGTAGTATTATTATCATCAGTGTTAGTATTATTATTATCATTATCATGATATTAATCATTATCATTATCATTATTAAATTATTATTCATATTATTCATAATATCATTATCATTATCATTATCATTATTATAATCATTATCATTATCATTATTAAATTATTATTCATATTATTCATATTATTCATATTATTCATAATATCATTATCATTATCATTATCATTATCATTATTATAATCATTATCATTATCATTATTATTATTATTATTATTATTATCCTTAATATTATTAATATTATTATCAATATTATTTTTATTATTATTAATATTATTATTATTATTATTATAATATCCGTTAGTAGAGAGAGTACCGAAAATTTATACTCAAGTAAATGTACATTTACCCCCATAAGAGCTTAACATTTGAGAAAACTACTAAACAAACATTTAAAATTGACTTGGGGTGGGTTTCCCGAAGCCATCTTAACGCTACGTCGTTCGTAAGTTCCACCTTAAGCTGTACCTTAACGTCTCGCCGTGTTTCCCGAAACGTTCTTAGCTAAGTATACCTTCCGTAAGTGACACTTTTGTAGGGCAGGTCTGGACCTCTCTTAACTCTACCTTAGCGATGTTGTCAGCTCACTCCGCTAGTGGCCACCACTGTTCCGACCCGCAAGCCTCTGAAATCAGCTGTTGGCCTAGTTTAATTTCAATCTGTGAATCAATATGTAGTTCATAACGGTAATAATATACAACAAAAATACCACATTTATGGGAATGTTTTCATGCCGAAATTGTACATTACGGTGGATGCATTTTGCACTTTATTGAACATGAAATCGCCTCTTAAACTCCTAAAACTCGAAAACAGTGCTTCACGATTCAGCGCCACCTCATCCAGCATGACCTCCATGTCCACATTGGTGACGCTGGCGGACCGCTTTTTGCGATGTTTTTGCCCTGACATCAGTGGCGTAGCGGAGGCCCCCGCAGACCCCGCGGTGCGGGGGAGCCCCGGAGTTTAGGAGGCCCCCACCCCCAGGGCCCCCCCCCCCCTACCTGTTAAGTTGCTAGGCACCACGGTTTGACTGGCCATCTGGCATACCTGCCGGCCCGGACCACCACCCTACCATCGGACTTCACGATCGCGTCAACCCCCCCCCCCCGTTGGACTTCACGATCGCGACCCCCCCGCACCCGTTGGACTTCATGACCTGCGGGGGAGCCCCGAAATATTGCGCAACACCACTGCCTGACATATCTAATGTTACATATCTAATGTTCATTTCTTGTTGGTGCGCTTTTATTGAAATTGTCAGCCAATCAGAGAGAATTGTGAACTACACCAGTTATGTGATGGGGCTGCTGGTTAATCAACCCTAATTGCAAAGTTATTTAAGGCACCATGACAATGATATAAAAAATATTTAAATCAACCTTTTCTTGCCAAATAAGGTGTACTGGTAGGTGGCGTAATTTGCTGAGGTGGTGTAGCGGGAAGAGGCTTGATATCACAATCTGAGGTGGCGGGCTCGTGCCACCTGTAGGCAATCATTACATTTACGGTTTGATAATTGAGTTTGTAAGTTTTAAATTCTATGAATATGTTCTCAGTCATGATAAATGCAATATTCTTTAGTATTCCTGCAGTGTTTTATTGATAAACAACACCACATCCTCTCATAACGCGGTGAAACAGTCGCTACCTGGAGTGAAAAGTCGATTCTCGAGTCATCGATTTCAGCACAACGTCGGACGTAAGAAGGTATACCTTAAGCAACCGCCTAAGGGATAGTTCGTGGAACACACGTAGAACAGTAAACAACTTTAGTAAGGTATACCTTTCAAGTCTTCGTAACACGCTAAGAGACAACGTTATCGGGAAACCCACCCCAGTTTGATACTTGTTCCTCAAAAATACTAAATGTTTACTCATGTTACTTAACCCCTTCCCCCCCCTGAGATAACACATGACTTTGGTTTCATAAAACATACATATCTTTAATATTTAGATTGAATAAATACATATTATAATTATATAAATAATAAATATCAGTTAAGTGGTTTCATTGTAATACATATGACTGATTACAATGTGATAGGTTGTGTCTGCCTGTAAAATTGTAATCAATTATCATATTAAAAAGATAAGTCACATTTACTTGATCACACTGTATAAGTATATCATGTCTCGGAGACCCAGAGATACTGTGAACAATTGGAAAAATATATTAACGATACATTAATTAATACTTAATAAATACAAAAAAATAAGTACAAAAAGTGTGTGATGAAACACTAAAATGAAAGCTTGGTTGTGAATGCAATTACTGTAAGAACAAGAAAACTGTATTGATTCTGAACTGAAGAGGACAATGCTGTAGTTGTTGTCGGACCAACTGTGGTTGTTGGCAGGCCAACTGTAGTTGTTGTCGGGCTAAATGTAGTTGTTGTTTGGCCAGCTGTGGTTGTAGTCAGGCCAGCAGTAGTTGTCAGACCAACTGTGGTTGTTGTCGGTCCAGCTGTGATTGTTGTTTGACCAGCCATGGTTGTTGTTGGGCCAGCTGTGGTTGTAGTCAGGCTACTTGTTGTTGTAGTCAGGCCAGCTGTGGTTGTTGTTGGGCCAGCTGTGGTGGTCGTCTGACCAGCTGTGGTTGTTGTTGTGCCAGCTGTTGGGCCCGTTGTGGTTGTTGTCTGGCCAACTAAGGTTGTTGTCGGGCCAGCTGTAGTTGTTGTTTGACCTGCTGCCGTTGTTGGGCCAGCTGTGGTTGTCGTCTGACCAGCTGTGGTTGTAGTCAAGCTACTTGTTGTGGTAGTCAAGCCAGCTGTGGTTAAAGTCAGGCCAGCAGTAGTTGTCAGGCCAACTGTAGTTGTTGTCGGACCAACTGTGGTTGTTGACAGGCCAACTGTAGTTGTTGTCGGGCTAAATGTGGTTGTTGTTTGGCCAGCTGTGGTTGTTGTTTGACCAGCTGTAGTTGACAAAACGTCTGTGGTTGTTGTTGGTCCAGCTGTAGTGGTTGTTGCCCCAGCTGTGGTTGTTGTCGGTCCAGCTGTGATTGTTGTTTGACCAGCCATGGTTGTTGTTGGGCCAGCTGTGGTTGTTGTGAGGCTACTTGTTGTTATAGTCAGGCCAGCTGTGGTTGTTGTTGGGCCAGCTGTGGTGGTCGTCTGACCAGCTGTGGTTGTTGTCAGGCCAGCTGTTGTTGGGCCAGCTGTGGTGGTTGTTGGACCAGCTATTGTTGACAGGCCAGCTGTGGTTGTTGTTGTGCCAGCTGTTGGGCCCGTTGTGGTTGTTGTCTGGCCAACTAAGGTTGTTGTCGGGCCAGCTGTAGTTGTTGTTTGACCTGCTGCCGTTGTTGGGCCAGCTGTGGTTGTCGTCTGACCAGCTGTGGTTGTAGTCAAGCTACTTGTTGTGGTAGTCAAGCCAGCTGTGGTTAAAGTCAGGCCAGCAGTAGTTGTCAGGCCAACTGTAGTTGTTGTCGGACCAACTGTGGTTGTTGGCAGGCCAACTGTAGTTGTTGTCGGGCTAAATGTGGTTGTTGTTTGGCCAGCTGTGGTTGTTGTTTGACCAGCTGTAGTTGACAGAACGTCTGTGGTTGTTGTTGGTCCAGCTGTAGTGGTTGTTGGCCCAGCTGTGGTTGATGTCGGTCCAGCTATAGAGGTTGTTGGGCCAGCTGTGGTTGTTGTCAGTCCAGATGTGGTTGTCGATGCAATTGTAGTTGTAGACTCGGTATGTCCAGATCCTATTTTTGGTTTTAAGAAAGATTTGTTAAACATTCAATCATAGACATATCTATTAATATAATAATATGAAATGTAGTTTCAGTTCAATATAATCACTTCTGAACTCACCAACATACAGAAGGAGGATAACATAAATCTGTAATTTCATTGTGGACGTTATTTTCCTGTAAATAAAAATATGATTAAGTTTTTTCTCACAGCAGAAAACGACCAAAATAAATTAGCTGAAGTTACATTCAATTTTATTTTAGGTTTGTGTTTATATACATATATAAAGTATTGTACATGATTAATATATATGGGATTCTCTATAATTATGTATGAATTAGATTAGATTAGATTAGATTAGATTCAAATGTATTGTCATTGCACAGCACAAGTACAGTACAGCGAAAATATTTGTAATAAATTATATATTCCAACAATGTAGAAATGTCAACCCTTTTATGTCAGAAAATCTTAAACAAATATCCATCATCCCACAATAATTCAGATATACACAAAAATCTGCTCCATCTACAACAACTTAGTCCTCCATCAAATCACAATTGTAAATTCAGAATTGCCATGGATTCCAACACATGAAGCCAACATTGAGTTCCTTACTGTGTTTGTGCTGCTGGAGATGGTGTTGGTCCCGGAGCAGGAGTGGAGCTTCAGCTGTGTGTCGTCCTGATCCGGGACAGAGGACTTTATAAAGCAATGTGAGTAAGCTAGCTGACGTTAACACAATACCACCACACCTTCCTGAAGATACCTCTTGGGGTGTGGGTGTTTATCTTATTCACCTTTGTTCATCAATTTTGAACCAGGTGTGGTCCACTTTGAATTGAATCACTCACTGGGCCACATTCTGATATTGTCTTCAGATGTTTATTTCTTAAAATAGATTCTATTTTAAGTTATACTTTGACGTCTCTTTACAGATGATGCTGGAACACACCTATATACTGTTGTCTGTGACGTTACCTTTAGGGAACATGGGGTGAATGTTTTCTCTTCTTCTGATTAGTTTGTTTGCATTGCTGGGTTCTATTTAATAGGCTATTACTATGTATAATATATAATATAGTCTGTCTCATATATGATAATAAGACACACACCAAAATCCAGCCTTACTTGCTGTGCTTTTTGATGTCTAACCTCTAAATCAGAAATAATACATATTAATGTATGTACAATTTTATAAAAAGGTTAACAGGGTAAAGGTTTTCTTCAACGGAGTCAATTAAAAGGGGGATTCTGGGATACTTTAAGAATGTGTCTTAAGAAATGTGCATTATCTCTAATAAGGACTGAATGTGAGAGTAGCATTTAATATAGTAGAAGAGTGACATTTTTCCCTGATAAGTCATGGACGGACAAAACCACATCATAACTCATAACCATCCCCAACACAACATGCAGAACAACACAACATCATAACTCATAACCATCCCCAATACGACATGTTGAACAACACCACATCATACCTCATAACCATCCCCAACACAACATGTTAAACAACACAACATCATAACTCATAAACCTCCAAAACACAACATCATAACTCATAACCATCCCCAACACGACATGTTGAACAACACAACATGTTAAACAACACAACATGTTGAACAACATCCCCATGGGATTTGGCTGTGTCCTATCTATAAATATAATGGCTACATTATATTCACTTTACCATATTATATTATATTTTCGGTTCATATCGGTTTTAGAGACATGTTGTCCAATATATAGGCTTACACTAAATCCAACATAAAATGGTTAATGTAATGTTATTATTATATTTAAAATTATGTCCTGACTGAACATTATTATTATTTTATCCAATATTATGCTCTTACAATTTAACGTAATTAAACATATTATTATCATTATTACAAGATACAAGATTTTTATTGGCCATTTGTAACAAGTACATAGGAATGCTTACTCCACATTCCCTCCCGCGGTATAAATCTCATAAACACCATAAAAATAATATATACAATAAAATAAACAAAAAAAGAGCAGCAAAGTGACTTAAATTATATGTACATGTTTTTTTTGTTTTTGTTTTTTTACAAAAATCTTTCAAAAGCAACTATTATTATTATTATTATTATTATTATTATTGTTATTATTATCATTATTATTATTATTATTAGTAGTATTATTATCATCAGTGTTAGTATTATTATTATCATTATCATGATATTAATCATTATCATTATCATTATTAAATTATTATTCATATTATTCATAATATCATTATCATTATCATTATCATTATTATAATCATTATCATTATCATTATTAAATTATTATTCATATTATTCATATTATTCATATTATTCATATTATTCATAATATCATTATCATTATCATTATCATTATCATTATTATAATCATTATCATTATCATTATTATTATTATTATTATTATTATCCTTAATATTATTAATATTATTATCAATATTATTTTTATTATTATTAATATTATTATTATTATTATTATAATATCCGTTAGTAGAGAGAGTACCGAAAATTTATACTCAAGTAAATGTACATTTACCCCCATAAGAGCTTAACATTTGAGAAAACTACTAAACAAACATTTAAAATTGACTTGGGGTGGGTTTCCCGAAGCCATCTTAACGCTACGTCGTTCGTAAGTTCCACCTTAAGCTGTACCTTAACGTCTCGCCGTGTTTCCCGAAACGTTCTTAGCTAAGTATACCTTCCGTAAGTGACACTTTTGTAGGGCAGGTCTGGACCTCTCTTAACTCTACCTTAGCGATGTTGTCAGCTCACTCCGCTAGTGGCCACCACTGTTCCGACCCGCAAGCCTCTGAAATCAGCTGTTGGCCTAGTTTAATTTCAATCTGTGAATCAATATGTAGTTCATAACGGTAATAATATACAACAAAAATACCACATTTATGGGAATGTTTTCATGCCGAAATTGTACATTACGGTGGATGCATTTTGCACTTTATTGAACATGAAATCGCCTCTTAAACTCCTAAAACTCGAAAACAGTGCTTCACGATTCAGCGCCACCTCATCCAGCATGACCTCCATGTCCACATTGGTGACGCTGGCGGACCGCTTTTTGCGATGTTTTTGCCCTGACATCAGTGGCGTAGCGGAGGCCCCCGCAGACCCCGCGGTGCGGGGGAGCCCCGGAGTTTAGGAGGCCCCCACCCCCAGGGCCCCCCCCCCCCTACCTGTTAAGTTGCTAGGCACCACGGTTTGACTGGCCATCTGGCATACCTGCCGGCCCGGACCACCACCCTACCATCGGACTTCACGATCGCGTCAACCCCCCCCCCCCCCGTTGGACTTCACGATCGCGACCCCCCCGCACCCGTTGGACTTCATGACCTGCGGGGGAGCCCCGAAATATTGCGCAACACCACTGCCTGACATATCTAATGTTACATATCTAATGTTCATTTCTTGTTGGTGCGCTTTTATTGAAATTGTCAGCCAATCAGAGAGAATTGTGAACTACACCAGTTATGTGATGGGGCTGCTGGTTAATCAACCCTAATTGCAAAGTTATTTAAGGCACCATGACAATGATATAAAAAATATTTAAATCAACCTTTTCTTGCCAAATAAGGTGTACTGGTAGGTGGCGTAATTTGCTGAGGTGGTGTAGCGGGAAGAGGCTTGATATCACAATCTGAGGTGGCGGGCTCGTGCCACCTGTAGGCAATCATTACATTTACGGTTTGATAATTGAGTTTGTAAGTTTTAAATTCTATGAATATGTTCTCAGTCATGATAAATGCAATATTCTTTAGTATTCCTGCAGTGTTTTATTGATAAACAACACCACATCCTCTCATAACGCGGTGAAACAGTCGCTACCTGGAGTGAAAAGTCGATTCTCGAGTCATCGATTTCAGCACAACGTCGGACGTAAGAAGGTATACCTTAAGCAACCGCCTAAGGGATAGTTCGTGGAACACACGTAGAACAGTAAACAACTTTAGTAAGGTATACCTTTCAAGTCTTCGTAACACGCTAAGAGACAACGTTATCGGGAAACCCACCCCAGTTTGATACTTGTTCCTCAAAAATACTAAATGTTTACTCATGTTACTTAACCCCTTCCCCCCCCTGAGATAACACATGACTTTGGTTTCATAAAACATACATATCTTTAATATTTAGATTGAATAAATACATATTATAATTATATAAATAATAAATATCAGTTAAGTGGTTTCATTGTAATACATATGACTGATTACAATGTGATAGGTTGTGTCTGCCTGTAAAATTGTAATCAATTATCATATTAAAAAGATAAGTCACATTTACTTGATCACACTGTATAAGTATATCATGTCTCGGAGACCCAGAGATACTGTGAACAATTGGAAAAATATATTAACGATACATTAATTAATACTTAATAAATACAAAAAAATAAGTACAAAAAGTGTGTGATGAAACACTAAAATGAAAGCTTGGTTGTGAATGCAATTACTGTAAGAACAAGAAAACTGTATTGATTCTGAACTGAAGAGGACAATGCTGTAGTTGTTGTCGGACCAACTGTGGTTGTTGGCAGGCCAACTGTAGTTGTTGTCGGGCTAAATGTAGTTGTTGTTTGGCCAGCTGTGGTTGTAGTCAGGCCAGCAGTAGTTGTCAGACCAACTGTGGTTGTTGTCGGTCCAGCTGTGATTGTTGTTTGACCAGCCATGGTTGTTGTTGGGCCAGCTGTGGTTGTAGTCAGGCTACTTGTTGTTGTAGTCAGGCCAGCTGTGGTTGTTGTTGGGCCAGCTGTGGTGGTCGTCTGACCAGCTGTGGTTGTTGTTGTGCCAGCTGTTGGGCCCGTTGTGGTTGTTGTCTGGCCAACTAAGGTTGTTGTCGGGCCAGCTGTAGTTGTTGTTTGACCTGCTGCCGTTGTTGGGCCAGCTGTGGTTGTCGTCTGACCAGCTGTGGTTGTAGTCAAGCTACTTGTTGTGGTAGTCAAGCCAGCTGTGGTTAAAGTCAGGCCAGCAGTAGTTGTCAGGCCAACTGTAGTTGTTGTCGGACCAACTGTGGTTGTTGGCAGGCCAACTGTAGTTGTTGTCGGGCTAAATGTGGTTGTTGTTTGGCCAGCTGTGGTTGTTGTTTGACCAGCTGTAGTTGACAAAACGTCTGTGGTTGTTGTTGGTCCAGCTGTAGTGGTTGTTGCCCCAGCTGTGGTTGTTGTCGGTCCAGCTGTGATTGTTGTTTGACCAGCCATGGTTGTTGTTGGGCCAGCTGTGGTTGTTGTGAGGCTACTTGTTGTTATAGTCAGGCCAGCTGTGGTTGTTGTTGGGCCAGCTGTGGTGGTCGTCTGACCAGCTGTGGTTGTTGTCAGGCCAGCTGTTGTTGGGCCAGCTGTGGTGGTTGTTGGACCAGCTATTGTTGACAGGCCAGCTGTGGTTGTTGTTGTGCCAGCTGTTGGGCCCGTTGTGGTTGTTGTCTGGCCAACTAAGGTTGTTGTCGGGCCAGCTGTAGTTGTTGTTTGACCTGCTGCCGTTGTTGGGCCAGCTGTGGTTGTCGTCTGACCAGCTGTGGTTGTAGTCAAGCTACTTGTTGTGGTAGTCAAGCCAGCTGTGGTTAAAGTCAGGCCAGCAGTAGTTGTCAGGCCAACTGTAGTTGTTGTCGGACCAACTGTGGTTGTTGGCAGGCCAACTGTAGTTGTTGTCGGGCTAAATGTGGTTGTTGTTTGGCCAGCTGTGGTTGTTGTTTGACCAGCTGTAGTTGACAGAACGTCTGTGGTTGTTGTTGGTCCAGCTGTAGTGGTTGTTGGCCCAGCTGTGGTTGATGTCGGTCCAGCTATAGAGGTTGTTGGGCCAGCTGTGGTTGTTGTCAGTCCAGATGTGGTTGTCGATGCAATTGTAGTTGTAGACTCGGTATGTCCAGATCCTATTTTTGGTTTTAAGAAAGATTTGTTAAACATTCAATCATAGACATATCTATTAATATAATAATATGAAATGTAGTTTCAGTTCAATATAATCACTTCTGAACTCACCAACATACAGAAGGAGGATAACATAAATCTGTAATTTCATTGTGGACGTTATTTTCCTGTAAATAAAAATATGATTACGTTTTTTCTCACAGCAGAAAACGACCAAAATAAATTAGCTGAAGTTACATTCAATTTTATTTTAGGTTTGTGTTTATATACATATATAAAGTATTGTACATGATTAATATATATGGGATTCTCTATAATTATGTATGAATTAGATTAGATTAGATTAGATTAGATTCAAATGTATTGTCATTGCACAGCACAAGTACAGTACAGCGAAAATATTTGTAATAAATTATATATTCCAACAATGTAGAAATGTCAACCCTTTTATGTCAGAAAATCTTAAACAAATATCCATCATCCCACAATAATTCAGATATACACAAAAATCTGCTCCATCTACAACAACTTAGTCCTCCATCAAATCACACTTGTAAATTCAGAATTGCCATGGATTCCAACACATGAAGCCAACATTGAGTTCCTTACTGTGTTTGTGCTGCTGGAGATGGTGTTGGTCCCGGAGCAGGAGTGGAGCTTCAGCTGTGTGTCGTCCTGATCCGGGACAGAGGACTTTATAAAGCAATGTGAGTAAGCTAGCTGACGTTAACACAATACCACCACACCTTCCTGAAGATACCTCTTGGGGTGTGGGTGTTTATCTTATTCACCTTTGTTCATCAATTTCGAACCAGGTGTGGTCCACTTTGAATTGAATCACTCACTGGGCCACATTCTGATATTGTCTTCAGATGTTTATTTCTTAAAATAGATTCTATTTTAAGTTATACTTTGACGTCTCTTTACAGATGATGCTGGAACACACCTATATACTGTTGTCTGTGACGTTACCTTTTGGGAACATGGGGTGAATGTTTTCTCTTCTTCTGATTGTTTGTTTGCATTGCTGGGTTCTATTTAATAGGCTATTACTATGTATAATATATAATATAGTCTGTCTCATATATGATAATAAGACACACACCAAAATCCAGCCTTACTTGCTGTGCTTTTTGATGTCTAACCTCTAAATCAGAAATAATACATATTAATGTATGTATCAATTTTATAAAAAGGTTACCAGGGTAAAGGTTTTCTTCAACAGAGTCCATTAAAAGGGGGATCCTGGGATACTTTAAGAATGTGTCTTAAGAAATGTGCATTATCTCTAATAAGGACGTGTGAGAGTAGCATTTAATATAGTAGAAGAGACATTTTTCCCTGATCAGTCATGGACGGACAACACCACATCATAACTCATAACCATCCCCAACACAACATGCAGAATAACACAACATCATAACTCATAACCATCCCCAATACGAGATGTTGAACAACACCACATCATAACTCATAACCATCCCAAACACATCATGTTGAACAACACAACATCATAACTCATAACCATCTCAAACACAACATGTTGAACAACACCACATCATAACTCATAACCATCCCAAACACATCATGTTGAACAACACAACATCATAACTCATAACCATCGACAACACAACATCATAACTCATAACCCTCCCCAACACGACATGTTGAACAACACAACATCATAACTCATAACCATCGACAACACAACATCATAACTTTAATCTACATTATTCTTTTAGCATTATTAACTCATAACTCTCCCCAACACGACATGTTGAACAACACAACATCATAACTCATAACCCTCCAAAACACAACATCATAACTCATAACCATCCCCAACACGACATGTTGAACAACACAACATGTTAAACAACACAACATGTTGAACAACACCCCCATGGGATTGGGCTGTGTCCTATCTATAAATTAAATGCCTACAATATATTCACTTTACCATATTATTTTTCTCTTAATTGAGAGAAATATTGGTTTTAGAGACATGCTGTCCAACATATAGGCTTACACTAAATGAAACATAAAATGGTTAATGTAATGTTATTATTATTATATTTAACATTATCTCCTAACTGAACATTATTATTATCTCCAATATTATGCCCTTACAATTGAACTTAATTAAGTAGCTGTGATAAGAGTGTGTTATCAACATTAAGGATATACACTTACACTAGAATATACAACTTGCTAAGAGCTATTAATGTCAGGACTTAAGCAAGTTAGGGGTTCACAAAGGAGAAGGAGGGTTCATGGAGAGTCCAGGTGGACTTTGAACAGGTGGGTCTTGAGTCTCTTGCGGAAGCTGGCGAGGGACTCTGCCGTCCTGACATGAGACGGGAGTTCATTCCACCACTGTGGAGCCAGAGTCGTGAAGAGCTGGGTCTTGGAAGAGCGATGCTTGGTTGTCATCAGTGAAGGTCGAACAAGTCGCCTGGCAGAAGTTGAGCGGAGCGCTCTGGCTGGGATGTAGGGCTTGACCAACATTTGGAGGTAGGTTGGGGCAGTTCCATTGACTGCCCTAAAGGTCAGTACCAGAGTCTTGAACTGGATGCGAGCATTTACCGGAAGCCAGTGGAGATTGCGGAAGAGAGGGGTCACATGGGAGAATTTTGGTAGGTTGAATACCAGGCATGCTGCTGCGTTCTGGATGCGTTGGAGGGGCTTGGTAATAGAGGCGGGGAGTCCCGCTAGGAGAGAGTTGCAGTAGTCGAGGCAGGTGATGACGAGCGCTTGGACCAGGATCTGCGCCGCTTCACGTGTGAGGAAGGGCCAATCCTGCGGATGTTGTAGAGGGCAATTCTGCAAGATCAGGCCACCGCGGTGACGTTGGCATTGCAGGACAGTTGGTCATCTAGCACCACACCAAGGTCTCTTGTTGTGGTTGAGGGGGAGACTTGGGTGTTCTCGATGGTGACCAGTAGGTCCATCTGAGGGCAGTCTTTCCCCGGTATGAAGAGGAGCTCAGTCTAGGTTGAGCTTCAGGTGGTTGGCGGCTGTCCATCTGCTGATGTCGGCCAGGCATTTAGAGATGCGTGTTGCGATTTGGGTTTCTGAGGGGGGAAAGGAGAGAAACAGTTGAGTGTCATCTGCATAGCAGTGATAGGAGAAGCCATGAGATGTGATTACAGAGCCTAGCGATTTAGTGTAAAGAGAAAACAGAAGGGGTCCCAATACTGAGCCTTGGGGGACTCCGGTGTCCAGGGTGCAGGGTCTGGACAGGGAACCATTCCATGTGACCTGATAAGTGCGATCTGCGAGGTAGGAGGTGAACCAGGATAACGCAGTTCCATCGATTCCAAGCTCGGCGAGAGTGGAGAGAAGGATCTGGTGGTTCACTGTGTCGAACGCCGCAGACAGGTCGAGAAGGATCAGTACTGATGAGAGGGACGAGCTTCTGGCATCACGAAGAGACTCTGTCACTGTGAGCAGTGCAGTCTCCGTGGAGTGTGCAGCCTTGAAGCCTGACTGGTGAGGGTTGAGTAGGTTGTTCTGGGAGAGATAGGATGAAAGTTGTGAGGAGACAGCACGTTCAAGGGTTTTGGACCGGAATGATAGGAGAGATACCGGTCTGTAGTTTTGGACATCAGTGGTGTCCAGGGATGGTTTCTTGAGGAGCGGCTTGATTCTGGCAGTCTTGAAGGCTGCCGGAAACAGGCCTGCATCAAGGGAGGTGTTAATTAGGGAGGTAAGGAAGGGAAGAATATCGCCCGAGATGTCCTGGAGAAGAGAGGAAGGGATTGGGTCAAGGGGGCAGGTGGTAGGGTGGTTAGATGTCACCAGTTTGTTAACTTCATCAGGGGAGAGGGGGTTGAAACAGGTAAGGTTAGCGGGGGTGGGAAAAGAGGGAGGGAGGAAAGCGGTGGGGGTGAAGGAGGAGGTAATGTCGTTCACCTTCTTTGTAAAGAAGGTGACAAAGTCATCAGCTGAGAGGGAGGAGGGAGGGGGAGTGGAGTGGGGGTTGAGGGGGAAAGAGAACATGGAGAAAAGTTTCCTGGGATTAGAGGCAGAAGAGATGATTTTTGGATTTTTGGAGGAGACGGAGGTAGTGAGCGAGATCATCAGAAGAGTCAGATTTCCTCCATTTTCTCTCAGCTGCCCGCAGCTCTGCTCTACGAGCCCGCAGAGGTTCGGACAGCCAAGGAGGTGGTGAAGAGGCTCGTGCTGGTCTGGAGGTGAGAGGACAGAGAGAGTCGAAGGAGGAGGAGAGAGAGGAAGTCAGAGTGGAGGAGGCTTCCTCTACCGACAAGAGAGAGAATTGTTGGGGGGATGGTAGTGAGGATAGGACAGATGCGGAGAGAGAAGAGGGAGAGAGAGTTTTCAGGTTACTACGGAAGGTAACAATGTGGGGAGTAATGGGTAGGGAGGTGGGGGATTTGAGAGGGAGAGAGAAAGCAACAAAATGGTGATCAGAGACAGGGAGGGGTGTGACAGAGATCGCCGAGGTGGTACAGGATCTTGTGAAGACAAGATCCAGTTGGTTCCCAGCTCTGTGGGTAGGGGGAGAAGGAGTGAGTGTTAGACCGAATGTGGTAAAAAAGTTAATGAATTCAGGAGATGTAGTCACCCAGAACCACGAGTGGGGTGCCGTCCTCAGGAAAGCAGCTGAGGAGGGCGTCCATCTCGTCAAAGAAGTCACCAAGAGGGCCCGGTGGTCGGTAGATCACGGCAATGTTGAGCCTAGTTGGGATGGTAACAGAAACAGCATGAAGTTCGAGTGCCTATCTGGTCAGGTGACCCAGAGGGAGTACCTGATATGACCAATTTGGAGAGACTAGGAGTCCCGTTCCTCCACCACGCCCAGAGGGTCGGGGGATGTGGGTGAAGGAGTATGTCGCGGAGAGAGCAGCTGCGGTGGCCGTGTTCTCAGGGGTGATCCAGGTCTCTGTGAGAGCCAGGAAGTGGAGAGACTGGAGTGCGGCATAGGCCAGAATGGTTTCAGTCTTCTTGACCGACGATTGGCAATTCCAGAGTCCCCCTTTCACCACAAGATCTGTGAAGGTAGAAATGGTAGGATAGAGGAGATTGGAAGGGTCGCGGCGTCGAGAGGGAGAACCTCGATGCCATCTATTCCGGTAGGATGTCCACACTACAATGGAATCACGACACATAGCAAGGGTAGGGGGACTAGATTTGACTAACTAGGACTAACTCCCTAGACAGACTACTGTAGAACGACTCCTTGGTCTTTGTTCTGGGTCTTAGTTCCTGGGGCCTGACGCTAAATGCTGATGCTAACAAACTACTTCTATGTTAATAGCCTATGCGATAGGGAGGGAGGCTCATAAAGGGTTAGGGTCCTCCCCGTCGTTAACTCAATTGACTATGGCTGTATGGGCCAAACTGGGTGATTATCCTAGCACAACAATAGGCCTGTACACCTCACTTACTATGTACAGGTAACTAGCTTTGAGAAAAAGGTTCTACAACTTTATCAACACGAATAACTAAGAACAATAAATCTTATGTCTACTTACCCACAGCGGAATACTATGTAGCCTGCTTCAAGAACAAAATGTACCTTTATATACTGTATCATCCATCAGACACTATATTGTTATTATTGTATATACAATTGTGATAGTATAGTGTTGTGTATAGTATAGTATAAAGTAGGTAGTATTGTTGTTTATAATATAGTATTGTTTAGAATAGTATTGCATAGTAAAGTATTGTTGTTAAAATTGTACTGCGGGAGG
>CM051007.1:11568187-11680138 GCA_027704905.1 Muraenolepis orangiensis
CTTTTATGGGGTCATACAAATCCAAGAACTTCTGCAGAGACATGTAAGGGGAGGAGGGGGGTTAGCCCTACGTAATCTGATTCAGTATTTTTGTTTTGAAAACAAAACAAAACATTATATGTATTGGGTCTAAACCCCTGGTGTTTAGACCACTTCCAGCCCTATTACCACTGAGTTGCCTCTGTATCCGAAACAATGCCCATTTGACATTGTTCTGTTCCAGGATTAAAATGTCCAGTTTCACAACGGAGGATGCGGAAATCCATTATACTTGATGTCAGAACTTCCCTCTGTGAGTAAAATGCAGCCACCAGAGAAGTTGCTTTGTATGGAGGGTACACAGCATAGTTGTCTCTCATTGTTAACTGTAATGTACAGTAGCTATATTCAGATGTTTAATAACACTATCCTACCACTGTATACTTAACTATTATTCACAACACGTCTACTTACTCTTCACCCCTTCACGCCTTCACCCCGGCTCTGTGCCCCCTCAGTGAGTGAATACACAGAGCCCTTGCAGCGCCAATGTTGTTTGGATGGAATGATGGAGACCCCACTATCATACAGCTGTGAGCGGCGCAAAGAGTACGTCTTAGATGGAAATGATTGTGCTGATGCCTTCTTCAAGTGCTGTGAAACGCTAGCCAAATTACAAGCTGAAAGTAAAACTGAAGCCCTCCACCTGGCTCGCAGTAAGTATCAGGGATGAGGACTTGGATGGACTTGGATTACATTGGGTAGTCCTTGATAATATGGGCAATATCATTTGGCATGACTATATAACATTTTTCATCTGACACTTTAGGCGAGGAAGAGAATGTTGACTTTGTTGACATTGGACAAATTTCTCCTCGTACTAAGTTTCCGGAGAGCTGGCTATGGGTTCAACACACACTCCCTCTTTGCCCTGACAACGCAATTAACTGGTGAGGCAACTGAAACATTTAAACATTTAGGAAGAAATACGTTATGCAATTTAGCTATTTTTTTTTACATCACGTCTCTCCCATATTTCAGTAAAACAACATCTTTGGAGAAATTATATGTGCTGCCAGATTCGATCACCACCTGGCATGTAACTGGAATCAGCCTGTCCCCGACTCTTGGTGATCATTTCTCTCTTTAGCCTGTGCATGTGCCACGTGTCCAACACACCTTTGAATTTAGTGAACTTTTGAGCTTTTGTTCTTTTTACCTGACATTGTTCCTCTCATTTCATTATGGTCACATTACACTTTATTGCCTCTTCTCCTTTGCTCTTGAAGGTCTCTGTATAGATGACACATTGAAGATGATTGTGGATAAGGATTTCTTCATTGATCTTAGACTACCCTATTCAGCTGTCCGTGGAGAACAATTAGAAATAAAGGCAATCATTCACAACTATCGTTTGGATGACCTCACAGTACGTACTATTTGCTATATATATCTTGAATCTTGAATCTTGAATATACTGTCCCGTACATATATAGAGGTTCTTGAAGGGAGGGAGAATGTGCTGTCCTGTCCTACATTTCTCCACTATTGAGAGGTGTTTCATTATGATGTGTCTGCATACAATTGACAGGCAGATATTCTCAGAGCATTTCACTCACTAGTAGCTTACGAATTAAAGTCAAATGATGGCTCTTAAATATTACATTCAGCTACAGCATCAAGTCAAATACATTTTTAAAAAACATTGTAAAATTATATATAGAATAATAATAAAAATAATAATTTGCTCATCTCCAACATGTTTGTCTTTCAACACCCTGGTCTTTGCTGTCATTCAAAAGGTCAGGGTACAGCTCAGTGAGAATGCGGAGGTGTGCAGTTCAGCATCAAATAAAGGAGTGTACACCCAGACAGTCACAGTGGGTAAAGAGAGCACATTCTCTGTGATATTTGTCATAATCCCTATGAAGGATGGGGAATTCCCCATCACAGTCACGGCTTCCGCTGAACATTTACAGGATGGTGTACAACGGATGCTCAAAGTCGTGGTATGTGAACTTAATGTCTATTAGCTCATAGTATGCAAACCTTACGCACTGATTATAAGTTTGTTGTCTATTCACATACGTCATGTAGCTATATGAGTATTTTATTGAGTGCTGGTGTAATGTTATGGACCAATGTGGAATGTTTATTCATTTCTGACAGCCTATGGGAATACAGGAAAAAAGCAGAATTTTTAAAGACCTGACTCCTGCATATTTCAGTGAGCATTACGCACGCACACACACACACACACACACACACACACACACACACAAATTAACTATTTTACAAGTACAAGATTACAAGTAATCATTGTGATGATCTGTTTCCAAATCTTTATTGCCCTTCCAGAGGGTAAACAGATGGAGACCATGACAAATCAAATTGATTTGCAATATGTGGTTCCAAACACACCTATGAGTACGGAAATATATGTTACAGGTAAGATGCAATTAAATGTTCCATTTAGGTCTCCAAATGGAGGTCTGCATAAGGTGCATTACTGGAAGAGTGTGTAGTATAAGTGACATCCTTTCGGATGAGTAGGATGTTGTAACTGTTGTCTACCTCCTCTGTAACCTCAGCTATGGTTGGTGTGAATGCTATGTTGTGTGTGTGTGTGTGTGTGTGTGTGTGTGTGTGTGTGTGTGTGTTGTGTGTGTGTGTGTGTGTGTGTGGTGTGCTGTATATGTGTAGGAGTAGGAGTACAGTCGCTTGTGGAGAAGGTCATTGATGGATCATATATGACCAATCTAATTCGAGTGCCCTCGGGCTGCGGAGAGCAAAACTTGGCCAAAATGACTCTACCTATTACTGCTGTAAAATATTTGGATATCACCAATCAGTGGGATAAAGTGGGAACGTCAAAACGTGAAACTGCCCTTCAACATATCAAATCAGGTACAGCTATTTAGTAGGTATTTATGTTGTCAATCGTGCTCTGTTTATTTTAACTGTAGTTGAAATGCATTTACTCACACTGACAGTGCTTGTGCAGTTTAGGGGCCGATCACACTGTACAGGGGCCGATCACAACGTAGAGGGGCCCATCTCACTGTACATGTTCCGATCACACAATAGAGGGGCCCATTACACCACAGAGGGGTCTATCACACCATAGAGGGGCCCATCACAGCATAGAGGGGCCATCACACCATACAGGTCCCGATCACACCGTAGAGGGTCCCATCACAGCATAGAGGGGCCCATCACACCGTACAGGTCCCGATCACACCGTAGAGGGGCCCATCACACCATAGAGGGGCCCATCACCCCGTACAAGTCCCGATCACACCGTAGAGGGGCCTATCACACCATAGAGGGGCCTATCACACCATAGAGGGGCCCATCACACCGTAGAGGGGCCCACTACACCGTAGAGGGGCCCCTTACACCATAGAGGGGCCCCTCACACCGTAGAGGGCCCATCACACCATAGAGGGGCCCCTCACACCCTAGAAGGGCCCCTCACACTGTCGAGGGGCCCATCACACCGTGCAGTGCATTTCTGCCATTTCTGCTTTCTTTTGACCTCTCTTATGACTGCACATAAAAATGTCTTTAAATTTGTTTGGCTGTTGACCACAGAACAGCCACACTCGTCAATGCAAGAGAAGACCTAACAGAATGTCCACACCGACGAGAAGCAGATTTTGGCAGTGAAGCGATAATAGTTCATTCAGAAATGAAAGCATTCATTTAGTTTGTTGAGTACATTTCCACATTGAAATGGCCAATTGTGCATGCAGCTCCGCTCCACAAGCACTCCGAACAGCACTGTGTGATCCACAAGCCCCAAGCACTGTGTGATAGACCCCTTAGTGCTCATTGGAAATTAAAAATGTGTGTCACTCCTCAGGGTACCAGACTCAGCTTATGTATCGTAAGCCTGATGGATCATTTTCCATTTATACCAAAGATAAAAGCTCCTCATGGTAAGGCATGGACACAATGGGATCCATAATGTCAACACATAATTGAATACTAATTAACCCAGTTCTGATGTTGAATGCTGATTCAACTTCACTCTGTTTACCACTCTTCTCCTACCAAAGGCTGACGTCTTACACTGCAAAGGTGTTCGCCATGGCCAACACTTTGATCAAAATTGAAGAAAGCCATATCTGTGTTGCCATCAAATGGGTGATTCTAAACTCACAGATGCCTCATGGCAAGTTTGTGGCGAGTGGAAAAGTAAATGATAAAAGAATAATGGTGTGTACACAAGTTAATACACTTTCCTCTATATATATATATGACTATATTGATGTATAGTTGGTAATAAGGTCATTCATGAACATCTTGTACATGTAGGGGGGGATGGACGGCTCGGACTCTGATGCTACGTTGACAGCGTTTTCGCTGATCTCCATGCAGGAGACAGAACGTCTCTGTAGCCACAGTGTTAATGTGAGAACACACGTCATAACACACTTTCCATTTCTTTTATGTCAAAGAATATTTTACATTTTCAAGCATTTTTTAAATGATAAGGCTACATTTTTCCAACTGAAATAGTGAGTTTAGGTCTAGGTTTTTGTTCAGATATTATGTAATTGATGATGAAAAACATTGGTAAACCTTGCTAATAAAATTATTGAATCTATCACAAACTAACCTCCACTATTCACCAAGGTGTAGAATGATGGATAAATTAAAAATACTAATTTATTAATAAAAAAATTGAATGTGCAGCTTACAATCATTGTCAGTGAAACAAAAAAGGGTGTTATTTGCTGATCATCATATATTGATTTACATTACCTGACCCGTGTGTCCAGAGCATGCCAGGAAGCATGACCAAGGCTGTGAGTTACCTTGAAGGCCGCCTACCAAGTCTCACCGACTCATATGCCGTTGCCATAACATCCTACGCACTGGCAGTGGCCAACAAAAACAAGTTCAGAAGGGACATCCTCTTCAAATTTGCATCCTCAGGTTTTTACTAACTCTTGTCCAAAACCTTATACAAATATATTGGTGGCCATCAGTTATATGAACTTACCTGTATATACATATACCTAATATTATGCTCATATCACATTTATACCTAGACTGTCTTTCAACCTGTAAATTTAAACTGTAAATTATATTATATTACCATGCACTTTACTGCAACATTTGTACTCTGGTTAGATGCTAAATTATTTTCGCTGTACTGTACTTGTGCTGTGCAATGACAATAAATTTGAATCTAATCTAATCTAATCTAATCTAATATGTATTATGGTCTTGTCTACACTGTGTTCCTTGTGCTACTCTGTTCCTTAGGCTTGAACCATTGGCCAATGGCCAATCACCTCTTCACACTGGAGGCCACAGCCTATGCTCTATTAGCTCTTGTCAAGGTCAAGGTGAGCATCATGTTCAAATTGGCGCACTTGTTCCCTAATTTCCTATTCCCTATAGTCAACACTGCACTTGTACACCATTTTGGAAATAAGTATATTAATAATAATACATTTTATTTGTTGGGCTCCTTTCAAGACACCCAAGGACACCTTACAGAGCATATATGCTACAGTAAAATTAAAATTATAAAAATATAAAAAAGTAAAAACAGTGGACTTCACAAAGTGTCCGTAGGGTTTAAAACAAGGCAAACAACAGGAAGTAAAATGAAGAAAGAAAGAAAGATGGTACAGATTATAAGGGATACGCCAGTTTAAACAGATGGGTTTTTAGTTGGGTTTTGTAAGTTGTTATTGAATCTGACTGTCGGATGTGTAGTGGCAGGGAGTTCCAGAATCTGGGAGCCGAGCAACTGAAAGCTCGAGCACCCATGGTGCTGAGGCGTGAGCGGGGGACGGTGAGAAGTCCAACAGAGGAAGAGCGGAGGGTGCGGGAGGGGGTGTACTCCTGAAGGAGGTCAGTGATGTAGATGGGGGTTAGATTGTGGAGAGCTTTGTACGTGAGTAAGAGGTTTTTATAGTCAATCCGGTAGCGCACAGGAAGCCAGTGTAGTTGAATGAGAACGGGGGTGATGTGGTCAGATGAGTTAGTGCGGGTGATGATCCGGGCAGCTGAGTTCTGAATTATTTGGCAGTCTGTTGAGGAGTTTGATGGGAAGGCCAGTCAGAAGTGCATTGCAGTAATCAATCCGGGACGTGACAAATGAGTGGACCAGGATTTCAGTGCTGGATTGGGACAGAGATGAGTAGACTCTGGAAATGTTCCGAAGATGGAAGAAGGCAGTGCGAGTGATGTTTTTAATGTGTGGTACAAATGAGAGGGAGCCGTCCAGAATGACACCGAGGCTTTTTACTTGGGAAGAAAATGGTATGGGGAAGCCGTCGATGATGATGTTTGGAGCTGGGTTGTTTTGTGACTTGGTGAGGGTGGATAGGGCCTCAGTTTTGCTAGCGTTGAGCTTGAGGAAATTCCTGCTCATCCAGCTCCTGATGTCCTCTAGACAGGTGGTGAGGGAGGTGGGGAGCAGGGCAGTGGAGGGTTTGGAGGAAATGTAGACCTGTGTGTCGTCGGTGTAGCAGTGAAAGTGAACCCCATGGTGACTTTTGTTTTTTGCCCAGGGGGAGGAGATATGTGATGAATAGGAGTGGACCCAGTACTGACCCCTGGGGGACACCCAGTGCAACAGAACACCCTGACTTTTGGTTCCCGAGTTGTACAAACTGTTGTCTGTCAGTGAGGTATGATGTGAACCAGGAGAGTGCAACACCAGTGATCCCAATGCCAGCCAGGCGGTTCAGGAGTAGTGGGTGGGAAATGGTGTCGAATGCAGCGCTGAGGTCGAGGAGGATGAGGATGGTGAGAAGTCCAGAGTCCGCTGCACGGAGGAGGTCGTTAGTGATTTTAACCAGGGCTGTTTCAGTGCTGTGTTTTTGGCGGAAACCGGATTGAAATGGTTCATGGAGGTTATTTATTTCCAGATGGGACTGAAGCTGTGCGGCAACCACCCTCTCAAGGGTCTTGGAGATGAAGGGTAGGTTGGAGATGGGCCTGTAGTGGTTCAGATCGGCTGGGTCAGTACCGGGTTTTTTGAGGATGGGAGTGATTGCAGCCAGTTTGAGGGTGGGGGGTACAATTCCAGAGGTGAGGGATGAGTTAATTATGTCAGTGACAGGTGGTGGTTTTGGCTTTACGGATGAGCTCTGAGATGGTATATTCCGATGCTGGGGTGAAGTTGGAGAGGGAGCTGATGAGTTGTTGGCCAGTGGTAACCATCCAGGGTGGATCACTTGAGGAGGTGCATGATGAGGCCAGCTGTAGGTGAATGGTGTTAATTTTAGAATGAAAAAATTGCAGAAATTGATCTGTGGAGATGTCTGGGAGGTGGGTTTGAGGAGGCTGAAGTAGGTGTCTGACTGTGGAGAAGAGAACTCTGTTGTTACCAGTGTTGATGAGGTTGGAGTAATAGGAGGATTTGGCATTGGAAAGCACGTTTTTATAGTGATGAAGGTGATCTGAGTACATTTGGGTGTGAACTGAGAGTCCGGTGTTTTTGCACAGCCGCTCCAGTCGGCGGCCTGTGGCTTTGAGCTGACGGAGCTCAGAGGTAAACCAGGGGGCGGAGTGGGTGAATGTATCTTTGCGAGTTTTCAAGGGAGCCAGGGCAGTGAGGGAAGAGGAGAGACAGTTATTATAGTGATTCACCAGGTCAGCAGTGCGGGAGGATTGGGGTAAGAGTTAATCAGGGTGGTGAGATCTATGGGGTTAATATGTTTAATGTTTCTGAAGGTGATGGACCGTTGTTCTTTGGCTTTAGAAAGGGGGGCATGGATTTAAAAAATTACAGCTTTATGGTCAGAAATGGGGACCTTGTGACAGCAAGGTTAGTGGGAGTGATGCCAGTGCAGCAGAGTAAGTCCAGTATGTGACCTTTGTTATGAATTGGGAGGTTGACATGCTGTGTGATACCGAGGCAGTCCAGGAGTGAGATGAAATCATTTGCAAAACCATTCGATGGGTCGTCGATGTGGATGTTAAAGTCACCCAAGAGGATAACAGTAGGAGACATTGCACATACAGATGTTAGTAGTGATGAAAATTCAGTGAGAAAAACAGCAGAGGGCTTTGGTGGTCTGTAGATGGAAATAATGATGGTGGGTTTGGAGCCAGAGAGTTTTACAGCTAAGCATTCAAAAGAGGAGTGATGGGGGACAGTAGTCACTGCAGACTGCAGTGACTTTAATGATTTCACGGTACAACACAGCAAGCCCTCCCCCCCTCCCAGTGGCACGGGGTTTACTAATAAAAGCATACTCCGGGGGGACAGCTGCATTAAGCTGGGTGAAGTCATCAGACTGTTGCCAGGTCTCCGTGAGGCATAAAAAATCAAGCTTTTGTCCATAATGAAGTCAGAAACCAGCAGGGCCTTATTGGTGAGGGACCTTATGTTAAAGATGCATAGTTTCAAACAGGTAAGTTGTGCATATGTGGATGCTTTAAGCAGAGGGGATAACACACTGTGATTAACAGTACGGGCGGTGCGAGGGGGGCGGGGCTCAGTGGACCAGAAAGAGCGGATTGTTTTGTTATTGTTGTGGTTTGCGTACTCAAAGTTTCGTCCAGATCCACGGTGAATGTATCTTGGTGGTTTGAGAATGCCAGGGTGTTGGGTAAGCAGAGCTGGCGGGGTCCTGGAGTAAGACCGGAGACGTAGCAGCTCCGCTGCAGAGTAACGCAGCGGCAGAGATGCGCTCATGACCGTGAGACACACAGAGCGCTCCATATGAGCAGTTTAAAAATCCACGTAAGAGATAAAAAAACTAAAACAATGTAATGCAGCGGTTTGATTATCCAAGTGGAAAAAAAAAATTAAATAAATGAAGACCTGCGTTGTCGAGGCGGAGCAGTAGTCGTGTTGGTTGTAGGCGCGGGTTTTCGTGCGAGGCGGAGAAACCAGACATACGGCGCTGGGGACGAGTGACAGGTTAGCCGGTAGTGGCTAATTTGTACGGGGCAGCCTCCGTGCTGGCAGCAATCCACAGGCGGAGGTTTTCACCCAGGAGAGCTGGCAGAATGGCAGCGGACACATCTGAACAGGTGTGCTTTGCAGGGCGCACCAGAGCAGGCTATCGCTCTCCGGTCAAGAGAGCACAGCCCAGAGGAGCCCAAGTAGTCCAGTACAGGTGAGCCGTATACCGGCGAGGCGACAGCACAGTAGCACTAGCGCGTGTACAGACTGTTAAATGGCTAAAGTCATTGTCACAGTGATTAGATGGGACAAAAGGGTTTGTAACAGACGGGTTTAGAGTCCAGTTGTACAAGACATTCAGCAAACACAAAACAGCACAAACAACGGAGGAGGCGAGGCAGCAACTTGCCAGCGGTCCCTCTCACTCGTGGCTTCCGCTTCCGGTCTTCCGAAAGAGTGTGTGTTGTGTTGAACACAGGTTGAACTTACAGTACCCCTGAGCCAGTACAGTATATTGGGAATTCTGAGAGTAATTACTGAATGTGGTGGAAATCCATCCGCTAACATGTATTGGATGTGCTAAGGTGCATTCGCTAGAGATGCGTTTAGACACTCCATTGTTTTCCTAAGGTGAAAGCGTTGGGGAGGAGAGGAGGGCAATGCGCCCAACCTCGCTATTCGTTGCTGTAGAGAGGACCCGCTTTAAAGTAGAAAAATAAACTTTGACCCGCATGCCGCATGGCGATACACACCAGCCAATACATTTGCAGTTGAGTCTAAAAAGTCAATGTGCACTGTCTTGTGAAAGCACCTTCACGACCAGGCTCAACAATCACAACAAGGGGGGGTTATTGAAGAGGATCACAATTAAGGTGGGCGGCAGAAGCTCAGTATGTAAGGACTTGGCTTGGAAACCAGAAGGTCCCCGGAACACCTGGGCACTGCCAAGGTGCCACTGAGCAAGGCACCAGACCCCTACACTGCTCCCCAGGCACTGTATATACAATAACTGCCCACTGCTCCTTATACTAGAATAGGTTAAATGTAGAGAAACAAATGTCACTGTGTGTACCAGTGGCTGGTGGTTGTATAAGTAGGGGAGGAAGAAAGATCTATTTTAACAGTGTATTAGTGGGTAATTTTAGCAGACAAGCCAAACAAAATGAAAACCGTTTGTGATCTGAGGGAAAGAAGCATTGTTTTGATGAAAAATAGCTATTTAGCAATTACTCCATTAATGATGAAAATCTGAATAGAAGTTCTATGGACAGTGGCTAGTTCTGCCAAACAAACCTAATGGAATTGTAGTTTTTGTGTAAAGTATATTTACCTGTATTTAATTCAAATAAGACATATATCATATACAAAAACGAGTGATGCACGTAAATAACATAAATTGTCTAATCACGAGGATCATCCTCCCTTACTGCCGTACACATATATATGTTAAAAACCAGGACTCCCCGGCCGGCTGTTGGTACTTTGACACAGGGGCATGATTGTTTGATTGCCTCCAAATTGTTAAAAAAAGTAATATTATCAGTTCTTATATATCATTATATATTATCAATATTTTCACAGATTAATCTGTTAAATGTATGTATATTTATTTTTCTCTTGCAAATTTATTTTACTCTGAAATTGTAGGGAGGATGGTCCTCCCTTTCCTCAAAAGATGAGCCTCCACTGGTGTACATGTATCTGACCAATAAAGAGGATTCAATCAGATTTAGATTTAGATTTTGGGTGTAGTTCTGAAGTCATCTGTTCCAAACAGACCACGAGTCAAGACAGGCTCTCGCAGGATACCCCAATAAGTGTACATCGTTTACAGTGCTGTATGTTATGTTATGGATGTTAAAGGGTAACTTTAGGAGTTTCAGCCTGGATCGTATTTTCCCATCATTCTGGGCCTAAGTGAATAATGTGGAGAATATTTTTTGAAACTAATATTTATAAACTAATATTTTAGACTAAGTTACACTTTCTGTAGTCAAACACAACAAACAAACTGAATATATATTGTTTTTAATATATTTTTTTGTTATCTGATTGAAGGACTTTGAGTCAGCCTCCCCAATTGTCAAGTGGCTGACCAGTAACCGGAGTCCCTCCGGAGGCTATGCTTCCACTCAGGTAAAATGCATTCATTTAAATCTTCACTCTATGCTCACTCTTCTCATGCTTTTTTATTTCATGTAATGCTCTGCTATAAACTGTCTGTTTTCCTTCACTGTGGGTCTTTTCTTTTTTTTGGAATTTACTGACTGGGATATCATTTTTTATTCTGTTATTGTATCTGTTCTGTGAGGCCAGATGACAAGTTTCCACTTTTTCAGACAGAAAAAGAAAAAGATAACCCTTGCTTTCACATCTCATATACATGTGAGGGTAATAATAAAAAGTAATAATTTATTTAAATGTTTTATGTCCAGTCAACAACCTTGGTGTATCAGGCACTTGCAGAATACTGGATGAATGCTCAGGAAAAATATGATGCAAATTCAATGGATATAGACATTAAAATAGCAGGCCGCACTGAGACAAATTCCTTCAGAGTCAACAGGGAAAATGCAATGGAGACTAGATCTGCTAATGTAAGTATAACATATTTTCCCCTGAGCGATTATATGTGATATTGATCAATACTATAATAAGTGGTGGAAACATTATAAATTGTATTAAAGTTTTTATTCATGTATATGTCTGAATGTCAAGACGAAGAACATAAACCAGCAAGTGAACGTGACTGCCGAAGGAACAGGCGAAGCAACTGTATCAGTAAGGATTCTTTAGATTTAATCTTTATATGGTCCTCCCTCCGCTATCTGTTTCACACTTATTTTCCTGCATTATGTGTGAATCACTAAATAAGAAACAGTGAGAAATTCAGTTTCTTACACAAAATATATAGCCACAAAGATCCATTGACATGCTGTAGGCCAAGGCTATACTGTGTACATAAAAAGTCTACAGACAACAATTCATGTCTCATTGTATTGCGTTGTGTTTGGATGGTAACTTCATATCATTACAGACAATTCCTGTGAACCAGCCACATACTGTACTGTCTTTATATAGCGCTCCTACCCAAAGCGCTTTACAATAATTGCCTCACATTCACCCATTCATCCACCGACGGCAGTGTCAGTCATGCAAGAAGACAGCCAGCTGGTCAGGAGCAGTTAGGGTTAGGGTGTGTTGCTCAGGGGACACCTCCACTCTCAGGTTGCCAGACAATGCTCCAACTCCTGAAATGAATATATATATTTTTATATAGTAATAATATATGTTTTTGTGTGTTCAGATAGTGTCACTGTATTATAAACGACCTTCAAGCATCAACACGTTGAACAACTGTGAAAGATTTGACATCACGGTGGTCCTTGAACCAGGTAAACTGGCCAATGTCTCACTGTCAGTATATTGATCTGCTTATATTTAGTTTTTTTTTATATTAATTATATGACTTGAGAATAAGAGCTAAGTTTCATCTGTCAAATAATATTTTCTGAACTGTTTATATTTGTGTCAATGTTAAATACACAGATGCAGCAACATGTGTCAGTACACAAATTGTATTATTTAATTGAATTCTACCATTTTAATGTTCTATTCATCCTCTGCTTGTCTTCTAGTAACACTAGCTGAGGGTGCAAATGTATACCTGCTTAAAATAGAGATCCTGTAAGTAGACATATTCATTCTATTTCTATTATAAGGTAATACTGGTAGATATGTATATCATTTATATGACATTAACTAATCTTATGGAATCAGATCACATGATTGAAACCATATATATGTTTTTGAATGTTTCTTCCTTTACTCTTATTCCAGGTATAAGAATACGGATACAGATGCAGGCATGACAATCGTGGATATAAGTCATCTTACTGGTTACATGCCTGATTTAGAGGATCTCAACAGAGTAAGTAATTTGTATATTTGTTAAACAATAACAAGACCTGTGAATATGTTGCATTAATGATTTTTGTGTTTGTGTGCATCTAGTTGTCCAGAGGACGAGACAAAACCATTCAAATGTATCAAATTGACAAATCTCTGTCAGAAAAAGGCTCCCTCATCATTTACCTGGACAAAGTAAGCCTCTTTAAGTTTCTCCATTCTTCATATGACCATATTATGTGCCTATCGACACAACTACCTATTTACAACCTGTCTGTATGATCTGTTCAGGTGTCTCACAGACAAAGGGATGAAATTGCTTTCAAGATCAAACAGACAATGTCAGTTGGGGTTTTACAACCAGCAGTCATATCTATTTATGAGTACGATGAACGTGAGTACCAAAAATCCTACAAAACCACCCACTGCTTTGTCATATAGTTAGTTATGTGGCATAACTGTGCACACACGTTTGTGTATTAGCGTATTTTTGCATGTTTTCATCTATGCACTTTTTTCTACACACATGCATTCCTTGCATATATGCACATTTTTCTTTATTTTTCTTGTCTTAATGTACATTTTTGTTTCTATATGTTTATTGTATTTTTTTAAATATAAAAATGTTGATGTTATTAACTGCTAAAAAGCAAACAAATCTTTTCCATTCTCTGTCATTGCAGAGAAACCTTGTGTGACATTTTATCATCCATCGAGAGAAAAAGGACAATTACTTAGACTGTGCCAAGCTGAAAATGATGAAATATGCAAATGTGCCGAAGGTAAACAAAGTCATGTTGAAAACTATTTTTAGAGAAAAATTCCCTGGATGGATTGACTATTGGATGGGCGCTTGATTTTCTACTTTCTAGTGTCTAATCTAGTAATTGGAGTAAATATCAGTAGAAAAATTACATTGTTTATTGAGCAATCAATAAACCAACTAACTATATTGAGATGTCAAATGCACCCAGTCCCACACATTGTTCCATATCATTTCAATTAACAGATGGATATGTTTGTACCAACTTTGTATTTCTAGAGGAATGCAGTATGCAGAAGAAGGGTAAAATCCAAAACAGCATACGTCAGGATAAGGCCTGTGATGCTGAGGCAAAAATAGATTATGGTGAGAATGTGTGTTTGCAACTATAGGTTAGTGAGAGAGAGAAATACCAAGGGTCAAGCAGGATAATAGTGTGTAACCCCTCTGTCCTCAGTATATCAAGTTACAATGGAAAGCTACGAAGACTATAAGTCCACTGATATTTATAAGATGCGGATAAATAAGGTGATCAAGGAAGGTAAGTGTGTTTGCTTTATACTTCAGGCTCGGGAAATGGATAGAATATATCTGCTGCCCTTGAGATTAACAATTGTTACATGTACTCAATATGATAATAATAACAACAATTATAACAAATGTTGCTTCTGTTTTGCCTCTTTATATACAGGACCAGCTGATATGCAACCAAATAATAAATTACGCCAATTTATCGGCTATTCTCACTGCAGAGAGATTTTAAATCTGAAAGAAGGCCTGAGCTATCTCATCATGGGCACTACGAAAGATATACTAAACACTCACAATAATGAGTAGGTTTAATGTTTTCATATATTTTATGATTTAGAGCCAATAAATACATTATTGGCTCTTGAATGCTTTCTCTGCTTGAAATGCATATTATGCATTGACCAATGTCACTTCAAGTTGTTATATATTTATGTTATTTAAACATATTTTTTTGATAAATATATGATGTATGTGTATATATATATGTATATGTATATGTATACCTTGGAATGTTATTTACAGGGGTTAGAAATGTATATTTAAAGGAATAATTGACCCCAACAGTATAATATCTGAAATGACTTAACTGTACTTACTCTTGAATAGTCAAAAATAGTCTACAACATTTAGCAATCATCATTGTCAAAAATGTATAAGCCTCATTGGTTGGTGGCTAGTTTAAGCATCACCTGGCCTAAGTCAGACTGATTATTTTTTAATTCTTGTTAATCAAGGCCCACAGATTAAACCAGCCACCACCACTAACAATCGAGGAGAGAGCTCTAGCATGTACCATCTGCTCTGTTCACCATTATTCTAAACTTCCTTCCTCATTCGCCCTGTGTCCTTGACTTCGGGAGGAGCCCAGAAGGCCTTAATTAACAAGGACCCACAGGTGTGCAGCCTCACCAGCAATATAATAATCAGTCTGATTTAGGCCAGGTGAGGCTGCTTAATCCAGCCCACACATAGCCACTGGTCATTATTGGCCAGTTGTATACAACCAGTGTAGCTCCTAATTCGCCAACGTAAAATCTGTTCGTTGTATAAACCTAGAAATTCTCAAACTGATGAGATAAGTCACCTGCACCAGCTGCTATCAATATTTCTAGCACAGTCATTGCCAAACTTTGATATTGCGAGCAGCTAGCTGCTGTCAACTGGGCTTTGCCGCACAATGGCTTATGGGTAACGTAGTAAACAGTAACTTAAGATGGAAAATGATAAATTGACTACATTTATATGCGCTTTTATCCAAAGAGCTTTACAAGTCATGCCTCACATTCACCCATGCATACACACATTCATCCACTGACCGCAGAGTCAGCCATGCAAGGCGACAGCCAACTGGTCAGGAGCAGTTAGGGTGTCTTGCTTGGGGACACCTCGACACCAGCAACCTTCCAGTTGTCAGATGACCGCTCTACCTCCTGAGCTACTGCCGCCCAGATGGCCGTGTCATGGTCTACTTTGAGCTTAATTGAATAAGAATAGGCTGTGACGTCACAGCGCTGTTTCAGCCAATGAGGAGGCTGCCTTTATAGGTGCTGTATTGTGCATGAATGAGTGAAATGCCCTGATTGATTTATAGAGAGGCAGGCACACAGTCAACCAGAACAGATATCCAATCATCATATGTATGAAATAATTGTTCACATGGGTCTTTAAAAATACATTTGAAATGTGGTTCTTTCAACATTTCATGAGATACAGGAAAAGTGCAATATGATAACGTGACAATTATTTGTGGCAATATGACAAATGTGTTTTCCACTATGCTTTTTTTACCCAGGTTTGAGTATGTGCTCGGGGAGAAGACATGGATAGAGTACTGGCCAACAGAAACTGAGTGCCAGACTCAAAAGCATGGACCTACCTGTGAGGGCATGGATGAACTAATTTATCAATTCGAATCCAAGGGATGCAGGGAATAGTGTGAATAAAGACCAGGCCATCAGATCTGATCCAACTGGATCAATAAGACTCTTCTAATGCTCATCTATAATCTATATTCCAGTGTGCATGATAAAATAATTATAAACGTTTTATTGTTTGCATCTATAGATGCAAAAAATGAGTTGCATGCAATCTCGCCATACCTAGTAAGCATTTCATTGTACTTGTTGCATATGGCAAATAAAAATTTTGAATCTTGAATCTTGAATCCTTGTCATCTGGAGAAGCCGAAAGACGCCACTGTAGTCGCAGGTAGCAGCGTCAACCACTACAGTAATGCTTCCTTCCTTCTGCTGAAACTATTTGAGAGATGGGGGTATAGCTTCCTCCATTACACATACAGACATAAATTGATGTCTTACTGTACAACTGTAGCTATTGATTACGCCTACTGTAGTCACTGTAGTATTAGCCCAACTTACATTTTCCTAATATGAGCTAGATCAAGTATAACTGTCCAGGAGACGGTGTGTCTAGTGGTGTCAACCTGTCCAGGAGACAGTATGAGTCCGGTGTATACCTGTCCAGTGGTCCCGTGTGTCTAGCGGTGTATACCTGTCCAGGAGACGGTATGAGTCCTGTGTGTCTAGCGTTGTATACCTGTCCAGGAGACGGTATGAGTCCTGTGTGTCTAGCGTTGTGTACCTGCCAAGGAGACGGTATGAGTCCCGTGTGTCTAGTGGTGTATATATGCCCAGGAGACGGCATGAATATGGTGTATATTTTTATTTACCATGTGCAACAAGTACAATTTAATGCTTACTCCCCATTCCCTCCCGCAGTACAATTTTAACAACAATACTTTACTATGCAATACTATTCTAAACAATACTATATTATAAACAACAATACTACCTACTTTATACTATACTATACACAACACTATACTATCACAATTGTATATACAATAATAACAATATAGTGTCTGATGGATGATACAGTATATAAAGGTACATTTTGTTCTTGAAGCAGGCTACATAGTATTCTGCTGTGGGTAAGTAGACATAAGATTTATTGTTCTTAGTTATTCGTGTTGATAAAGTTGTAGAACCTTTTTCTCAAAGCTAGTTACCTGTACATAGTAAGTGAGGTGTACAGGCCTATTGTTGTGCTAGGATAATCACCCAGTTTGGCCCATACAGCCATAGTCAATTGAGTTAACGACGGGGAGGACCCTAACCCTTTATGAGCCTCCCTCCCTATCGCATAGGCTATTAACATAGAAGTAGTTTGTTAGCATCAGCATTTAGCGTCAGGCCCCAGGAACTAAGACCCAGAACAAAGACCAAGGAGTCGTTCTACAGTAGTCTGTCTAGGGAGTTAGTCCTAGTTAGTCAAATCTAGTCCCCCTACCCTTGCTATGTGTCGTGATTCCATTGTAGTGTGGACATCCTACCGGAATAGATGGCATCGAGGTTCTCCCTCTCGACGCCGCGACCCTTCCAATCTCCTCTATCCTACCATTTCTACCTTCACAGATCTTGTGGTGAAAGGGGGACTCTGGAATTGCCAATCGTCGGTCAAGAAGACTGAAACCATTCTGGCCTATGCCGCACTCCAGTCTCTCCACTTCCTGGCTCTCACAGAGACCTGGATCACCCCTGAGAACACGGCCACCGCAGCTGCTCTCTCCGCGACATACTCCTTCACCCACATCCCCCGACCCTCTGGGCGTGGTGGAGGAACGGGACTCCTAGTCTCTCCAAATTGGTCATATCAGGTACTCCCTCTGGGTCACCTGACCAGATAGGCACTCGAACTTCATGCTGTTTCTGTTACCATCCCAACTAGGCTCAACATTGCCGTGATCTACCGACCACCGGGCCCTCTTGGTGACTTCTTTGACGAGATGGACGCCCTCCTCAGCTGCTTTCCTGAGGACGGCACCCCACTCGTGGTTCTGGGTGACTACATCTCCTGAATTCATTAACTTTTTTACCACATTCGGTCTAACACTCACTCCTTCTCCCCCTACCCACAGAGCTGGGAACCAACTGGATCTTGTCTTCACAAGATCCTGTACCACCTCGGCGATCTCTGTCACACCCCTCCCTGTCTCTGATCACCATTTTGTTGCTTTCTCTCTCCCTCTCAAATCCCCCACCTCCCTACCCATTACTCCCCACATTGTTACCTTCCGTAGTAACCTGAAAACTCTCTCTCCCTCTTCTCTCTCCGCATCTGTCCTATCCTCACTACCATCCCCCCAACAATTCTCTCTCTTGTCGGTAGAGGAAGCCTCCTCCACTCTGACTTCCTCTCTCTCCTCCTCCTTCGACTCTGTCCTCTCACCTCCAGACCAGCACGAGCCTCTTCACCACCTCCTTGGCTGTCCGAACCTCTGCGGGCTCGTAGAGCAGAGCTGCGGGCAGCTGAGAGAAAATGGAGGAAATTGGACTCTTCTGATGATCTCGCTCACTACCCCGTCTCCTCCAAAAATCCAAAAATCAACTCTTCTGCCTCTAATCCCAGGAAACTTTTCTCCATGTTCTCTTTCCTCCTCAACCCCCACTCCACTCCCCCTCCCTCCTCCCTCTCAGCTGATGACTTTGTCACCTTCTTTACAAAGAAGGTGAACGACATTACCTCCTCCTTCACCCCCACCGCTTTCCTCCCTCCCTCTTTTCCCACCCCCGCTAACCTTACCTGTTTCAACCCCCTCTCCCCTGATGAAGTTAACAAACTGGTGACATCTAACCACCCTACCACCTGCCCCCTTGACCCAATCCCTTCCTCTCTTCTCCAGGACATCTCGGGCGATATTCTTCCCTTCCTTACCTCCCTAATTAACACCTCCCTTGATGCAGGCCTGTTTCCGGCAGCCTTCAAGACTGCCAGAATCAAGCCGCTCCTCAAGAAACCTTCCCTGGACACCACTGATGTCCAAAACTACAGACCGGTATCTCTCCTATCATTCCGGTCCAAAACCCTTGAACGTGCTGTCTCCTCACAACTTTCATCCTATCTCTCCCAACAACCTACTCAACCCTCACCAGTCAGGCTTCAAGGCTGCGCACTCCACGGAGACTGCACTGCTCGCAGTGACAGAGTCTCTTCGTGATGCCAGAAGCTCGTCCCTCTCATCAGTACTGATCCTTCTCGACCTGTCTGCGGCGTTTGACACAGTGAACCACCAGATCCTTCTCTCCACTCTCGCCGAGCTTGGAATCGATGGAACTGCGTTATCCTGGTTCACCTCCTACCTCGCAGATCGCACTTATCAGGTCACATGGAATGGTTCCCTGTCCAGACCCTGCACCCTGGACACAGAGTCCCCCAAGGCTCAGTATTGGGACCCCTTCTGTTTTCTCTTTACACTAAATCGCTAGGCTCTGTAATCACATCTCATGGCTTCTCCTATCACTGCTATGCAGATGACACTCAACTGTTTCTCTCCTTTCCCCCCTCAGAAACCCAAATCGCAACACGCATCTCTAAATGCCTGGCCGACATCAGCAGATGGACAGCCGCCAACCACCTGAAGCTCAACCTAGACTGAGCTCCTCTTCATACCGGGGAAAGACTGCCCTCAGATGGACCTACTGGTCACCATCGAGAACACCCAAGTCTCCCCCTCAACCACAACAAGAGACCTTGGTGTGGTGCTAGATGACCAACTGTCCTGCAATGCCAACGTCACCGCGGTGGCCTGATCTTGCAGAATTGCCCTCTACAACATCCGCAGGATTGGCCCTTCCTCACACGTGAAGCGGCGCAGATCCTGGTCCAAGCGCTCGTCATCACCTGCCTCGACTACTGCAACTCTCTCCTAGCGGGACTCCCCGCCTCTATTACCAAGCCCCTCCAACGCATCCAGAACGCAGCAGCACGCCTGGTATTCAACCTACCAAAATTCTCCCATGTGACCCCTCTCTTCCGCAATCTCCACTGGCTTCCGGTAAATGCTCGCATCCAGTTCAAGACTCTGGTACTGACCTTTAGGGCAGTCAATGGAACTGCCCCAACCTACCTCCAAATGTTGGTCAAGCCCTACATCCCAGCCAGAGCGCTCCGCTCAACTTCTGCCAGGCGACTTGTTCGACCTTCACTGATGACAACCAAGCATCGCTCTTCCAAGACCCAGCTCTTCACGGCTCTGGCTCCACAGTGGTGGAATGAACTCCCGTCTCATGTCAGGACGGCAGAGTCCCTCGCCAGCTTCCGCAAGAGACTCAAGACCCACCTGTTCAGAGTCCACCTGGACTCTCCATGAACCCTCCTTCTCCTTTGTGAACCCCTAACTTGCTTAAGTCCTGACATTAATAGCTCTTAGCAAGTTGTATATTCTAGTGTAAGTGTATATCCTTAATGCTGATAACACACTCTTATCACAGCTACTTAATTAAGTTAAATTGTAAGGGCATAATATTGGAGATAATAATAATGTTCAGTTAGGAGATAATGTTAAATATAATAATAATAACATTACATTAACCATTTTATGTTTGATTTAGTGTAAGCCTATATGTTGGACAGCATGTCTCTAAAACCAATATTTCTCTCAATTAAGAGAAAAATAATATGGTAAAGTGAATATATTGTAGGCATTTAATTTATAGATAGGACACAGCCCAATCCCATGGGGGTGTTGTTCAACATGTTGTGTTGTTTAACATGTTGTGTTGGGGATGGTTATGAGTTATGATGTTGTGTTGTTCAACATGTCGTGTTGGGGATGGTTATGAGTTATGATGTTGTGTTTTGGAGGGTTATGAGTTATGATGTTGAGTTGTTTAACATGTTGTGTTTGGGATGTTTATGAGTTATGATGTTGTGTTGTTCAACATGTCGTGTTGGGGACAGATAACTGATATTTATTATTTATATAATTATAATATGTATTTATTCAATCTAAATATTAAAGATATGTATGTTTTATGAAACCAAAGTCATGTGTTATCTCAGGGGGGGGGGGAAGGGGTTAAGTAACATGAGTAAACATTTAGTATTTTTGAGGAACAAGTATAAAACTGTACTTTTACTTTTTACTTGAGCCAGTAATGTACTTTTTACTGTTCTACATTAGCCATTGATATCCTTAAGGTCATGAGGGATAGATCCTTTAATTGTATCTATCTTAATTATTTTGTTTAGCCTCACTGCTCTCCTTCATGAAAAAACAGCTTTTTGCATGGCCAAAAGGAAAGTAACTTGTACTTTGAGTAATTTATTAACCAAGTCAATTTTAAATGTTTGTTTAGTAGTTTTCTCAAATGTTAAGCTCTTATGGGGGTAAATGTACATTTACTTGAGTATACATTTTCAATACTCTCTCTACTAACGGATATTATAATAATAATAATAATAATATTAATAATAATAATAATAATATTGATAATAATATTAATAATATTAAGGATAATAATAATAATGATAATGATAATGATTATAATAATGATAATGATAATGATAATGATATTATAATAATAATAATAATAATAATATATCAGACTTATATAGCGCTTTTCCAGGTGCTCAAAGACGCTTTACAGGAAATAGAAAACATAAAGACTAATTCAAAACACAACAAACACAACAAAACAAAACAGGAAACAAAACAAAGCAGAGAACAAATTATGGGTTGAAAGCAAGAGTGAAGAGGTGGGTTTTGAGGGCTGTTTTAAAGGACGGAAGGGTGTTGGCATTGCGGATGTGGATGGGGAGGGCGTTCCAGAGGGAGGGGGCCGCTGCAGAAAATGCTCTGTCACCCCAGGTCCGGAGCTTAGTCCTGATGGGTTTTAATAGGTTAGCATCAGCAGACCTGAGGCGACGGTTAGGGGTGTGGCGGTGGAGGAGGTCAGAGAGGTAGGGGGGGGCCAGGTTATTGAGCGCTTTGAAGGTGATGAGAAGTATTTATGAATAATATGAATAATATGAATAATATGAATAATAATTGAATAATGATAATGATAATGATTAATATCATGATAATGATAATAATAATACTAACACTGATGATAATAATACTAATAATAATAATAATAATAATAATAATGCTAATAATAATAATAATAATAATAATAATAATAATAATAATAATAATAATAGTTGCTTTTGAAAGATTTTTGTAAAAAAACAAAAACCAAAAAACATGTACATATCATTTAAGTCACTTTGCTGCTCTTTTTTTGTTTATTTTATTGTATATATTATTTTTATGGTGTTTATGAGATTTATACCGCGGGAGGGAATGGGGAGTAAGCATTCCTATGTACTTGTTACAAATGGCCAATAAAAATCTATCTTGTACCTTGTAATAATGATAATAATACGTTTAATTACGTTAAATTGTAAGGGCATATTATTGGATAAAATAATAATAATGTTCAGTCAGGACATCATTTTAAATATAATAATAATAACATTACATTAACCATTTTATGTTGGATTTAGTGTAAGCCTATATATTGGACAACATGTCTCTAAAACCGATATGAACCGAAAATATAATATAATATGGTAAAGCGAATATATTGTAGCCATTATATTTATAGATAGGACACAGCCAAATCCCATGGGGATGTTGTTCAACATGTTGTGTTGTTTAACATGTTGTGTTGTTCAACATGTCGTGTTGGGGATGGTTATGAGTTATGATGTTGTGTTGGGGATGGTTATGAGTTATGATGTGGTGTTGTTCAACATGTCGTATTGGGGATGGTTATGAGTTATGATGATGTGTTGTTCTACATGTTGTGTTGGGGATGGTTATGAGTTATGATGAGGTGTTGTTCAACATGTCGTATTGGGGATGGTTATGAGTTATGATGTTGTGTTGTTCTGCATGTTGTGTTGGGGATGGTTATGAGTTATGATGTGGTTTTGTCCATCCATGACTTATCAGGGAAAAATTTCACTCTTCTACTATATTAAATGCTACTCTCACATTCAGTCCTTATTAGAGATAATGCACATTTCTTAAGACACATTCTTAAAGTATCCCAGAATCCCCCTTTTAATGGACTCTGTTGAAGAAAACCTTTACCCTGGTAACCTTTTTATAAAATTGATACATACATTAATATGTATTATTTCTGATTTAGAGGTTAGACATCAAAAAGCACAGCAAGTAAGGCTGGATTTTGGTGTGTGTCTTATTATCATATATGAGACAGACTATATTATATATTATACATAGTAATAGCCTATTAAATAGAACCCAGCAATGCAAAAAAACTAATCAGAAGAAGAGAAAACATTCACCCCATGTTCCCAAAAGGTAACGTCACAGACAACAGTATATAGGTGTGTTCCAGCATCATCTGTAAAGAGACGTCAAAGTATAACTTAAAATAGAATCTATTTTAAGAAATAAACATCTGAAGACAATATCAGAATGTGGCCCAGTGAGTGATTCAATTCAAAGTGGACCACACCTGGTTCTAAATTGATGAACAAAGGTGAATAAGATAAACACCCACACCCCAAGAGGTATCTTCAGGAAGGTGTGGTGGTATTGTGTTAACGTCAGCTAGCTTACTCACATTGCTTTATAAAGTCCTCTGTCCCGGATCAGGACGACACACAGCTGAAGCTCCACTCCTGCTCCGGGACCAACACCATCTCCAGCAGCACAAACACAGTAAGGAACTCAATGTTGGCTTCATGTGTTGGAATCCATGGCAATTCAGAATTTACAATTGTGATTTGATGGAGGACTAAGTTGTTGTAGATGGAGCAGATTTTTGTGTATATCTGAATTATTGTGGGATGATGGATATTTGTTTAAGATTTTCTGACATAAAAGGGTTGACATTTCTACATTGTTGGAATATATAATTTATTACAAATATTTTCGCTGTACTGTACTTGTGCTGTGCAATGACAATACATTTGAATCTAATCTAATCTAATCTAATCTAATCTAATTTATACATAATTATAGAGAATCCCATATATATTATTCATGTACAATACTTTATATATGTATATAAACACAAACCTAAAATAAAATTGAATGTATCTTCAGCTGATTTATTTTGGTCGTTTTCTGCTGTGAGAAAAAACGTAATCATATTTTTATTTACAGGAAAATAACGTCCACAATGAAATTACAGATTTATGTTATCCTCCTTCTGTATGTTGGTGAGTTCAGAAGTGATTATATTGAACTGAAACTACATTTCATATTATTATATTAATAGATATGTCTATGATTGAATGTTTAACAAATCTTTCTTAAAACCCAAAATAGGATCTGGACATACCGAGTCTACAACTACAATTGCATCAACAACCACATCTGGACTGACAACAACCACAGCTGGCCCAACAACCTCTATAGCTGGACCGACATCAACCACAGCTGGGCCAACAACCACTACAGCTGGACCAACAACAACCACAGACGTTCTGTCAACTACAGCTGGTCAAACAACAACCACAGCTGGCCAAAAAACAACCACATTTAGCCCGACAACAACTACAGTTGGCCTGCCAACAACCACAGTTGGTCCGACAACAACTACAGTTGGCCTGACAACTACTGCTGGCCTGACTTTAACCACAGCTGGCTTGACTACCACAACAAGTAGCTTGACTACAACCACAGCAGGTCAAACAACAACTACAGCTGGCCCGACAAAAACCTTAGTTGGCCAGACAACAACCACAACGGGCCCAACAGCTGGCACAACAACAACCACAGCTGGCCTGTCAACAATAGCTGGTCCAACAACCACCACAGCTGGCCCAACAACAGCTGGCCTGACAACAACCACAGCTGGTCAGACGACCACCACAGCTGGCCCAACAACAACCACAGCTGGCCTGACTACAACAACAAGTAGCCTCACTACAACCACAGCTGGCCCAACAACAACCATGGCTGGTCAAACAACAATCACAGCTGGACTGACAACAACTACAGTTGGTCTGACAACTACTGCTGGCCTGACTACAACCACAGCTGGCCAAACAACAACTACATTTAGCCCGACAACAACTACAGTTGGCCTGCCAACAACCACAGTTGGTCCGACAACAACTACAGCATTGTCCTCTTCAGTTCAGAATCAATACAGTTTTCTTGTTCTTACAGTAATTGCATTCACAACCAAGCTTTCATTTTAGTGTTTCATCACACACTTTTTGTACTTATGTTTTTGTATTTATTAAGTATTAATTAATGTATCGTTAATATATTTTTCCAATTGTTCACAGTATCTCTGGGTCTCCGAGACATGATATACTTATACAGTGTGATCAAGTAAATGTGACTTATCTTTTTAATATGATAATTGATTACAATTTTACAGGCAGACACAACCTATCACATCATGATCAGTCATATGTATTACAATGAAACTACTTAACTGATATTTATTATTTATATAATTTTAATATGTATTTATTCAATCTAAATATTAAACATATGTATGTTTTATGAAACCAAAGTCATGTGTTATCTCAGGGGGGGGGGGGAAGGGGTTAAGTAACATGAGTAAAAATTTAGTATTTTTGAGGAACAAGTATGAAACTGGGGTGCGTTTCCCGAAGCCTTCTTAACGCTTCGTCGTTCGTAAGTTCTACCTTAAGCTGTACCTTAACGTTTCGCCGTGTGTCCCGAAACGTTCTTAGCTAAGTATACCTTCTGTAAGTGACACTTGCGTAAGGCAGGTCTGGACCTCTCTTAACTCTACCTTAGCGATGTTGTCAGCTCACTCCGCTAGTGGCCACCACTGTTCCGACCCGCAAGCCTCTGAAATATGCTGAAATCTGACCTAGTTTCATTTCAATCTGTGAATCAATATGTACACTTATAATTCTACAGTTGTAGTTGATAACGGTAATAATATACAACAAAAATACCACATTAATGGGAATGTTTTCATGCAGAAATGGTACATTACGGTGGATACATTTTGCACTTTATTGAACATGAAATCGCCTCTTAAATTCCTAAAACTCGAAAACAGTGCTTCACGATTCAGCGCCACCTCATCCAGCATGACCTCCATCTCCACATTGGTGAAGCTGGCGGACCTGTTTTTGCCCTGACATATCATATATATATAATATATATATAATCAACATATCTAATGTTCATTTCTTGTTGGCGCGCTTTTATTGAAATTGTCAGCCAATCAGAGAGAATTGTGAACTACACCAGTTATGTGATGGGGCTGCTGGTGTCACGAGAGAGGGAGTGGGTTGGACTCCGAACGCAGACGCCGACAAGTGGAGAGTGATACGAGATGGCTTTATTTCCAAACACACACAAAACACAAGGGTACACGGGGAGGACGATCCGCGGAGTACCGGCGGGTAGTCCGGGACAGGGGAAGGAGTCTGTACCGGGGGTATCGGGTGCGGAGTACCGGCAGGTAGTTGGCAGGCGATGGGTACCAGACGGGAGAACTACGTGCATAGTAAAGTAACGACCTCACGCTGGGGTAAAGGAAAGACAATGTATATATACCCCAGGTGAGGTGATGAACAAATTACACGGGGGGGGAAATTGAGTCCAGGTGTGTGTGTGTGTGTGTGTGGCCAGCGCACGTGGCTTGGCCACGCCCTCTGCCAACCAACGTGATTGTTGACAGGAGCGTGTGTGCGCCACCAGCGCACGTGGCTAGGCCACGCCCCCTGCCAACCAACGTGATTGTTGACAGGAGCGTGTGTGCGCCACCAGCGCACGTGGCTAGGCCACGCCCCCTGCCAACCACCGTAACCGTGACAGTACCCCCCCCTCAACGGGCGCCTCCTGGCGTCCAACCCGGCTTGAAGGGGTGTTCCCGGTAGGCAGTTGAGGGAAAAGAACAGATCCCGACTGTAGCGGCGCGGGGGCCAACCCCGCCCCTCTGGACCGTCTGCGTCCCAGTCGATGATCCGGGGGGGTGGAGGAGATTTGGTGGGCGGGTGGGGCCCGGGAAGAGAGCCACCCCTTCTGCCCAGGTCGGTGGGAGTCCTCTCTGGAGGTCTCCTCTGGACCCTCCTCCAGGGGTCTCCTCTAAGGGTCTCCTTCGGGACCTCCTCTGGAGTCTCCTCAGGGGTCTGCTCTGAACCCCCTCTGTAGTCGACAGCCGGGGACCGCGTGACGTCGTCGGGCGGATACGGCGCGGCGTCAGCAGACGGGGGCTGCGTGACGTCAGCAGACGGAGGCTGCGTGACATCGTCGGGCGGGTACGGCGTAGCGTCCGCAGACGGGGGCTGCGTGACGTCGTCAGGCGGGTACGGCGCGGCGTCAGCAGACGGGGGCTGCGTGACGTCGTCGGGCGGGTACGGCGTAGCGTCCGCAGACGGGGGCTGCATGATGTCGTCAGGCGGGTACGGCGCGGCGTCAGCAGACGGGGGCTGCGTGACGTCGTCGGGCGGATCCGGCGTGGCGTCAGCAGACGGGGGTTGCGTGACATCGTCAGGCGGGTACGGCGCGGCGTCAGCAGACGGGGGCCGCTTGACGTCATCAGGCCGGTACGGCGCGGCGTCAGCAGACGGGGGCCACTTGACGTCGTCAGTCGGGTACGGCGCAGCAGACGGGGGCTGCGTGACGTCGTCAGGCGGGTACGGCGCGGCGTCAGCAGACGGGGGCTGCGTGACGTTGTCGGGCGGGTACGGCGCGGCGTCAGCAGACGGGGGCTGCGTGACGTCGCCGGGCGGGTACGGCGCGGCGTCAGCAGACGGGACCTGCGTGACGTCGTCGGGCGGATCCGGCGCGGCGTCAGCAGACGGGGGCTGCGTGACGTCGTCGGGCGGATCCGGCGTGGCGTCAGCAGACGGGGGTTGCGTGACATCGTCAGGCGGGTACGGCGCAGCAGACGGGGGCTGCGTGACGTCGTCAGGCGGGTACGGCGCGGCGTCAGCAGACGGGGGCTGCGTGACGTCGTCGGGCGGGTACGGCGCGGCGTCAGCAGACGGGGGCCGCTTGACGTCATCAGGCGGGTACGGCGCGACGTCCTCAGGCGAGTGCGGAGCGGCGTCGTCAGCCGGGTGCGGAGCGACGTCCTCAGGGGGGTGCGGAGCGACGTCATCAGCCGGGTGCGGAGCGACGTCCTCAGGCGAGTGCGGAGCGACGTCCTCAGGCGAGTGCGGAGCGACGTCCTCAGGCGAGTGCGGAGCGACGTCCTCAGGCGAGTGCGGAGCGACGTCCTCAGGCGGGTGCGGAGCGGCGTCGTCAGCCGGGTGCGGAGCGATGTCGTCAGCCGGGTGCGGAGCGACGTCCTCACGTCGGGGCAGCGTGGTCGGTGGAGGAAAACCGAAAGTCATTGGAACTTTCGGAGCGGCCAACCACGCCCGAATATGCGCTATGTTAGCCTTTTCCTGGGCGTCCCGGGTGATCCGCTCTTCCTTTTCGGCTGTGGTTTCCTCAAAACCGTAAAAACCGTCCTTGTCCAGCGGGGGGAACATAATGGTCCTCCACGTGTCGAAGTCGCCGGGGTCCATGGTGGTGAGGTCGTTCTGTCACGAGAGAGGGAGTGGGTTGGACCCCGAACGCAGACGCCGACAAGTGGAGAGTGATACGAGACGGCTTTATTTCCAAACACACACAAAACACAAGGGTACACGGGGAGGACGATCCGCGGAGTAACGGCGGGTAGTCCGGGACAGGGGAAAGAGTCTGTACCGGGGGTATCGGGTGCGGAGTACCGGCAGGTAGTTGGCAAGCGATGGGTACCAGACGGGAGAACTACGTGCATAGTAAAGTAACGACCTCACGCTGGGGTAAAGGAAAGACAACGTATATATACCCCAGGTGAGGTGATGAACCAATTACACGGGGGGGGGGAAATTGAGTCCAGGTGTGTGTGTGTGTGTGTGGCCAGCGCACGTGGCTAGGCCACGCCCCCTGCCAACCAACGTGATTGTTGACAGGAGCGTGTGTGCGCTACCAGCGCTTGTGGCTAGGCCACGCCCCCTGCAAACCAACGTGATTGTTGACAGGAGCGTGTGTGCGCCATCAGCGAACGTGGCTAGGCCACGCCCCCTGCCAACCACCGTAACCGTGACAGCTGGTTAATCAACCGTAATTGCAAAGTTATTTAAGGCACCATGACAATGATATAAAAAAGATTTAAATCAACCTTTTCTTGCCAAATAAGGTGTACTGGTAGGTGGCGTAATTTGCTGAGGTGGTGTAGCGGGAAGAGGCTTGATATCACAATCTGAGGTGGCGGGCTCCTGCCACCTTTAGGCAATCATTATATTTACGGTTTGATAATTGAGTTTGTAAGTTTTAAATTCTATGAATATGTTCTCAGTCATGATAAATGCAATATTTTTTAGTATTCCTGCAGTGTTTTATTGATAAAGAACACCACATCCTCTCATAACGCGGTGAAGCAGTCGCTACCTGGAGTGAATAGTCGATTCTCGAGCCATCGATTTCAGCACCATTTCTACTAACGTCGGACGTAAGAAGGTATACCTTAAGCAACCTCCTAAGGGATAGTTCGGGGAACACACGTAGAACAGTAAACAACTTTAGTAAGGTATACCTTTCAAGTCTTCGTAACACGCTAAGAGACAACGTTATCGGGAAACGCACCCCTGTACTTTTACTTTTTACTTGAGTATATTTTTGAGCCAGTAATGTACTTTTTACTGTTCTACATTAGCCATTGATATCCTTAAGGTCATGAGGGATAGATCCTTTAATTGTATCTATCTTAATTATTTTGTTTAGCCTCACTGCTCTCCTTCATGAAAAAAAACAGCTTTTTGCATGGCCAAAAGGAAAGTAACTTGTACTTTGAGTAATTTATTAACCAAGTCAATTTTAAATGTTTGTTTAGTAGTTTTCTCAAATGTTAAGCTCTTATGGGGGTAAATGTACATTTACTTGAGTATAAATTTTCGGTACTCTCTCTACTAACGGATATTATAATAATAATAATAATAATAATAATAATATTAATAATAATAATAATAATATTGATAATAATATTAATAATATTAAGGATAATAATAATAATAATAATGATAATGATAATGATTATAATAATGATAATGATAATGATAATGATAATGTTATTATGAATAATATGAATAATATGAAAAATATTCATAATAATTTTAATAATGATAATGATTACAATAATTATAATGATAATGATAAGGATATTATGAATAATATGAATAATATGAATAATAATTTAATAATGATAATGATAATGATTAATATCATGATAATGATAATAATAATACTAACACTGATGATAATAATACTACTAATAATAATAATAATAATGATAATAATAACAATAATAATAATAATAATAATAATAATAATAGTTGCTTTTGAAAGATTTTTGTAAAAAAACAAAAACAAAAAAAACATGTACATATAATTTAAGTCACTTTGCTGCTCTTTATTATTATAAAATAATAATAATGTTCAGTCAGGACATCATTTTAAATATAATAATAATAACATTACATTAACCATTTTATGTTGGATTTAGTGTAAGCCTATATATTGGACAACATGTCTCTAAAACCGATATGAACCGAAAATATAATATAATATGGTAAAGTGAATATAATGTAGCCATTATATTTATAGATAGGACACAGCCAAATCCCATCTCTTCCGGCGCTGCTACGAGCGGCAGCCAGCAACAGTTGCTCCCCCTCCCCTCTTACTTTTTAGTTATTTATTCTTATATTATTGTTGTTTTTATTATAGTTTTTTGTTAAGTAGCTGTGCAACCCTCAGCCAGCTATGTTTAGGGAAGTTTTTGCCGTGTTTCTCATTCTGGGGACACTGTTACTGAACCGCGTCTCCGTCGTGGCTCAACATTACGGCGGAGCCATTGTCTACGCGCGGAGTCAGCTGTTGTCGCTACAACAGACCTCGCTGCTATGGGAGAGGCCCGACATCCCCGACCTCCCCAGGGAGCTGAGGAGGACGTACAGGGGATGCAAGGCTGGACGTAAACAGCAGGAGAGACAGCGGGAGAGGAAGCGGAGATATAAACCATATCTCCCTTCCATCACCATGGGGAACGTGAGGTCGCTAGCGAATAAGATGGACGAGCTAGCGGGCCTGGTGATGACCCAGCGGGTGTACCGGGAGAGCAGCGTGCTTTGTTTCACGGAGACGTGGCTCAACGAGGACACCCCGGACTCTAATGTTACCGTGGACGGCTTTCTAACCGTCCGGGCGGACAGGACGCACCGCGAGAGTGGCAAGAGGAAAGGTGGGGGACTTGCTATTCTCGTTAACAACAAGTGGTGTAACCCTGGACATGTTACTGTGAAGGAACGTGTGTGTAGCCCGGACATTGAACTGCTGCATACTATCTGCCGCGAGAGTTCTCCCATGTGCTTCTTGTTATTGTTTACATTCCACCGTCTGCAAACGCTGCGCTCGCGTGTGACGTCATCCATTCCGCCGTCGCGAGACTTCAGACACAGCACCCTGAAGCATTCATCGCGATATCTGGGGACTTTAACCACGTGACTCTGGCTGCAACACTGCCCACCTTCAAGCAGTTTGTGGACTGTCCCACCAGGGAAAATAAGACACTGGACCTGCTGTATGCCAATGTTAAGGAGGCATACAGCGCCACTGCCCTTCCTCCTCTTGGAAGGTCAGACCACAACCTCATCCACCTGCAGCCCCTGTATAGGCCTCTAGTACAGCGGCTGCCTGTGACCACAAGGACTGTGAGGAGATGGTCACAGGAGGCCGATGAGGACTTGCGGGGCTGCTTTGAGTCAACAGACTGGGATTTCCTCTGTGATTTGCATGGAGAGGACCTTGATGATCTCACGGATTGTATAACAGGGTACATCAACTTCTGTGTGGACAGTGTTGTTCCCACAGAGACTGTACGCTGTTTCCCCAACAACAAGCCATGGGTCACCCGAGACATCAAGGTCCTGCTCAATGAGAAGAAGAGGGCCTTCAGAGGTGGGGATAGGGAGCAGATGAGGCGGGTTCAGAGGGAGCTGAGGGAGAGGATCCAGCAGGGCAAAGACAACTATAGGAGGAAGCTGGAGCACAAACTTCAGCAGAACAACCTGAAGGATGTGTGGAGTGGCATGAGGAGCATCACTGGCTACAAACAACCTGGTAGCCAGACAATAGGGGGGGTCCTGATCGGGCCAACGAGTTGAATTTGTTTTTCAATAGATTCAATGAGTGGGCTCCGGTCTACCCCCCCTCCCCCAGCCCCTCTACAACCATTCCCCTCCAGCCCCCCAGCCCTGCTGTCCCCCCTCCCCCACCGTCCCTCTCCAGCATCAACATACCTGTTCTCTCTCCCCCACCATCACTACCTCACCCCTCCCCCATCAACACATCAGTGACTCTTCCAGCCCCCATACACGGCTCACATACCTTCACAGCTGAGCAGGTGAGGAAAGTGCTGTGCAGGCTCCATCCAGACAAGGCTGCAGGTCCTGACGGCGTCAGCCCGAGGGTCCTCAAAACATGTGCTGCCCAGCTGAGTGGAGTCCTGCAGTACATCTTCAACCTGAGCATGAGACTGGAGAGGGTCCCTGTGCTGTGGAAGACATCCTGCCTGGTGCCGGTTCCGAAGAAGGCACGTCCCAGCACCTCAAACGACTACAGACCGGTGGCGCTGACGTCCCATGTGGCGAAATCCTTTGAGAGGCTGGTCCTGACGCTTCTTCGGCCCCTGGTCAGATCATCACTGGACCCTCTTCAGTTTGCCTACCAGCCGAAACTGGGAGTGGAGGACGCCATCATCTTCCTGCTCCATCGTGCCTACGCCCACTTGGACAGACCCGGGAGCACTGTGAGAATCATGTTTTTCGACTTCTCCAGTGCGTTCAACACCATCCGGCCTGCCCTGCTGGGAAGTAAGCTGACGGCGATGAAGGTGGACTCTTCCCTGGTGTCCTGGATTACTGACTATTTGACGGGTCGTCCACAGTTTGTCAGACTGCAGGACTGTGTGTCTGACACTGTGGTCAGCAGCACTGGTGCTCCACAGGGAACTGTTCTTTCCCCATTCCTGTTCACCCTGTACACCTCAGACTTCCAATACAACTCAGAGTCCTGCCATCTGCAGAAGTTCTCGGACGACTCTGCAGTTGTTGGTTGTGTCAGCGAGGGAAACGATGAGGAGTACAGGGGCGTCGTGGACTCCTTCGTTGAGTGGTGTGAGCTGAACCATATGCAGCTCAACACTGACAAGACGAAGGAGATGGTGGTGGACTTCCGCAGGAGGAAATCCACACCCACACCCATTTCCATCAAGGGTGTGTCCGCTGAAGCCGTCCAGGAATATAAATACCTGGGAGTTCATCTGGACAACAAACTGGTCTGGGCCAAGAACTCTGAGGCGGTCTACAAGAAGGGCCAGAGCCGTCTTTACTTCCTGCGGAGGCTCCGGTCCTTCAACGTTTGCAACAAGATGCTGAATGTGTTCTACCAGTCGGTGGTAGCCAGTGCCATCTTCTCCGGAGTCGTGTGCTGGGGTAGCAGGTTGAGATCAGCAGACGCCAACAAGATCAGCAGGATTGTCAGGAAGGCTGGCGCTGTCCTGGGGGTCCAGCTGGACTCCTTGTTGGTGGTGTCTGAGAGAAGGATGCTGCGCAAGCTGCGTAGTATCCTTGACAACAACTCTCACCCTCTCCATCAGGTGCTGACCTCATATAGAAGCACCTTTAGCAACAGACTCATTCCACCCAGGTGCACCACAGAACGCCATAGGAAGTCCTTTCTTCCTGTGGCTATTAGACTCTATAATTCCTCTACCTCGGGTCGTGAGAGGGACAGTGGAGACTCAGTGACCTGAGGCCAACGTACTTATTTTTATTTTTATTTTATTTTATTTTGGTCAACGCACTGTAATCATCTCATTGTACTTTGCACTGCAAATTCTATTTCAATTCCGAATTCACTTTTCACTTTTTCACTTTTCACATGTCACTTTTCAGTCGAATTATTTATTAATATATTATTACTGCCAATTTGCACTATACGTATTGTTGTGTATTGTATATACCTACGTACTACTGTTATAATACTGTAATTATCTTCACTTATCAATACATTTAGACTTCATTTAGAATTATTTTAACTATTTTTGTTTATAATAGTTTTATTTTAGTTAGTTGTTGTTTTGTTTTTTAGCTTAGGTTTTAGTATTCTTGTGTGTGCATTTATTCCCCCTGTGTCAACTGTTGCACCTTAATTTCCCTCGGGATTAATAAAGTTTTCTGAATCTGAATCTGAATGGGTATGTTGTTCAACATGTTGTGTTGTTTAACATGTTGTGTTGTTCAACATGTCGTGTTGGGGATGGTTATGAGTTATGATGTTGTGTTTTGGAGGTTTATGAGTTATGATGTTGGGTTGTTTAACATGTTGTGTTGGGGATGGTTATGAGTTATGATGTGGTGTTGTTCAACATGTCGTATTGGGGATGGTTATGAGTTATGATGTTGTGTTGTTCTGCATGTTGTGTTGGGGATGGTTATGAGTTATGATGTGGTTTTGTCCGTCCATGACTTATCAGGGAAAAATGTCACTCTTCTACTATATTAAATGCTACTCTCACATTCAGTCCTTATTAGAGATAATGCACATTTCTTAAGACACATTCTTAAAGTATCCCAGAATCCCCCTTTTAATGGACTCCGTTGAAGAAAACCTTTACCCTGTTAACCTTTTTATAAAATTGATACATACATTAATATGTATTATTTCTGATTTAGAGGTTAGACATCAAAAAGCACAGCAAGTAAGGCTGGATTTTGGTGTGTGTCTTATTATCATATATGAGACAGACTATATTATATATTATACATAGTAATAGCCTATTAAATAGAACCCAGCAATGCAAAAAAACTAATCAGAAGAAGAGAAAACATTCACCCCATGTTCCCAAAAGGTAACGTCACAGACAACAGTATATAGGTGTGTTCCAGCATCATCTGTAAAGAGACGTCAAAGTATAACTTAAAATATAATCTATTTTAAGAAATAAACATCTGAAGACAATATCAGAATGTGGCCCAGTGAGTGATTCAATTCAAAGTGGACCACACCTGGTTCTAAATTGATGAACAAAGGTGAATAAGATAAACACCCACACCCCAAGAGGTATCTTCAGGAAGGTGTGGTGGTATTGTGTTAACGTCAGCTAGCTTACTCACCTTGCTTTATAAAGTCCTCTGTCCCGGATCAGGACGACACACAGCTGAAGCTCCACTCCTGCTCCGGGACCAACACCATCTCCAGCAGCACAAACACAGTAAGGAACTCAATGTTGGCTTCATGTGTTGGAATCCATGGCAATTCAGAATTTACAATTGTGATTTGATGGAGGACTAAGTTGTTGGAGCAGATTTTTGTATATATTTTAATTATTGTTAGATGATGGATATTTGTTTAAGATTTTCAGACATAAAAGTATTGACATTTCTACATTGCTGGAATATTATATATACAGTATATATATATATATATATATATATATATATATAATAGATAATCCCATATATAATAATCATGTATTAGAGTATATATTTATACAAACCTAAAATAAAAGTTATTGATTTATTTATGTTCTTCTACGAGAAAATACATAATTATATTTTTATTTTCAGGAAAATCCACAATGAATTTACAGATTCATGTTATCCTCCTTCTGTATGTTGGTGAGTTGGTGATTGTATTTAACTGAAATTTAATTTCAAATTATCAATAGATATGTCTATGATTAAATGTTTAACAAATGTTTCTTAAAACCAAAAATAGGATCCGGACATACATTTGCATCTACAACCACATCTGGCCCGACATCAACCACATCTGGACTGACAACCACAGCTGGTGTGACAACCACAGCTGGCCTAACAAAAACCACCTTTGGACCGACAACAACCACAATTGGACAAATAACAAACACAGCTAGCCCATCAACAACCACTGCTGTTTCAACTACAACCACAGCTGGCCCACCAACAACCACAGCTGGACAGATATCAACCACAGCTGGTCAAACAGCAACCACAGCTGGCCCAAAAACCACTACAGCTGGAAAGACAACATCCAAATCTGGGCCGACAACAACAGATGGTCCAACAACAACCACAGCTGGACCAACAACACCCACAGCTGGCCAAACAACCACTACAGCTGGACCTGACAACAACAACAACTGGCCTGACTACAACCACAGCTAGCCCAACAACTATCACAGATGGCACGACAACAACCATAGCTGGACCGACAACAACCACAGCTGTTACGACAATGACAGCTATCCCAACATCTACCATGACTGGACCGACAACAACTACAGCTGGGCCGACAACAATCACAACTGGCCTGACTACAACAACAATTGGCCTGACTACAACAGCTGGCCAGACAACAACAACAGCTAGCCCAACAACTACCACAGATGGCCTGACCTTAACAGCTGGCCCCACAACAACCACAACTGAATCAACTATAGCTGGCACGACAATGACATCTCTCCCAACAACTACCACAGCTGGCGCAACTTCAACCACAGCTGGTCAAACAACAACCACAGCTGGACAGATATCAACCACAAATGGGCTGACAACAACAGATGGTCAAACAACAACCACAGCTGGCCCAACAACAACCACAGCTGGCCCAACAATCACCACAGCTGGACTGACAACAACCACAGCTCGCCCAACCACAGCTGGCCTGACTACAACAGCTGGCATGACAACAGCAGCTGGTCCCACAACAACAACAGTTGGCCCGACAACAACAACAACTGGCCTGACTACAACAGCTGGACAGACAACAACCACAGCTAGCCCAACAACTATCACAGATGGCACAACAACAACCACAGCTGGACCGACAACAACCACAGCTGGACCGACAACGACAGCTATTCCAACAACTCCCACAGCTGGCCCGACGACAATAACATCTGGACCGACAACAACCACGACTGGACCGACAACAACCACAGCTGGTCTGACTACAACAACAACTGGCCTGACTATAGCTGGCACGACAATGACAGCTCTCCCAACAACTACCACAGCTGGCGCAACATCAACCACAGCTGGTCAAACAACAACCACAGCTGGACAGATATCAACCACAGATGGGCCAACAACAACAGATGGTCAAAAATCAACAACAGCTGTTGGACCTGCAATAACCACTGCAGGCCTAACTACAACCACAGCTGGTCCAACAACATCCACAGCTGGACCGACAACAACCACAGCTGGCCTAACTACAACAACAACTGGCCTGACTACAACAGCTGGCCAGATAACAACAACAGCTAGCCCAACAACTACCACAGATGGCCTGACCTTAATGACAGCTGCCCCCACAACAACCACAATTGGCCCAAAAACAACAACTGCTAAACCAACAACCACCACACCTGAACCGACAACTATAGCTGGCACGACAACGACAGCTCTCCCAACAACTACCATAGCTGGTCCAACTTCAACCACAGCTGGTCAAACAACAACCACAGCTGGACAGATATCAACCACAGATGGGCCGACAACAACAGATGGTCAAAAATCAACAATAGCTGTTGGACCTGCAATAACCACTGCGGGCCTAACAACAACCACAGCTGGTCCAACAACATCCACAGCTGGACCGACAACAACCACAGCTCGCCTGACTACAACAACAACTGGACTGACTACAACAGCTGGCCAGACAACAACAACAGTTAGCCCAAAAACTACCACAGATGGCCTGACCTTAACGACAGCTGGCCCCACAACAACCACAATTGGCCAAACAACTGCTGAACCAACAACCACCACAACTGAACCGATAACTATAGCTGGCACGACAATGACAGCTCTCCCAACAACTACCACAGCTGGCGCAACATCAACCACAGCTGGTCAAACAACAACCACAGCTGGACAGATATCAACCACAGATGGGCCAACAACAACAGATGGTCAAAAATCAACAACAGCTGTTGGACCTGCAATAACCACTGCAGGCCTAACTACAACCACAGCTGGCCAAACAACCACTACAGCTGGACTGACAACAACAACAACTGGCCTGACTACAACCACAGCTAGCCCAACAACTATCACAGATGGCACGACAACAACCATAGCTGGACCGACAACAACCACAGCTGTTACGACAATGACAGCTATCCCAACATCTACCATGACTGGACCGACAACAACTACAGCTGGGCCGACAACAATCACAACTGGCCTGACTACAACAACAATTGGCCTGACTACAACAGCTGGCCAGACAACAACAACAGCTAGCCCAACAACTACCACAGATGGCCTGACCTTAACAGCTGGCCCCACAACAACCACAACTGAATCAACTATAGCTGGCACGACAATGACATCTCTCCCAACAACTACCACAGCTGGCGCAACTTCAACCACAGCTGGTCAAACAACAACCACAGCTGGACAGATATCAACCACAAATGGGCTGACAACAACAGATGGTCAAACAACAACCACAGCTGGCCCAACAACAACCACAGCTGGCCCAACAATCACCACAGCTGGACTGACAACAACCACAGCTCGCCCAACCACAGCTGGCCTGACTACAACAGCTGGCATGACAACAGCAGCTGGTCCCACAACAACAACAGTTGGCCCGACAACAACAACAACTGGCCTGACTACAACAGCTGGACAGACAACAACCACAGCTAGCCCAACAACTATCACAGATGGCACAACAACAACCACAGCTGGACCGACAACAACCACAGCTGGACCGACAACGACAGCTATTCCAACAACTCCCACAGCTGGCCCGACGACAATAACATCTGGACCGACAACAACCACGACTGGACCGACAACAACCACAGCTGGTCTGACTACAACAACAACTGGCCTGACTATAGCTGGCACGACAATGACAGCTCTCCCAACAACTACCACAGCTGGCGCAACATCAACCACAGCTGGTCAAACAACAACCACAGCTGGACAGATATCAACCACAGATGGGCCAACAACAACAGATGGTCAAAAATCAACAACAGCTGTTGGACCTGCAATAACCACTGCAGGCCTAACTACAACCACAGCTGGTCCAACAACATCCACAGCTGGACCGACAACAACCACAGCTGGCCTAACTACAACAACAACTGGCCTGACTACAACAGCTGGCCAGATAACAACAACAGCTAGCCCAACAACTACCACAGATGGCCTGACCTTAATGACAGCTGCCCCACAACAACCACAATTGGCCCAAAAACAACAACTGCTAAACCAACAACCACCACACCTGAACCGACAACTATAGCTGGCACGACAACGACAGCTCTCCCAACAACTACCATAGCTGGTCCAACTTCAACCACAGCTGGTCAAACAACAACCACAGCTGGACAGATATCAACCACAGATGGGCCGACAACAACAGATGGTCAAAAATCAACAATAGCTGTTGGACCTGCAATAACCACTGCGGGCCTAACAACAACCACAGCTGGTCCAACAACATCCACAGCTGGACCGACAACAACCACAGCTCGCCTGACTACAACAACAACTGGACTGACTACAACAGCTGGCCAGACAACAACAACAGTTAGCCCAAAAACTACCACAGATGGCCTGACCTTAACGACAGCTGGCCCCACAACAACCACAATTGGCCAAACAACTGCTGAACCAACAACCACCACAACTGAACTGATAACTATAGCTGGCACGACAATGACAGCTCTCCCAACAACTACCACAGCTGGCGCAACATCAACCACAGCTGGTCAAACAACAACCACAGCTGGACAGATATCAACCACAGATGGGCCAACAACAACAGATGGTCAAAAATCAACAACAGCTGTTGGACCTGCAATAACCACTGCAGGCCTAACTACAACCACAGCTGGCCAAACAACCACTACAGCTGGACTGACAACAACAACAACTGGCCTGACTACAACCACAGCTAGCCCAACAACTATCACAGATGGCACGACAACAACCATAGCTGGACCGACAACAACCACAGCTGTTACGACAATGACAGCTATCCCAACATCTACCATGACTGGACCGAAAACAACTACAGCTGGGCCGACAACAATCACAACTGGCCTGACTACAACAACAATTGGCCTGACTACAACAGCTGGCCAGACAACAACAACAGCTAGCCCAACAACTACCACAGATGGCCTGACCTTAACAGCTGGCCCCACAACAACCACAACTGAATCAACTATAGCTGGCACGACAATGACATCTCTCCCAACAACTACCACAGCTGGCGCAACTTCAACCACAGCTGGTCAAACAACAACCACAGCTGGACAGATATCAACCACAAATGGGCTGACAACAACAGATGGTCAAACAACAACCACAGCTGGCCCAACAACAACCACAGCTGGCCCAACAATCACCACAGCTGGACTGACAACAACCACAGCTCGCCCAACCACAGCTGGCATGACTACAACAGCTGGCATGACAACAGCAGCTGGTCCCACAACAACAACAGTTGGCCCGACAACAACAACAACTGGCCTGACTACAACAGCTGGACAGACAACAACCACAGCTAGCCCAACAACTATCACAGATGGCACAACAACAACCACAGCTGGACCGACAACAACCACAGCTGGACCGACAACGACAGCTATTCCAACAACTCCCACAGCTGGCCCGACGACAATAACATCTGGACCGACAACAACCACGACTGGACCGACAACAACCACAGCTGGTCTGACTACAACAACAACTGGCCTGACTACAACAGCTGGCCAGACAACAACAACAGCTAGCCCAACAACAACCACAGATGGCCTGACCTTAACGACAGCTGGCCCCACAACAACCACAATTGGCCAAACAACTGCTGAACCAACAACCACCACAACTGAACCGATAACTATAGCTGGCACGACAATGACAGCTCTCCCAACAACTACCACAGCTGGCGCAACATCAACCACAGCTGGTCAAACAACAACCACAGCTGGACAGATATCAACCACAGATGGTCCGACAACAACAGATGGTCAAAAATCAACAACAGCTTTTGGACCTGCAATAATCACTGCGGGCCTAACAACAACCACAGCTGGTCCAACAACATCCACAGCTGGACCGACAACAACCACAGCTGGCCTGACTACAACAACAATTGGCCTGACTACAACAGCTGGCCAGACAACAACAACAGCTAGCCCAACAACTACCACAGATGGCCTGACCTTAACGACAGCTGGCCCCACAACAACCACAACTGAACCGACAACTATAGCTGGCACGACAATGACATCTCTCCCAACAACTACCACAGCTGGCGCAACTTCAACCACAGCTGGTCAAACAACAACCACAGCTGGACAGATATCAACCACAAATGGGCCGACAACCACTAAAGCTGGACTGACAACAACCACAGCTGGGCTGACAACAACAGATGGTCAAACAACAACCACAGCTGGCCCAACAACAACCACAGCTGGCCCAACAACATCCACAGCTGGACCGACAACAACCACAGCTCGCCTGACTACAACAACAACTGGACTGACTACAACAGCTGGCCAGACAACAACAACAGCTAGCCCAAAAACTACCACAGATGGCCTGACCTTAACGACAGCTGGCCCCACAACAACCACAATTGGCCCAACAACAACAACTGCTGAACCAACAACCACCACAACTGAACCGACAACTATGGCTGGCACGACAACGACAGCTCTCCCAACAACTACCACAGCTGGCGCAACATCAACCACAGCTGGTCAAACAACAACCACAGCTGGACAGATATCAACCACAGATGGGCCGACAACAACAGATGGTCAAAAATCAACAACAGCTGTTGGACATGCAATAACCACTGCGGGCCTAACAACAACCACAGCTGGTCCAACAACATCCACAGCTGGACCGACAACAACCACAGCTGGCCTGACTACAACAACAACTGGCCTGACTACAACAGCTGGCCAGACAACAACAACAGCTAGCCCAACAACTACCACAGATGGCCTGACCTTAACGACAGCTGGCCCCACAACAACCACAACTGAACCGCCAACTATAGCTGGCACGACAATGACATCTCTCCCAACAACTACCACAGCTGGTGCAACTTCAACCACAGCTGGTCAAACAACAACCACAGCTGGACAGATATCAACCACAAATGGGCCGACAACCACTACAGCTGGACTGAAAACAACCACAGCTGGGCTGACAACAACAGATGGTCAAACAACAACCACAGCTGGCCCAACAACAACCACAGCTGGCCCAACAATCACTACAGCCGGACTGACAACAACCACAGCTCGCCCAACCACAGCTGGCCTGACTACAACAGCTGGCATGACAACAACAGCTGGTCCCACAACAACAACAGTTGGCCCGACAACAACAACATCTGGCCTGACTACAACAGCTGGCCAGACAACAACCACAGCTAGCCCAACAACTATCACAGATAGCACGACAACCACCACAGCTGGACCGACAACGACAGCTATTCCAACAACTCCCACAGCTGGCCCGACGACAATAACATCTGGACCGACAACAACCACGACTGGACTGACAACAACCACAGCTGGTCTGACTACAACAACAACTGGCCTGACTACAACAGCTGGCCAGACAACAACACCAGCTAGCCCAACAACTACCACAGATGGCCAGACCTTAACGACAGCTGGCCCCACAACAACCACAATTGGCCAAACAACTGCTGAACCAACAACCACCACAACTGAACCGACAACTATAGCTGGCACGACAATGACAGCTCTCCCAACAACAACCACAGCTGGCGCAACATCAACCACAGCTGGTCAAACAACAACCACGGCTGGACAGATATCAACCACAGATGGGCCAACAACAACAGATGGTCAAAAATCAACAACAGCTGTTGGACCAGCAATAACCACTGCGGGCCTATCAACCACCACAACTGGTCCAACAACATCCACAGCTGGACCGACAACAACCACAGCTGGTCCAACTTCAACCACAGCTGGTCAAACAACCACCACAGCTGGCCTGACTACAACTACAACTGGCCTAACTACAACAGCTGGCCAGACAACAACAACAGCTGGTCCAACAACATCCACAGCTGGACCGACAACAACCACAGCTGGCCTGACTACAACAACAACTGGCCTGACTACAACAGCTGGCCAGACAACAACAACAGCTAGCCCAACAACTACCACAGATGGCCTGACCTTAATGACAGCTGGCCCCACAACAACCACAATTGGCCCAACAACAACAACTGCTGAACCAACAACCACCACAACTGAACCGACAACTATTGGTGGCACGACAACGACAGCTCTCCCAACAACTACCACAGCTGGCGCAACTTCAACCACAGCTGGTCAAACAACAACCACAGCTGGCGCAACTTCAACCACAGCTGGTCAAACAACAACCACAGCTGGACAGATATCCACCACAGATGGGCCGACAACAACAGATGGTCAAACAGCTGTTATTGCGGGCCTATCAACCACCACAACTGGTCCAACAACATCCACAGCTGGACCGACAACAACCTCAGCTGGCCTGACTACAACAACAACTGGCCTGACAACAACAGCTGGCCAGATAACAACAACAGCTACCCCAACAACTACCACAGATGGCCTGACCTTAATGACAGCTGCCCCCACAACAACCACAAATGTTCCAACAACAACAACTGCTAAACCAACAACCACCACAACTGAACCGACAACTACAGCTGGCACGACAACGACAGCTCTCCCAACAACTACCACAGCTGGTCCAACTTCAACCACAGCTGGTCAAACAACAACCACAGCTGGCCTGACTACAACTACAACTGGCCTGACTACAACAGCTGGCCAGACAATAACAACAGCTAGCCCAACAACTACCACAGATGGCCTGACCTTAACGACAGCTGGCCCCACAACATCCACAGATGGCCTGACCTTAACGACAGCTGGCCCCACAACATCCACAATTGGCCCAACAACTACTGAACCAACAACCACCACAACTGAACCAACAACTATAGCTGGCACGACAACGACAGCTCTCCCAACAACTACCACAGCTGGTGCAACTTCAACCACAGCTGGTAAAACAACAACCACAGCTGGACAGATATCAACCACAGATAGGCCGACAACGACAGATGGTCAGAAAACAACAACAGCTGTTGGACCTGCAATAACCACTGCGGGCCTAACAACCACCACAGCTGGTCCAACAACATCCACAGCTGGTCCAACAACATCCACAGCTGGACCGACAACAACCATAGCTGGCCTGACTACAACTACAACTGGCCTGACTACAACAGCTGGCCAGACAACAACAACAGCTAGCCCAACAACTACCACAGATGTCCTGACCTTAACGACCGCTGGCCCCACAACATCCACAGATGGCCCAACAACTGCTGAACCAACAACCACCACAACTGAACCAACAACTATAGCTGGCACGACAACGACAGCTCTCCCAACAACTACCACAGCTGGTGCAACTTCAACCACAGCTGGTAAAACAACAACCACAGCTGGACAGATATCAACCACAGATGGGCCGACAACGACAGATGGTCAAAAAACAACAACAGCTGTTGGACCTGCAATAACCACTGCGGGCCTAACAACCACCACAGCTGGTCCAACAACATCCACAGCTGGTCCAACAACATCCACAGCTGGACCGACAACAACCACAGCTGGCCTGACTACAACAACAACTGGCCTGACTACAACAGCTGGCCAGACAACAACAACAGCTAGCCCAACAACTACCACAGATGGCCTGACCTTAACGACAGCTGGCCCCACAACAACCACAATTGGCCCAACAACAACAACTGCTGAACCAACAACCACCACAACTGAACCGACAACTATTGCTGGCACGACAACGACAGCTCTCCCAACAACTACCACAGCTGGCGCAACTTCAACCACAGCTGGTCAAACAACAACCACAGCTGGACAGATATCAACCACAGATGGGCCGACAACGACAGATGGTCAGAAAACAACAACAGCTGTTGGACCTGCAATAACCACTGCGGGCCTAACAACCACCACAGCAGGTCCAACAACATCCACAGCTGGTCCAACAACATCCACAGCTGGACCGACAACAACCACAGCTGGCCTGACTACAACAACAACTGGCCTGACTACAACAGCTGGCCAGACAACAACAACAGCTAGCCCAACAACTACCACAGATGGCCTGAACTTAACGACAGCTGGCCCCACAACAACCACAATTGGCCCAACAACAACAACTGCTGAACCAACAACCACCACAACTGAACAGACAACTATTGCTGGCACGACAACGACAGCTCTCCCAACAACTACCACAGCTGGCGCAACTTCAACCACAGCTGGTCAAACAACAACCACAGCTGGACAGATATCCACCACAGATGGGCCGACAACAACAGATGGTCAAAAATCAACAACAGCTGTTGGACATGCAATAACCACTGCGGGCCTAACAACAACCACAGCTGGTCCAACAACATCCACAGCTGGACCGACAACAACCACAGCTGGCCTGACTACAACAACAACTGGCCTGACTACAACAGCTGGCCAGACAACAACAACAGCTAGCCCAACAACTACCACAGATGGCCTGACCTTAACGACAGCTGGCCCCACAACAACCACAACTGAACCGCCAACTATAGCTGGCACGACAATGACATCTCTCCCAACAACTACCACAGCTGGTGCAACTTCAACCACAGCTGGTCAAACAACAACCACAGCTGGACAGATATCAACCACAAATGGGCCGACAACCACTACAGCTGGACTGAAAACAACCACAGCTGGGCTGACAACAACAGATGGTCAAACAACAACCACAGCTGGCCCAACAACAACCACAGCTGGCCCAACAATCACTACAGCCGGACTGACAACAACCACAGCTCGCCCAACCACAGCTGGCCTGACTACAACAGCTGGCATGACAACAACAGCTGGTCCCACAACAACAACAGTTGGCCCGACAACAACAACATCTGGCCTGACTACAACAGCTGGCCAGACAACAACCACAGCTAGCCCAACAACTATCACAGATAGCACGACAACCACCACAGCTGGACCGACAACGACAGCTATTCCAACAACTCCCACAGCTGGCCCGACGACAATAACATCTGGACCGACAACAACCACGACTGGACTGACAACAACCACAGCTGGTCTGACTACAACAACAACTGGCCTGACTACAACAGCTGGCCAGACAACAACACCAGCTAGCCCAACAACTACCACAGATGGCCAGACCTTAACGACAGCTGGCCCCACAACAACCACAATTGGCCAAACAACTGCTGAACCAACAACCACCACAACTGAACCGACAACTATAGCTGGCACGACAATGACAGCTCTCCCAACAACAACCACAGCTGGCGCAACATCAACCACAGCTGGTCAAACAACAACCACGGCTGGACAGATATCAACCACAGATGGGCCAACAACAACAGATGGTCAAAAATCAACAACAGCTGTTGGACCAGCAATAACCACTGCGGGCCTATCAACCACCACAACTGGTCCAACAACATCCACAGCTGGACCGACAACAACCACAGCTGGTCCAACTTCAACCACAGCTGGTCAAACAACCACCACAGCTGGCCTGACTACAACTACAACTGGCCTAACTACAACAGCTGGCCAGACAACAACAACAGCTGGTCCAACAACATCCACAGCTGGACCGACAACAACCACAGCTGGCCTGACTACAACAACAACTGGCCTGACTACAACAGCTGGCCAGACAACAACAACAGCTAGCCCAACAACTACCACAGATGGCCTGACCTTAATGACAGCTGGCCCCACAACAACCACAATTGGCCCAACAACAACAACTGCTGAACCAACAACCACCACAACTGAACCGACAACTATTGGTGGCACGACAACGACAGCTCTCCCAACAACTACCACAGCTGGCGCAACTTCAACCACAGCTGGTCAAACAACAACCACAGCTGGCGCAACTTCAACCACAGCTGGTCAAACAACAACCACAGCTGGACAGATATCCACCACAGATGGGCCGACAACAACAGATGGTCAAACAGCTGTTATTGCGGGCCTATCAACCACCACAACTGGTCCAACAACATCCACAGCTGGACCGACAACAACCTCAGCTGGCCTGACTACAACAACAACTGGCCTGACAACAACAGCTGGCCAGATAACAACAACAGCTACCCCAACAACTACCACAGATGGCCTGACCTTAATGACAGCTGCCCCCACAACAACCACAAATGTTCCAACAACAACAACTGCTAAACCAACAACCACCACAACTGAACCGACAACTACAGCTGGCACGACAACGACAGCTCTCCCAACAACTACCACAGCTGGTCCAACTTCAACCACAGCTGGTCAAACAACAACCACAGCTGGCCTGACTACAACTACAACTGGCCTGACTACAACAGCTGGCCAGACAATAACAACAGCTAGCCCAACAACTACCACAGATGGCCTGACCTTAACGACAGCTGGCCCCACAACATCCACAGATGGCCTGACCTTAACGACAGCTGGCCCCACAACATCCACAATTGGCCCAACAACTACTGAACCAACAACCACCACAACTGAACCAACAACTATAGCTGGCACGACAACGACAGCTCTCCCAACAACTACCACAGCTGGTGCAACTTCAACCACAGCTGGTAAAACAACAACCACAGCTGGACAGATATCAACCACAGATAGGCCGACAACGACAGATGGTCAGAAAACAACAACAGCTGTTTGACCTGCAATAACCACTGCGGGCCTAACAACCACCACAGCTGGTCCAACAACATCCACAGCTGGTCCAACAACATCCACAGCTGGACCGACAACAACCATAGCTGGCCTGACTACAACTACAACTGGCCTGACTACAACAGCTGGCCAGACAACAACAACAGCTAGCCCAACAACTACCACAGATGTCCTGACCTTAACGACAGCTGGCCCCACAACATCCACAGATGGCCCAACAACTGCTGAACCAACAACCACCACAACTGAACCAACAACTATAGCTGGCACGACAACGACAGCTCTCCCAACAACTACCACAGCTGGTGCAACTTCAACCACAGCTGGTAAAACAACAACCACAGCTGGACAGATATCAACCACAGATGGGCCGACAACGACAGATGGTCAAAAAACAACAACAGCTGTTGGACCTGCAATAACCACTGCGGGCCTAACAACCACCACAGCTGGTCCAACAACATCCACAGCTGGTCCAACAACATCCACAGCTGGACCGACAACAACCACAGCTGGCCTGACTACAACAACAACTGGCCTGACTACAACAGCTGGCCAGACAACAACAACAGCTAGCCCAACAACTACCACAGATGGCCTGACCTTAACGACAGCTGGCCCCACAACAACCACAATTGGCCCAACAACAACAACTGCTGAACCAACAACCACCACAACTGAACCGACAACTATTGCTGGCACGACAACGACAGCTCTCCCAACAACTACCACAGCTGGCGCAACTTCAACCACAGCTGGTCAAACAACAACCACAGCTGGACAGATATCAACCACAGATGGGCCGACAACGACAGATGGTCAGAAAACAACAACAGCTGTTGGACCTGCAATAACCACTGCGGGCCTAACAACCACCACAGCTGGTCCAACAACATCCACAGCTGGTCCAACAACATCCACAGCTGGACCGACAACAACCACAGCTGGCCTGACTACAACAACAACTGGCCTGACTACAACAGCTGGCCAGACAACAACAACAGCTAGCCCAACAACTACCACAGATGGCCTGACCTTAACGACAGCTGGCCCCACAACAACCACAATTGGCCCAACAACAACAACTGCTGAACCAACAACCACCACAACTGAACAGACAACTATTGCTGGCACGACAACGACAGCTCTCCCAACAACTACCACAGCTGGCGCAACTTCAACCACAGCTGGTCAAACAACAACCACAGCTGGACAGATATCCACCACAGATGGGCCGACAACAACAGATGGTCAAACAGCTGTTGGACCTGCAATAACCAATGCGGGCCTAACAACCACCACAGCTGGTCCAACAACATCCACAGCTGGACCGACAACAACCACAGCTGGCCCAACAATCACTACAGCTGGCCTAACCACAGCTAGCCTGACTACAACAGCTGGCATGACAACAACAGCTGGTTCAACAAAAACGACTTTTGGCCAGACAACAACCACAGCTGGCCCGACTAAAACAACAGCTGGTCCCAATACAACAGTTGGCCCGAAAACAACAACAACTGTCCTGACTACAACAGCTGGCCAGACAACAACCACAGCTAGCCCAACAACTATCACAGATGGCACGTTAACAACCACAGCTGGACCGACAACAACCACAGCTGGCCCGACTAAAACAACAGCTGGTCCCACAACAACAGTTGGCTCAACAAAAAACACATTTGTACTGACTACAACAACTGGCCTGACTAAAACAGCTGGTCCCACAACAACAACAGCTGGCACAACAACAACCACAGCTAGCCCAACAACTACCACAGATGGCCCGACCACAACCACAGCTGGCAAGACAACAACAGCTATACACACTACCACAGCTGGAGAAACTACAACAGAAGCTGGCCCAACAACAACCACAGCTGGACAGATATCAACTGCATCTGGTCAAACAACAACAACGACAGATGGCCCAACAATTACTACAGCTGGACCGACAACAACAACAGCTGGGCCGACAACAACAACAGTTGGACCTGCAACAACCACTGTGGGCCCAACAACCACCACAGCTGGACCGACAACAACCAGAGCTGGCCCAACCACAACTGGCATGACAAAAAACACAGCTGGCCTGTCAACAACTGGCCTGACTACAACCACGGGTGGCCCAACAATAACCACCGCTGGTCGGACAACGACAGCTGGTCAAATAACAATTACAGTTGGAACTACAACAACCACAGCTGGCCCAACAACAACCACAGCTGGACCAACAACAATAACAATTGGACCAACAACAACCACAGCTGGAACAACAACAACCACAGCGGGACCAATAACAATCACAGCTGAACCAACAACCATCACAGCATTGTCCTCTTCAGTTCAGAATCAATACAGTTTTCTTGTTCTTACAGTAATTGCATTCACAACCAAGCTTTCATTTTAGTGTTTCATCACACACTTTTTGTACTTACTTTTTTGTATTTATTAAGTATTAATTGATACTTGATTGGTATCATTAATATATTTTTCCAATTGTTCACAGTATCTCTGGGTCTCCGAGACATGATATACTTATACAGTGTGATCAAGTAAATGTGACTTATCTTTTTAATATGATAATTGATTACAATTGTACAGGCAGACACAACCTATCACATCATGATCAGTCATATGTATTACAATGATACTACTTAACTGACATTTCTTATTTATATAATTATAATATGTATTTATTCAATCTAAATATTAAAGATATATATGTTTTATGAAACCAAAGTCATGTGTTATCTCAGGGGGGAGCGGGGGGGGTTATAAGTAACACATGAGTACAATTTTCGTATTTTTGAGGAACAAGTATCAAACTGTACTTTTACTTTCTTTTTGAGCCAGCAATGTACTTTTTACTGTGCTACATTAGCCATTGATATCCTTAAGGTCATGAGGGATTGTCACATGAGAGCGAGGACGAGGACTTCGGAGCTGAACCCAAATACCCCACTCGATGACACGTATCACAGTAAAGAGTCTCTACTGAAAAAAATGCAGTAATACAAAAATCCTACAAAAAATCAAAACACCTAATTACAAAAACCTGACGGTGGCATGACATGGAAACATGACGCTTGTTCACAGGCATGTGCACACATAGACATCAAAGGGGGCTCGAGCCCCTTCCCTTTTTCTTCCTCCAGAGAAAGTGCCCTTTTTATGGGATTTCTGTTTTTTTTATTTTTTTTTATTAATTAATATATATCTACTCCTGTTTGTGCACAGTTTCCCTTTCCAAAAAATATATTGATTGAATCAGGTCGGGAGATTAGACTGTCAAGTTCCGATGCTCTCTCTACCCTCCCTCCCTCCCTCCCTCCCTCCACGTATACTGCACAGCGGTGCGGACAGTCATCGGCAGTCCCTTCAGACAGGAAGCAGCACCTCACACCTTACAGTCCCTTCAGACAGGTAGCAGCACCTCACACCTTACAGTCCCTTCAGACAGGTAGCAGCACCTCACACCTTACAGTCCCTTCAGACAGGAAGCAGTACCTCCCACCTTATAGTCCCTTCAGACAGGAAGCAGCACCTCCCACCTTACAGTCCCTTCAGACAGGAAGCAGCACCTCACACCTTACAGTCCCTTCAGACAGGTAGCAGCACCTCACACCTTACAGTCCCATGTTATGCCGGCCTTTCTTGGCTTGTTTGAAGGTGTGGTGATGAACAAATGACTAAGCTGCCAGTGCCTCGAGTTTACAGCTAATGAGCCAAAAGACAAAAACAAATATAGTTAACTAAGGTACTAGCTAATGGATAAGTTAGCTCAAGTTTAGCTAAGGGAATTTAGCAAATGTCAAGGGAATACAGGCTAATGTACTGTACTTAAGGGGAGACACTACAGGTGAATACAGTAAAATGTGTATCTAATAACGTCATCACAATCGCCACATTGATATTCAAATTAGGCGTTAACTAGACCTAATAAAATTCAGTAATTTGCATGCATTTACCAAGGCATTGCAGGTGAAAAGACAAAACATATCACCTCACAACTACACAAGATAGTTACTTATGTCAAGTCAGTATTTTCCCCTGAAATGTTATGTTTAAATATGCAGATTAGCTTTAAATCTATAGATGAATTCAGACAGGGTACTAAAACGAACACCATTTCGTTTTTTGGAAGTTTTCTATCCATTAGAGTGAATGAAAACATGGAAGCAAAATACACCAAAATAACAAAATGAGTAGTACATGAAAAAAACGATCTTTTTGCCTGTAATGGTCTGCCTTAAACAGTAACTTCATAATTTTGATTGTTGGCTGCTCATTTAATAACTATTAATTTTACTAGTTTGTTTTATGCTGATAGATCTTAATCATTACATGATACAGCAACCCACCCTCATATGTGAAAGGAGGGAATTGTAGTTACACTGAAACTAAGTCTTCGTCAACAGCAGTTATTTTATGTTATGTGTGCGGTAAGTGTAATAATAATAATAATAATAATAATAATAATTATTATTATTATTATTATTATGTATTGGATCATTAATGTTGATCTATAGAAGCTGAAGGTAAACTTACTTGTGAAACAAAAGTTAATTGAACATATTATTGTAATCACTTCTGCAGCATGATGCCAAAAAAAGAAAGACTTCAGAAAAGGAAGGAGAAGGAGCGCCAGGAAACAGCCAAGAGTAGCACATCTCTAAATGTATGGTTAAAACCAAGTACCAGCAGCAACACACAAGCAACAATGGAGAGACAGGAGGAGGCTTTAGAGGCAACACCTGACACAGAGCCGAAAGATGATCAGGAAATCACTGTCAGTGTGGAAGAGGAAGAGGCCACAGGAGGGGAAACCGTGGATAATGTTGAGTTTGAGGAAGTCATAGAAGAGGGTGATGTTGAGGAAACTGTGAGTAGTGTAAAAGAGGTCATATCAAAAATTGCATCCTTAGAGTATCCAACAGATCCCATCCACAACCAAGCTATTGATCTCAAATGTAATGCCAGCTATGTGAAAATGTGTGTTGCTAGAGGACCATGCCAACCTGTCCTTAGATTTCCCAAAAATACTGAAGGCTGATCATTTCAAAAGATGCGGTATGAAAATAAGCCATGGTTAGAGTATTCACCCGAAAAGCACAGTACGTAAGTATGATATCATAAAAGCCCTCGCCACATTCACAAAAAGAGAGATAAGGAAAGAAATAGAGGAGGCTAATATATATTCAGTACTCATAGATGAAACCACTGATGTATCTCATTGCGAGCAGGTCTCTTTTGTCGTGGGTTATGTGTATGAAATGTCAAGGAGCGCTTCCTCCAGGTCTGCAATGTGTCAAAAACAACAGGTGAGGAGATGGAGAAAACAGTTCTTGACTTGCTAAAGAACAATGATCTACAGATCCAAAACATGCGTGGTCAAGGCTATGATGGCGCTGCCAATATGAGGGGTCAATACAGAGGACTGCAGTCAAGAATACTGCAACACAATAACAAAGCTCTGTATGTGCATTGCCAAGCTCACTGCTTAAATTTGGTCTTAGTTGAAATTGCAAAATCAAGCCTCCACTTCATTACCTTTTTCAACCTGGTAGAGAAGCTCTATGTGTTTTTTACCAGCTCTACAAAAAGACACACTGCATTTGTGAAATGGCAAGAGGCCCTGCACCCTGGAGAGCGTGTAATTAAACTGCAAAAGCTCTCTGACACACGTTGGGCATGCAGAGAAAAAGCCCTGAAGGCCCTTCTTAAAGTGATGAGTACTGTGGTCAAGGTCCTCACTGACATAACAGAGCAGGAGCCTCCAGATACTGCTGCTGGAGATGCCAAGATGTACCTTAAAGCCATATACTTTGCCTTTGCCTTGAGATCACCACTCCAGTCTTTGAGGTCACTGCACTTGCCTCTGATGCTCTACAGAACTGCGACTTTGATCTGTCCACAGCATATACTGTTGTTGATGGAGTAATTGACACCTTGTCCAACCTCAGGACAGAAGAACAGTTTGGAAAACTGTTTAAGAGTGCCACTGAAAAGGTAGAAGCCGGTGGGATCAGCATCCCCACAGTCCCCCCAGGACAGCAAAGGCAGAGGAAGGTACCTGCAAAGTATCGGCAGAGTACTAATGCAGCCATTCCTTCCAGTCAGTAGAAGACTACTATAGAGGGAATGTGTACTATTTATTCGTAGATGTTCTTTCTCAGGAACTAAAAAGAAGATTTAGGGGAAATGGCGAGTCCAGTATATACTGAATGCACTCCACACTTTGACCAATGCCAACAACTGGATAGGCAAAGATGCAATGGGTCCTGACTCCCTTGAAGCCGTTCACATGCTTTGTGAGTTCTATGGAGGAGAAGAGCAGAAGTTGAAAACAGAGCTCAAGGTTTTTCATGCCTCTTTCCCAAACACATGCACCATGAAGGGGATATTAAAAACACTAAGAGACAACAGTGGACAGAATATCTTTCCAACACTGGTGGAAATGATAAGAACATATGCAACAATTCCAGTGTCAACAGCAACAGTGGAGAGGTCCTTCTCCAAGCTCAAGCTGGAGAAAGACACACTCAGAAGCCAATGCACAGAAGAGAGGCTTTCTGATCTCCTCCTCCTCGCTATTGAGAAGGACATTCCTGTTATCCACAGTGAAGTAATACACATCTACAGGGACATGGCCCCCAGAAGGTTGCTGCTGTAAGGGAGGAAGGAGAGACAAAAAAATATCTAACAACTTCCAAATGCAAAGAAAGATACAAGGCACAAAGAAAGTTAGTAACAAAAGAAGCAAATAACAAAATATTTAATTTCAGTTTCAAGACCTTGTTTGTAATCATTTCAATAATTTCAAATTTCAAAAATTATAATAAATATTTTGCTCCTTCGCGTAGAAAGGAGCCAGTTGAGGTGGTTCGGGCATCTAGTAAGGATGCTTCCTGGTCGCCTCCCGAGGGAGGTTTTCCAGGCACATCCAACTGGGAGGAGACCACGGGGCAGACCGAGGTACAGGTGGGGTGATTACATCTCCACACTGGCCTGGGAACGCCTCGGGATCCCCCAGTCAGAGCTAGTCGATGTTGCCAGGGAGAGGGAAGTTTGGAGTCCCCTGCTGGAGCTGCTGCCTCCGCGACCCGATTTCGGATAAGCGGGAGAAGATGGATGGATGGATAATAAATATTTTTGCACTGTTTTTTCAGCATTTTTTATGTGTTTTGTCCAATAAAATTAACTAAATGAGCAGCAGATGAGAGCAGAATGCACTAGCGTAATTGTTGCAACTAAACTTAGGCCTACTTGTAGTTTGGAGTGTAGGTTGGTTTGCGTATTTATGTAGAGAACAGCCTTTTTCAGTTTTGTGTGAAGATTTTTGTTGATTTTGAAGTGTTATTTCTTTTAATACTACAAAAATCATTCAAAGGACTTATTGTTGTGCTAAAATAAACGAATTATTATAGCAATTTTAACTAGTAGCATAGAAAACATGCACATTGTGGCATAGTTTCCTTTGTTGTTGTCTGCTCTTGTGCGTAGTGAATACTAAAGAAGACCATTGTCTCTGTATTAAACAATTGCGTGAGTGTGAGGGTATTACAATTACATGGTCATTAAGTCAGAGATGTGCAACTATATTTAACTTTTTGTTTTAAATATATATCGTATATATCGTTTTTTTATAAATGATTATGGGAAGTGCCCTTTTTCTCACTTGAGCTCCTGCCCCCGAAAATGTCTGTGCACGTCCCTGCTTGTTCATACACATGAACTCTAACATGAAACAAGTACAAGTCTCAAAACGTGAAACAAGTACGAGTCTAACAAACAACAAAACAGTATTTAATGAACTGGCGCTGAACAAAAGAAGACGCCGCCTATTTAATTACAAGGAACATAACAGGTGGAATTAATGAGGTCCCAGGCAGCCAATAAGACGGGCAGGAAAACATGAGGGGGAAGATCACGGTGATGCGCTGCAGCCGCGGGGGAGAACAAAATAACAGCTTTTTGCATGACCAAAAGGAAAGTAACTTGTACTTTGAGTAATTTATTAACCAAGTCAATTTTAACTTTTGTTTTAGTAGTTTTCTCAAATGTTAAGCTTTTATGGGGGTAAATGTATATTTACTTGAAATGTATATTTACTTGAATTTTCAGTACTCTCTACTAACAGATACTTAAAAATAATAATTATAATAATAATAATAATAATAATAATATCCATCCATCCATCTTCTCCCGCTTATCCGTAATCGGGTCGCGGAGGTAGTAGCTTCAGCAGGGGACTCCAAACTTCCTTCTCCCTGGCAACATCGACTAGCTTTGACTGGGGGATCCCGAGGCGTTCCCAGGCCAGTGTGGAGATGTAATCACCCCACCTGTACCTCGGTCTGCCCCTTGGTCTCTTCCCAGTTGGATGTGCCTGGAAAACCTCCCTCAGGAGGCGACCAGGAAGCATCCTTACTAGATGCCCGAACCACCTCAACTGGCTCCTTTCTACGCGAAGGAGCAGCGGCTCTACTCCGAGTCTCTCACAAGTGACTGAGCTTCTCACCCTATCCCTCAGGGAGATACCAGCCACCCTCCTGAGGAAACTCATTTCGGCCGCTTGTATTCGTGATCTTGTCCTTTCGGTCATTACCCATTGCTCATGGCCATAGGTGAGGGTAGGAACGAAGACTGATCGGTAGATCGAGAGCTTTGCCTTCTGGCTCAGCTCAAACAGGACCACATCATCTGCAAACAGCAGCCATTCAATCCTGAGCCCACCATACTGAAACCCCTCCCCTCCATGACTACGCCTTGAAATCCTGTCCATGAAAATCACAAACAGGATGGGTGACAAAGCGCAGCCCTGGCGGAGGCCAACACCCACTGAGAACAGGCCTGACTTACTACTGAGAATCCGGACACAGCTCTTGCTTTGGGAGTAGAGAGATTAGATAATAATATTGATAATAATATTAATAATATTAAGGATAATAATAATAATGATAATGATAATGATTAAAATAATGATCATAATAATACTAATAATAATAATAATAATAATAATAGTTGCTTTTGAAAGATTTTTGTAAGATTTTTGTAAAAAAACAAAAACAAAAAAAACATGTACATATCATTTAAGTCACTTTGCTGCTCTTTTTTGGTTTATTTTATTGAAAATATTATTTTTATGGTGTTTATGAGATTTATACTGCGGGAGGGAATGGGGAGTAAGCATTCCTATGTACTTGTTACATATGGCCAATAAAAATCTTGTATCTTGTAATAATGATAATAATAATAATAATAACGTTTAATTACGTTAAATTGTAAGGGCATAATATTGGATAAAATAATAATAATGTTCAGTTAGGAGAAAATTTTAAATATAATAATAATAACATTACATTAACCATTTTATTTTGGAATTAGTGTAAGCCTATATATTGGACAACATGTCTCTAAAACCGATATGTCTCAATATAAATATGAACCGAAAATATAATTGAATATGGTAAAGTGAATATATTGTAGCCATTATATTTATAGATAGGACACAGCCCAATCCCATGGGGGTGTTGTTCAACATGTTGTGTTGTTCAACATGTTGTGTTGTTCAACATGTCGTGTTTGGGATGGTTATGAGTTATGATGTTGTGTTTTGGAGGGTTATGAGTTATGACGTTGTGTTGTTTAACATGTTGTGTTGGGGATGGTTATGAGTTATGAGGTTGTGTTGTTCGGCATGTTGTGTTGGGGATGGTTATGAGTTATGATGTTGTGTTGTTCTGCATGTTGTGTTGGGGATGGTTATGAGTTATGATGTTGTGTTGTTCAAAATGTTGTGTTGGGGATGGTCATGAGTTATGATGTGGTTTTGTACGTCCATGACTTATCAGGGAAAAAATGTCACTCTTCTACTATATTAAATGCTACGCTCACATTCAGTCCTTATTAGAGATAATGCACATTTCTTAAGACACATTCTTAAAGTATCCCAGAATCCCCCTTTTAATGGACTCTGTTGAAGAAAACCTTTTTATAAAATTGATACATACATTAATATGTATTATTTCTGATTTAGAGGTTAGACATCAAAAAGCACAGCAAGTAAGGCTGGATTTTGGTGTGTGTCTTATTATCATATATGAGACAGACTATATTATATATTATACATAGTAATAGCCTATTAAATAGAACCCAGCAATGCAAACAAACTAATCAGAAGAAGAGAAAACATTCACCCCATGTTCCCAAAAGGTAACGTCACAGACAACAGTATATAGGTGTGTTCCAGCATCATCTGTAAAGAGACGTCAAAGTATAACTTAAAATAGAATCTATTTTAAGAAATAAACATCTGAAGACAATATCAGAATGTGGCCCAGTGAGTGATTCAATTCAAAGTGGACCACACCTGGTTCTAAATTGATGAACAAAGGTGAATAAGATAAACACCCACACCCCAAGAGGTATCTTCAGGAAGGTGTGGTGGTATTGTGTTAACGTCAGCTAGCTTACTCACATTGCTTTATAAAGTCCTCTGTCCCGGATCAGGACGACACACAGCTGAAGCTCCACTCCTGCTCCGGGACCAACACCATCTCCAGCAGCACAAACACAGTAAGGAACTCAATGTTGGCTTCATGTGTTGGAATCCATGGCAATTCTGAATTTACAATTGTGATTTGATGGAGGACTAAGTTGTTGTAGATGGAGCAGATTTTTGTGTATATCTGAATTATTGTGGGATGATGGATAATATATAATTTATTACAAATATTTTCGCTGTACTGTACTTGTGCTGTGCAATGACAATACATTTGAATCTAATCTAATCTAATCTAATCTAATCTAATCTAATTTATACATAATTATAGAGAATCCCATATATATTAATCATGTACAATACATTATATATGTATATAAACACAAACCTAAAATAAAATTGAATGTAACTTCAGCTGATTTATTTTGGTCGTTTTCTGCTGTGAGAAAAAACGTAATCATATTTTTATTTACAGGAAAATAACGTCCACAATGAAATTACAGATTTATGTTATCCTCCTTCTGTATGTTGGTGAGTTCAGAAGTGATTATATTGAACTGAAACTACATTTCATATTATTATATTAATAGATATGTCTATGATTGAATGTTTAACAAATCTTTCTTAAAACCAAAAATAGGATCTGGAAATACCGAGTCTACAACTACAATTGCATCGACAACCACTACTGGACTGACAACAACCACAGCTGGCCCAACAACCTCTATAGCTGGACCAACATCAACCACAGCTGGGCCAACAACCACTACAGCTGGACCAACAACAACCACAGACGTTCTGTCAACTACAGCTGGTCAAACAACAACCACAGCTGGCCAAACAACAACCACATTTAGCCCGACAACAACTACAGTTGGCCTGCCAACAACCACAGTTGGTCCGACAACAACTACAGTTGGCCTGACAACTACTGCTGGCCTGACTTTAACCACAGCTGGCTTGACTACCACAACAAGTAGCTTGACTACAACCACAGCTGGTCAGACGACAACCACAGCTGGCCCAACAACGGCAGCAGGTCAAACAACAACTACAGCTGGCCCGACAACAACCTTAGTTGGCCAGACAACAACCACAACGGGCCCAACAGCTGGCACAACAACAACCACAGCTGGCCTGTCAACAATAGCTGGTCCAACAACCACCACAGCTGGCCCAACAACAGCTGGCCTGACAACAACCACAGCTGGTCAGACGACCACCACAGCTGGCCCAACAACAACCACAGCTGGCCTGACTACAACAACAAGTAGCCTCACTACAACCACAGCTGGCCCAACAACAACCATGGCTGGTCAAACAACAATCACAGCTGGACCGACAACAACCACAGCTGGGCCAACAACCACTACAGCTGGACCAACAACAACCACAGACGTTCTGTCAACTACAGCTGGTCAAACAACAACAACAGCTGGCCAAACAACAACCACATTTAGCCCGACAACAACTACAGTTGGCCTGCCAACAACCACAGTTGGTCCGACAACAACTACAGTTGGCCTGACAACTACTGCTGGCCTGACTTTAACCACAGCTGGCTTGACTACCACAACAAGTAGCTTGACTACAACCACAGCTGGTCAGACGACAACCACAGCTGGCCCAACAATGGCAGCAGGTCAAACAACAACTACAGCTGGCCCGACAACAACCTTAGTTGGCCAGACAACAACCACAACGGGCCCAACAGCTGGCACAACAACAACCACAGCTGGCCTGTCAACAATAGCTGGTCCAACAACCACCACAGCTGGCCCAACAACAGCTGGCCTGACAACAACCACAGCTGGTCAGACGACCACCACAGCTGGCCCAACAACAACCACAGCTGGCCTGACTACAACAACAAGTAGCCTGACTACAACCACAGCTGGCCCAACAACAACCATGGCTGGTCAAACAACAATCACAGCTGGACTGACAACAACCACAGTTGGTCTGACAACTACTGCTGGCCTGACTACAACCCCAGCTGGCCAAACAACAACTACATTTAGCCCGACAACAACTACAGTTGGCCTGCCAACAACCACAGTTGGTCCGACAACAACTACAGCATTGTCCTCTTCAGTTCAGAATCAATACAGTTTTCTTGTTCTTACAGTAATTGCATTCACAACCAAGCTTTCATTTTAGTGTTTCATCACACACTTTTTGTACTTATTTTTTTGTATTTATTAAGTATTAATTAATGTATCGTTAATATATTTTTCCAATTGTTCACAGTATCTCTGGGTCTCCGAGACATTATATACTTATACAGTGTGATCAAGTAAATGTGACTTATCTTTTTAATACGATAATTGATTACAATTTTACAGGCAGACACAACCTATCACATCATGATCAGTCATATGTATTACAATGAAACCACTTAACTGATATTTATTATTTATATAATTTTAATATGTATTTATTCAATCTAAATATTAAAGATATGTATGTTTTATGAAACCAAAGTCATGTGTTATCTCAGGGGGGGGGGGAAGGGGTTAAGTAACATGGGTAAAAATTTAGTATTTTTGAGGAACAAGTATCAAACTGTACTTTTACTTTTTACTTGAGTATATTTTTGAGCCAGTAATGTACTTTTTACTGTTCTACATTAGCCATTGATATCCTTAAGGTCATGAGGGATAGATCCTTTAATTGTATCTATCTTAATTATTTTGTTTAGCCTCACTGCTCTCCTTCATGAAAAAAAACAGCTTTTTGCATGGCCAAAAGGAAAGTAACTTGTACTTTGAGTAATTTATTAACCAAGTCAGTTTTCTCAAATGTTAAGCTCTTATGGGGGTAAATGTACATTTACTTGAGTATAAATTTTCGGTACTCTCTCTACTAACGGATATTATAATAATAATAATAATAATATTAATAATAATAATAATAATATTGATAATAATATTAATAATATTAAGGATAATAATAATAATAATAATAAGGATAATGATAATGATTATAATAATGATAATGATAATTATAATGATAATGATAATGTTATTATGAATAATATGAATAATATGAATAATATGAATAATATGAATAATAATTTAATAATGATAATGATAATGATTACAATAATTATAATGATAATGATAAGGATATTATGAATAATATGAATAATATGAATAATAATATGAATAATGATAATGATAATGATTAATATCTAATATCTAATAATAATAATAATAATGATAATAATAACAATAATACCGTATTGACCCGAATATAAGACGACCCCGATTATAAGACGACCCCTCTTTTTCAAGACTCATTTTTGGAAAAATAAATAAATACATTTTTTTGAAGACCAAATCTTTTTTTTTATAAAGAAAATCATTTTATTTGAAAATAATGATAACACACATCACACATTGTGTTCTAATTTGCCTAACTTGGAAAACAAAAACAAAACAGGCTAGATAGATTGCAATGAAACAGTAGTGCAATAAAACAGTAGTGCAATAAAACGGAACATCAGTCTATCGGTCACATCACGTCTTCTCATTCAGCTCGTCTTCTACATCGCTGGTTGTTCCTCTCACTCCCGCTATCGTCACTCACGGTGTCTGCTCCCCCGTCTCCTCCCACATCACGTCATCCTCGCTGCCATCCATGGCATTTGATACGCAGCATTTCATAACCCATTAATGATGCTTTCTGGGGAAACGTCAGCCCATGCTTGCAAGATCCATTCACAGAGCAAACGTACTGCAGGCTTTTTCCAGACGGTGTCAGTGCGTGATTAGCAGCCAGGAGCCACTCTGTGGATCTCTTGCGCAGATGAACCTTGAATGGTTTGTTAACGACCACATCCAACATCTGCAGCTGGCTTGTCATTCCGCCCGGTATGATCACTAGGTCACCATTCAACTCTTTCACTTGCTTTTTGACTGGCGCCGTCTGCCCCAACCTTGAGCCAGTCCACCACCAGCTCCGTCTCCATCCAGCCATTTGCCTGGGCACCTACGTAATGCCAGCTGGCACTGCCTCTTTAGATACAGTCACTGCCTCTTTAGGTACAGTCACTGCCTCTTTAGGTACAGTCACTGCCTCTTTAGGTACAGTCTTGCGTTTTAAAACCACGTACGGGGGGAGTTGTGTCCCATCTGCGAGGCGCGTTAACATGAGCGTTACTCGGCTCTTCTCGTTTCCAGTAGTCTTCACAATCACTGATTTGTCGCCTTTCTTATGCCCAGTGACAGATGTTGGCATGTCAAAATACACAGGCGTTTGATCAGCATTGCCCATCTGATCAAGGGGGTATGAGTGCTTCTTCCTTAACTTGATCACATATCGCTGATAAGACAGTAGCTTCTCTCTGGAGTCTGAGGGCAGGCGCTGGGCTTGTCCTGCGTCGCAATGACAGGTGTTTGATGTCTCTGCTTCGTTTATCACCATTATCTTAAAATTGGCATCGTAACTTCGTCTCTCCTGTTTATTAAATTGCCCTAGTTGGTCGCTGTGTCTCTCCATTTCTATCTCTCCAGGCAACTGTTGCTATGTACTGTTACTTTAAGTGTCGCGCGATGTCTCGGAACACTCGTTTGGCGCGATCTGTTGTTGCGCAATTACATGTGCAATTACGGTACATCGAAAAGTCTAAACCCCGATTATAAGACGACCCCTCATTTTCTGATATTTTTCTAGGAAAAAAACCCCGTCTTATATTCGGGTCAATACGGTAATAATAATAATAATAATAATAGTTGCTTTTGAAAGATTTTTGTAAAAAAACAAAAACAAAAAAAACATGTACATATAATTTAAGTCACTTTGCTGCTCTTTTTTGGTTTATTTTATTGTATATATTATTTTTATGGTGTTTATGAGATTTATACCGCGGGAGGGAATGTGGAGTAAGCATTCCTATGTACTTGTTACAAATGGCCAATAAAAATCTTGTATCTTGTAATAATGATAATAATACGTTTAATTACGTTAAATTGTAAGGGCATAATATTGGATAAAATAATAATAATGTTCAGTCAGGACATCATTTTAAATATAATAATAATAACATTACATTAACCATTTTATGTTGGATTTAGTGTAAGCCTATATATTGGACAACATGTCTCTAAAACCGATATGAACCGAAAATATAATATAATATGGTAAAGTGAATATAATGTAGCCATTATATTTATAGATAGGACACAGCCAAATCCCATGGGGATGTTGTTCAACATGTTGTGTTGTTTAACATGTTGTGTTGTTCAACATGTCGTGTTGGGGATGGTTATGAGTTATGATGTTGTGTTTTGGAGGTTTATGAGTTATGATGTTGTGTTGTTTAACATGTTGTGTTGGGGATGGTTATGAGTTATGATGTGGTGTTGTTCAACATGTCGTGTTGGGGATGGTTATGAGTTATGATGTGGTGTTGTTCAGCATGTTGTGTTGGGGATGGTTATGAGTTATGATGTGGTTTTGTCCGTCAATGACTTATCAGGGAAAAATGTCACTCTTCTACTATATTAAATGCTACTCTCACATTCAGTCCTTATTAGAGATAATGCACATTTCTTAAGACACATTCTTAAAGTATCCCAGAATCCCCCTTTTAATGGACTCCGTTGAAGAAAACCTTTACCCTGTTAACCTTTTTATAAAATTGATACATACATTAATATGTATTATTTCTGATTTAGAGGTTAGACATCAAAAAGCACAGCAAGTAAGGCTGGATTTTGGTGTGTGTCTTATTATCATATATGAGACAGACTATATTATATATTATACATAGTAATAGCCTATTAAATAGAACCCAGCAATGCAAAAAAACTAATCAGAAGAAGAGAAAATGTTCACCCCATGTTCCCAAAAGGTAACGTCACAGACAACAGTATATAGGTGTGTTCCAGCATCATCTGTAAAGAGACGTCAAAGTATAACTTAAAATAGAATCTATTTTAAGAAATAAACATCTGAAGACAATATCAGAATGTGGCCCAGTGAGTGATTCAATTCAAAGTGGACCACACCTGGTTCTAAATTGATGAACAAAGGTGAATAAGATAAACACCCACACCCCAAGAGGTATCTTCAGGAAGGTGTGGTGGTATTGTGTTAACGTCAGCTAGCTTACTCACCTTGCTTTATAAAGTCCTCTGTCCCGGATCAGGACGACACACAGCTGAAGCTCCACTCCTACTCCGGGACCAACACCATCTGCAGCAGCACAAACACAGTAAGGAACTCAATGTTGGCTTCATGTGTTGGAATCCATGGCAATTCAGAATTTACAAGTGTGATTTGATGGAGGTCTAAGTTGTTGGAGCAGATTTTTGTATATATTTTAATTATTGTTAGATGATGGATATTTGTTTAAGATTTTCAGACATAAAAGTATTGACATTTCTACATTGCTGGAATATTATATATACAGTATATATATATATATATATATATATATATATATATATATATATAATAGATAATCCCATATATAATAATCATGTATTAGAGTATATATTTATACAAACCTAAAATAAAAGTTATTGATTTATTTATGTTCTTCTACGAGAAAATACATAATTATATTTTTATTTTCAGGAAAATCCACAATGAATTTACAGATTCATGTTATCCTCCTTCTGTATGTTGGTGAGTTGGTGATTGTATTTAACTGAAATTTAATTTCAAATTATCAATAGATATGTCTATGATTAAATGTTTAACAAATGTTTCTTAAAACCAAAAATAGGATCCGGACATACATTTGCATCTACAACCACATCTGGCCCGACATCAACCACATCTGGACTGACAACCACAGCTGGTGTGACAACCACAGCTGGCCTAACAACAACCACCTTTGGACCGACAACAACCACAATTGGACAAATAACAAACACAGCTAGCCCATCAACAACCACTGCTGTTTCAACTACAACCACAGCTGGCCCACCAACAACCACAGCTGGACAGATATCAACCACAGCTGGTCAAACAGCAACCACAGCTGGCCCAAAAACCACTACAGCTGGAAAGACAACATCCAAATCTGGGCCGACAACAACAGATGGTCCAACAACAACCACAGCTGGACCAACAACACCCACAGCTGGCCAAACAACCACTACAGCTGGACTGACAACAACAACAACTGGCCTGACTACAACCACAGCTAGCCCAACAACTATCACAGATGGCACGACAACAACCATAGCTGGACCGACAACAACCACAGCTGTTACGACAATGACAGCTATCCCAACATCTACCATGACTGGACCGAAAACAACTACAGCTGGGCCGACAACAATCACAACTGGCCTGACTACAACAACAATTGGCCTGACTACAACAGCTGGCCAGACAACAACAACAGCTAGCCCAACAACTACCACAGATGGCCTGACCTTAACAGCTGGCCCCACAACAACCACAACTGAATCAACTATAGCTGGCACGACAATGACATCTCTCCCAACAACTACCACAGCTGGCGCAACTTCAACCACAGCTGGTCAAACAACAACCACAGCTGGACAGATATCAACCACAAATGGGCTGACAACAACAGATGGTCAAACAACAACCACAGCTGGCCCAACAACAACCACAGCTGGCCCAACAATCACCACAGCTGGACTGACAACAACCACAGCTCGCCCAACCACAGCTGGCCTGACTACAACAGCTGGCATGACAACAGCAGCTGGTCCCACAACAACAACAGTTGGCCCGACAACAACAACAACTGGCCTGAATACAACAGCTGGACAGACAACAACCACAGCTAGCCCAACAACTATCACAGATGGCACAACAACAACCACAGCTGGACCGACAACAACCACAGCTGGACCGACAACGACAGCTATTCCAACAACTCCCACAGCTGGCCCGACGACAATAACATCTGGACCGACAACAACCACGACTGGACCGACAACAACCACAGCTGGTCTGACTACAACAACAACTGGCCTGACTATAGCTGGCACGACAATGACAGCTCTCCCAACAACTACCACAGCTGGCGCAACATCAACCACAGCTGGTCAAACAACAACCACAGCTGGACAGATATCAACCACAGATGGGCCAACAACAACAGATGGTCAAAAATCAACAACAGCTGTTGGACCTGCAATAACCACTGCAGGCCTAACTACAACCACAGCTGGTCCAACAACATCCACAGCTGGACCGACAACAACCACAGCTGGCCTAACTACAACAACAACTGGCCTGACTACAACAGCTGGCCAGATAACAACAACAGCTAGCCCAACAACTACCACAGATGGCCTGACCTTAATGACAGCTGCCCCCACAACAACCACAATTGGCCCAAAAACAACAACTGCTAAACCAACAACCACCACACCTGAACCGACAACTATAGCTGGCACGACAACGACAGCTCTCCCAACAACTACCATAGCTGGTCCAACTTCAACCACAGCTGGTCAAACAACAACCACAGCTGGACAGATATCAACCACAGATGGGCCGACAACAACAGATGGTCAAAAATCAACAATAGCTGTTGGACCTGCAATAACCACTGCGGGCCTAACAACAACCACAGCTGGTCCAACAACATCCACAGCTGGACCGACAACAACCACAGCTCGCCTGACTACAACAACAACTGGACTGACTACAACAGCTGGCCAGACAACAACAACAGTTAGCCCAAAAACTACCACAGATGGCCTGACCTTAACGACAGCTGGCCCCACAACAACCACAATTGGCCAAACAACTGCTGAACCAACAACCACCACAACTGAACCGATAACTATAGCTGGCACGACAATGACAGCTCTCCCAACAACTACCACAGCTGGCGCAACATCAACCACAGCTGGTCAAACAACAACCACAGCTGGACAGATATCAACCACAGATGGGCCAACAACAACAGATGGTCAAAAATCAACAACAGCTGTTGGACCTGCAATAACCACTGCAGGCCTAACTACAACCACAGCTGGTCCAACAACATCCACAGCTGGACCGACAACAACCACAGCTGGCCTAACTACAACAACAACTGGCCTGACTACAACAGCTGGCCAGATAACAACAACAGCTAGCCCAACAACTACCACAGATGGCCTGACCTTAATGACAGCTGCCCCCACAACAACCACAATTGGCCCAAAAACAACAACTGCTAAACCAACAACCACCACACCTGAACCGACAACTATAGCTGGCACGACAACGACAGCTCTCCCAACAACTACCATAGCTGGTCCAACTTCAACCACAGCTGGTCAAACAACAACCACAGCTGGACAGATATCAACCACAGATGGGCCGACAACAACAGATGGTCAAAAATCAACAACAGCTGTTGGACCTGCAATAACCACTGCGGGCCTAACAACAACCACAGCTGGTCCAACAACATCCACAGCTGGACCGACAACAACCACAGCTCGCCTGACTACAACAACAACTGGACTGACTACAACAGCTGGCCAGACAACAACAACAGTTAGCCCAAAAACTACCACAGATGGCCTGACCTTAACGACAGCTGGCCCCACAACAACCACAATTGGCCCAACAACAACAACTGCTGAACCAACAACCACCACAACTGAACCGACAACTATGGCTGGCACGACAACGACAGCTCTCCCAACAACTACCACAGCTGGCGCAACTTCAACCACAGCTGGTCAAACAACAACAACAGCTGGACAGATATCAACCACAGATGGGCCAACAACAACAGATGGTCAAAAATCAACAACAGCTGTTGGACCTGCAATAACCACTGCGGGCCTAACAACAACCACAGCTGGTCCAACAACATCCACAGCTGGACCGACAACAACCACAGCTGGCCTGACTACAACAACAATTGGCCTGACTACAACAGCTGGCCAGACAACAACAACAGCTAGCCCAACAACTACCACAGATGGCCTGACCTTAACGACAGCTGGCCCCACAACAACCACAACTGAACCGACAACTATAGCTGGCACGACAATGACATCTCTCCCAACAACTACCACAGCTGGCGCAACTTCAACCACAGCTGGTCAAACAACAACCACAGCTAGACAGATATCAACCACAAATGGGCCGACAACCACTACAGCTGGACTGACAACAACCACAGCTGGGCTGACAACAACAGATGGTCAAACAACAACCACAGCTGGCCCAACAACAACCACAGCTGGCCCAACAATAACTACAGCCGGACTGACAACAACCACAGCTCGCCCAACCACAGCTGGCCTGACTACAACAGCTGGCATGACAACAACAGCTGGTCCCACAACAACAACAGTTGGCCCGACAACAACAACATCTGGCCTGACTACAACAGCTGGCCAGACAACAACCACAGCTAGCCCAACAACTATCACAGATAGCACGACAACCACCACAGCTGGACCGACAACAACAGCTATTCCAACAACTCCCACAGCTGGCCCGACGACAATAACATCTGGACCGACAACAACCACGACTGGACCGACAACAACCACAGCTGGTCTGACTACAACAACAACTGGCCTGACTACAACAGCTGGCCAGACAACATCAACAGCTAGCCCAACAACTACCACAGATGGCCTGACATTAACGACAGCTGGCCCCACAACAACCACAATTGGCCAAACAACTGCTGAACCAACAACCACCACAACTGAACCGACAACTATAGCTGGCACGACAATGACAGCTCTCCCAACAACTACCACAGCTGCCGCAACATCAACCACAGCTGGTCAAACAACAACCACAGCTGGACAGATATCAACCACAGATGGGCCAACAACAACAGATGGTCAAAAATCAACAACAGCTGTTGGACCTGCAATAACCACTGCAGGCCTAACAACAACCACAAGTGGTCCAACAACATCTACAGCTGGACCGACAACAACCACAGCTGGTCTGACTACAACAACAACTGGCCTGACTACAACAGCTGGCCAGATAACAACAACAGCTAGCCCAACAACTACCACAGATGGCCTGACCTTAATGACAGCTGCCCCCACAACAACCACAATTGGCCCAAAAACAACAACTGCTAAACCAACAACCACCACACCTGAACCGACAACTATAGCTGGCACGACAACGACAGCTCTCCCAACAACTACCATAGCTGGTCCAACTTCAACCACAGCTGGTCAAACAACAACCACAGCTGGACAGATATCATCCACAGATGGGCCGACAACAACAGATGGTCAAAAATCAACAACAGCTGTTGGACCTGCAATAATCACTGCGGGCCTAACAACAATGACAGCTGGTCCAACAACATCCACAGCTGGACCGACAACAACCACAGCTCGCCTGACTACAACAACAACTGGACTGACTACAACAGCTGGCCAGACAACAACAACAGTTAGCCCAAAAACTACCACAGATGGCCTGACCTTAACAACAGCTGGCCCCACAACAACCACAATTGGCCCAACAACAACAACTGCTGAACCAACAACCACCACAACTGAACCGACAACTATGGCTGGCACGACAACGACAGCTCTCCCAACAACTACCACAGCTGGCGCAACTTCAACCACAGCTGGTCAAACAACAACAACAGCTGGACAGATATCAACCACAGATGGGCCAACAACAACAGATGGTCAAAAATCAACAACAGCTGTTGGACCTGCAATAACCACTGCGGGCCTAACAACAACCACAGCTGGTCCAACAACATCCACAGCTGGACCGACAACAACCACAGCTGGCCTGACTACAACAACAATTGGCCTGACTACAACAGCTGGCCAGACAACAACAACAGCTAGCCCAACAACTACCACAGATGGCCTGACCTTAACGACAGCTGGCCCCACAACAACCACAACTGAACCGACAACTATAGCTGGCACGACAATGACATCTCTCCCAACAACTACCACAGCTGGCGCAACTTCAACCACAGCTGGTCAAACAACAACCACAGCTAGACAGATATCAACCACAAATGGGCCGACAACCACTACAGCTGGACTGACAACAACCACAGCTGGGCTGACAACAACAGATGGTCAAACAACAACCACAGCTGGCCCAACAACAACCACAGCTGGCCCAACAATCACTACAGCCGGACTGACAACAACCACAGCTCGCCCAACCACAGCTGGCCTGACTACAACAGCTGGCATGACAACAAAAGCTGGTCCCACAACAACAACAGTTGGCCCGACTACAACAACATCTGGCCTGACTACAACAGCTGGCCAGACAACAACCACAGCTAGCCCAACAACAACCACAGCTAGCCCAACAACTATCACAGATAGCACGACAACCACCACAGCTGGACCGACAACAACAGCTATTCCAACAACTCCCACAGCTGGCCCGACGACAATAACATCTGGACCGACAACAACCACGACTGGACCGACAACAACCACAGCTGGTCTGACTACAACAACAACTGGCCTGACTACAACAGCTGGCCAGACAACAACAACAGCTAGCCCAACAACTACCACAGATGGCCTGACCTTAATGACAGCTGCCCCCACAACAACCACAATTGGCCCAAAAACAACAACTGCTAAACCAACAACCACCACAACTGAACCGACAACTATAGCTGGCACGACAACGACAGCTCTCCTAACAACTACCACAGCTGGTCCAACTTCAACCACAGCTGGTCAAACAACAACCACAACTGGACAGATATCAACCACAGATGGGCCGACAACAACAGATGGTCAAAAATCAACAACAGCTGTTGGACCTGCAATAACCACTGCGGGCCTAACAACAACCACAGCTGGTCCAACAACATCCACAGCTGGACCGACAACAACCACAGCTCGCCTGACTACAACAACAACTGGACTGACTACAACAGCTGGCCAGACAACAACAACAGCTAGCCCAAAAACTACCACAGATGGCCTGACCTTAACGACAGCTGGCCCCACAACAACCACAATTGGCCCAACAACAACAACTGCTGAACCAACAACCACCACAACTGAACCGACAACTATGGCTGGCACGACAACGACAGCTCTCCCAACAACTACCACAGCTGGCGCAACTTCAACCACAGCTGGTCAAACAACAACCACAGCTGGACAGATATCAACCACAGATGGGCCAACAACAACAGATGGTCAAAAATCAACAACAGCTGTTGGACCTGCAATAACCACTGCGGGCCTAACAACAACCACAGCTGGTCCAACAACATTCACAGCTGGACCGACAACAACCACAGCTAGCCTGACTACAACAACAATTGGCCTGACTACAAAAGCTGGCCAGACAACAACAACAGCTAGCCCAACAACTACCACAGATGGCCTGACCTTAACGACAGCTGGCCCCACAACAACCACAACTGAACCGACAACTATAGCTGGCACGACAATGACATCTCTCCCAACAACTACCACAGCTGGTGCAACTTCAACCACAGCTGGTCAAACAACAACCACAGCTGGACAGATATCAACCATAGATGGGCCGACAACAACAGATGGTCAAAAAACAACAACAGCTGTTGGACCTGCAATAACCACTACGGGCCTAACAAAAACCACAGCTGGTCCAACAACATCCACAGCTGGACCGACAACAACCACAGCTCGCCTGACTGCAACAACAACTGGACTGACTACAACAGCTGGCCAGACAACAACAACAGCTAGCCCAAAAACTACCACAGATGGCCTGACCTTAACGACAGCTGGCCCCACAACAACCACAATTGGCCCAACAACAACAACTGCTGAACCAACAACCACCATAACTGAACCGACAACTATAGCTGGCACGACAATGACATCTCTCCCAACAACTACTACAGCTGGTGCAACTTCAACCACAGCTGGTCAAACAACAACCACAGCTGGACAGATATCAACCACAAATGGGCCGACAACCACTACAGCTGGACTGAAAACAACCACAGCTGGGCTGACAACAACAGATGGTCAAACAACAACCACAGCTGGCCCAACAACAACCACAGCTGGCCCAACAATCACTACAGCCGGACTGACAACAACCACAGCTCGCCCAACCACAGCTGGCCTGACTACAACAGCTGGCATGACAACAACAGCTGGTCCCACAACAACAACAGTTGGCCCGACAACAACAACATCTGGCCTGACTACAACAGCTGGCCAGACAACAACCACAGCTAGCCCAACAACTATCACAGATAGCACGACAACCACCACAGCTGGACCGACAACGACAGCTATTCCCACAACTCCCACAGCTGACCCGACGACAATAACATCTGGACCGACAACAACCACGACTGGACTGACAACAACCACAGCTGGTCTGACTACAACAACAACTGGCCTGACTACAACAGCTGGCCAGACAACAACAACAGCTAGCCCAACAACTACCACAGATGGCCTGACCTTAACGAGAGCTGGCCCCACAACAACCACAATTGGCCAAACAACTGCTGAACCAACAACCACCACAACTGAACCGACAACTATAGCTGGCACGACAATGACAGCTCTCCCAACAACTACCACAGCTGGCGCAACATCAACCACAGCTGGTCAAACAACAACCACAGCTGGACAGATATCAACCACAGATGGGCCAACAACAACAGATGGTCAAAAATCAACAACAGCTGTTGGATCAGCAATAACCACTGCGGGCCTATCAACCACCACAACTGGTCCAACAACATCCACAGCTGGACCGACAACAACCACAGCTGGCCTGACTACAACAACAACTGGCCTGACTACAACAGCTGGCCAGATAACAACAACAGCTAGCCCAAAAACTACCACAGATGGCCTGACCTTAACGACAGCTGGCCCCACAACAACCACAACTGAACCGACAACTATAGCTGGCACGACAATGACATCTCTCCCAACAACTACCACAGCTGGCGCAACTTCAACCACAGCTGGTCAAACAACAACCACAGCTGGACATATATCAACCACAAATGGGCCAACAACCACTACAGCTGGACTGACAACAACCACAGCTGGGCTGACAACAACAGATGGTCAAACAACAGCCACAGCTGGCCCAACAACAACCACAGCTGGCCCAACAATCACTACAGCCAGACTGACAACAACCACAGCTCGCCCAACCACAGCTCGCCTGACTACAACAGCTGGCATGACAACAACAGCTGGTCCCACAACAACAACAGTTGGCCTGACAACAACAACAACTGGCCTGACTACAATAGCTGGCCAGACAACAACCACAGCTAACCCAACAACTATCACAGATGGCACGACAACCACCACAGCTGGACCGACAACAACCACAGCTGGACCGACAACGACAGCTATTCCAACAACTCCCACAGCTGGCGCAACGACAATAACATCTGGACCGACAACAACCACGAATGGACAGACAACAACCACAGCTGGTCTGACTACAACAACAACTGGCCTGACTACAACAGCTGGCCAGACAACAACAACAGCTAGCCCAAAAACTACCACAGATGGCCTGACCTTAACGACAGCTGGCCCCACAACAACCACAACTGAACCGACAACTATAGCTGGCACGACAATGACATCTCTCCCAACAACTACCACAGCTGGCGCAACTTCAACCACAGCTGGTCAAACAACAACCACAGCTGGACATATATCAACCACAAATGGGCCAACAACCACTACAGCTGGACTGACAACAACCACAGATGGGCCGACAACAACAGATGGTCAAAAATCAACAACAGCTGTTGGACCTGCAATAACCACTGCGGGCCTAACAACAACCACAGCTGGTCCAACAACATCCACAGCTGGACCGACAACAACCACAGCTCGCCTGACTACAACAACAACTGGACTGACTACAACAGCTGGCCAGACAACAACAACAGCTAGCCCAAAAACTACCACAGATGGCCTGACCTTAACGACAGCTGGCCCCACAACAACCACAATTGGCCCAACAACAACAACTGCTGAACCAACAACCACCACAACTGAACCGACAACTATGGCTGGCACGACAACGACAGCTCTCCCAACAACTACCACAGCTGGCGCAACTTCAACCACAGCTGGTCAAACAACAACCACAGCTGGACAGATATCAACCACAGATGGGCCAACAACAACAGATGGTCAAAAATCAACAACAGCTGTTGGACCTGCAATAACCACTGCGGGCCTAACAACAACCACAGCTGGTCCAACAACATTCACAGCTGGACCGACAACAACCACAGCTAGCCTGACTACAACAACAATTGGCCTGACTACAAAAGCTGGCCAGACAACAACAACAGCTAGCCCAACAACTACCACAGATGGCCTGACCTTAACGACAGCTGGCCCCACAACAACCACAACTGAACCGACAACTATAGCTGGCACGACAATGACATCTCTCCCAACAACTACCACAGCTGGTGCAACTTCAACCACAGCTGGTCAAACAACAACCACAGCTGGACAGATATCAACCATAGATGGGCCGACAACAACAGATGGTCAAAAAACAACAACAGCTGTTGGACCTGCAATAACCACTACGGGCCTAACAAAAACCACAGCTGGTCCAACAACATCCACAGCTGGACCGACAACAACCACAGCTCGCCTGACTGCAACAACAACTGGACTGACTACAACAGCTGGCCAGACAACAACAACAGCTAGCCCAAAAACTACCACAGATGGCCTGACCTTAACGACAGCTGGCCCCACAACAACCACAATTGGCCCAACAACAACAACTGCTGAACCAACAACCACCATAACTGAACCGACAACTATAGCTGGCACGACAATGACATCTCTCCCAACAACTACTACAGCTGGTGCAACTTCAACCACAGCTGGTCAAACAACAACCACAGCTGGACAGATATCAACCACAAATGGGCCGACAACCACTACAGCTGGACTGAAAACAACCACAGCTGGGCTGACAACAACAGATGGTCAAACAACAACCACAGCTGGCCCAACAACAACCACAGCTGGCCCAACAATCACTACAGCCGGACTGACAACAACCACAGCTCGCCCAACCACAGCTGGCCTGACTACAACAGCTGGCATGACAACAACAGCTGGTCCCACAACAACAACAGTTGGCCCGACAACAACAACATCTGGCCTGACTACAACAGCTGGCCAGACAACAACCACAGCTAGCCCAACAACTATCACAGATAGCACGACAACCACCACAGCTGGACCGACAACGACAGCTATTCCCACAACTCCCACAGCTGACCCGACGACAATAACATCTGGACCGACAACAACCACGACTGGACTGACAACAACCACAGCTGGTCTGACTACAACAACAACTGGCCTGACTACAACAGCTGGCCAGACAACAACAACAGCTAGCCCAACAACTACCACAGATGGCCTGACCTTAACGAGAGCTGGCCCCACAACAACCACAATTGGCCAAACAACTGCTGAACCAACAACCACCACAACTGAACCGACAACTATAGCTGGCACGACAATGACAGCTCTCCCAACAACTACCACAGCTGGCGCAACATCAACCACAGCTGGTCAAACAACAACCACAGCTGGACAGATATCAACCACAGATGGGCCAACAACAACAGATGGTCAAAAATCAACAACAGCTGTTGGATCAGCAATAACCACTGCGGGCCTATCAACCACCACAACTGGTCCAACAACATCCACAGCTGGACCGACAACAACCACAGCTGGCCTGACTACAACAACAACTGGCCTGACTACAACAGCTGGCCAGATAACAACAACAGCTAGCCCAAAAACTACCACAGATGGCCTGACCTTAACGACAGCTGGCCCCACAACAACCACAACTGAACCGACAACTATAGCTGGCACGACAATGACATCTCTCCCAACAACTACCACAGCTGGCGCAACTTCAACCACAGCTGGTCAAACAACAACCACAGCTGGACATATATCAACCACAAATGGGCCAACAACCACTACAGCTGGACTGACAACAACCACAGCTGGGCTGACAACAACAGATGGTCAAACAACAGCCACAGCTGGCCCAACAACAACCACAGCTGGCCCAACAATCACTACAGCCAGACTGACAACAACCACAGCTCGCCCAACCACAGCTCGCCTGACTACAACAGCTGGCATGACAACAACAGCTGGTCCCACAACAACAACAGTTGGCCTGACAACAACAACAACTGGCCTGACTACAATAGCTGGCCAGACAACAACCACAGCTAACCCAACAACTATCACAGATGGCACGACAACCACCACAGCTGGACCGACAACAACCACAGCTGGACCGACAACGACAGCTATTCCAACAACTCCCACAGCTGGCGCAACGACAATAACATCTGGACCGACAACAACCACGAATGGACAGACAACAACCACAGCTGGTCTGACTACAACAACAACTGGCCTGACTACAACAGCTGGCCAGACAACAACAACAGCTAGCCCAAAAACTACCACAGATGGCCTGACCTTAACGACAGCTGGCCCCACAACAACCACAACTGAACCGACAACTATAGCTGGCACGACAATGACATCTCTCCCAACAACTACCACAGCTGGTGCAACTTCAACCACAGCTGGTCAAACAACAACCACAGCTGGACAGATATCAACCACAAATGGGCCGACAACCACTACAGCTGGACTGAAAACAACCACAGCTGGGCTGACAACAACAGATGGTCAAACAACAACCACAGCTGGCCCAACAACAACCACAGCTGGCCCAACAATCACTACAGCCGGACTGACAACAACCACAGCTCGCCCAACCACAGCTGGCCTGACTACAACAGCTGGCATGACAACAACAGCTGGTCCCACAACAACAATAGTTGGCCCGACAACAACAACATCTGGCCTGACTACAACAGCTGGCCAGACAACAACCACAGCTAGCCCAACAACTATCACAGACAGCACGACAACCACCACAGCTGGACCGACAACGACAGCTATTCCAACAACTCCCACAGCTGGCCCGACGACAATAACATCTGGACCGACAACAACCATGACTGGACTGACAACAACCACAGCTGGTCTGACTACAACAGCTGACCAGACCTTAACGACAGCTGGCCCCACAACAACCACAATTGGCCAAACAACTGCTGAACCAACAACCACCACAACTGAACAGACAACTATAGCTGGCACGACAATGACAGCTCTCCCAACAACTACCACAGCTGGCGCAACATCAACCACAGCTGGTCAAACAACAACCACAGCTGGACAGATATCAACCACAGATGGGCCAACAACAACAGATGGTCAAAAATCAACAACAGCTGTTGGACCTGCAATAACCACTGCGGGCTTAACAACAACCACAGCTGGTCCAACAACATCCACAGCTGGACCGACAACAACCACAGCTCGCCTGACTACAACAACAACTGGACTGACTACAACAGCTGGCCAGACAACAACAACAACTAGCCCAAAAACTACCACAGATGGCCTGACCTTAACGACAGCTGGCCCCACAACAACCACAACTGAACCGACAACTTTAGCTGGCACGACAATGACATCTCTCCCAACAACTACTACAGCTGGTGCAACTTCAACCACAGCTGGTCAAACAACAACCACAGCTGGACAGATATCAACCACAAATGGGCCGACAACCACTACAGCTGGACTGAAAACAACCACAGCTGGGCTGACAACAACAGATGGTCAAACAACAACCACAGCTGGCCCAACAACAACCACAGCTGGCCCAACAATCACTACAGCCGGACTGACAACAACCACAGCTCGCCCAACCACAGCTGGCCTGACTACAACAGCTGGCATGACAACAACAGCTGGTCCCACAACAACAATAGTTGGCCCGACAACAACAACATCTGGCCTGACTACAACAGCTGGCCAGACAACAACCACAGCTAGCCCAACAACTATCACAGACAGCACGACAACCACCACAGCTGGACCGACAACGACAGCTATTCCAACAACTCCCACAGCTGGCCCGACGACAATAACATCTGGACCGACAACAACCATGACTGGACTGACAACAACCACAGCTGGTCTGACTACAACAGCTGGCCAGACCTTAACGACAGCTGGCCCCACAACAACCACAATTGGCCAAACAACTGCTGAACCAACAACCACCACAACTGAACAGACAACTATAGCTGGCACGACAATGACAGCTCTCCCAACAACTACCACAGCTGGCGCAACATCAACCACAGCTGGTCAAACAACAACCACAGCTGGACAGATATCAACCACAGATGGGCCAACAACAACAGATGGTCAAAAATCAACAACAGCTGTTGGACTAGCAATAACCACTGCGGGCCTATCAACCACCACAACAAGTCCAACAACATCCACAGCTGGACCGACAACAACCACAGCTGGCCTGACTACAACAACAACTGGCCTGACAACAACAGCTGGCCAGATAACAACAACAGCTAGCCCAACAACTACCACAGATGGCCTGACCTTAACGACAGCTGGCCCCACAACAACCACAACTGAACCGACAACTATAGCTGGCACGACAATGACATCTCTCCCAACAACTACCACAGCTGGCGCAACTTCAACCACAGCTGGTCAAACAACAACCACAGCTGGACATATATCAACCACAAATGGGCCAACAACCACTACAGCTGGACTGACAACAACCACAGCTGGGCTGACAACAACAGATGGTCAAACAACAACCACAGCTGCCCCAACAACAACCACAGCTGGCCCAACAATCACTACAGCCAGACTGACAACAACCACAGCTCGCCCAACCACAGCTCGCCTGACTACAACAGCTGGCATGACAACAACAGCTGGTCCCACAACAATAACAGTTGGCCCGACAACAACAACAACTGGCCTGACTACAATAGCTGGCCAGACAACAACCACAGCTAGCCCAACAACTATCACAGATGGCACGACAACCACCACAGCTGGACCGACAACTTTAGCTGGCACGACAATGACATCTCTCCCAACAACTACTACAGCTGGTGCAACTTCAACCACAGCTGGTCAAACAACAACCACAGCTGGACAGATATCAACCACAAATGGGCCGACAACCACTACAGCTGGACTGAAAACAACCACAGCTGGGCTGACAACAACAGATGGTCAAACAACAACCACAGCTGGCCCAACAACAACCACAGCTGGCCCAACAATCACTACAGCCGGACTGACAACAACCACAGCTCGCCCAACCACAGCTGGCCTGACTACAACAGCTGGCATGACAACAACAGCTGGTCCCACAACAACAATAGTTGGCCCGACAACAACAACATCTGGCCTGACTACAACAGCTGGCCAGACAACAACCACAGCTAGCCCAACAACTATCACAGACAGCACGACAACCACCACAGCTGGACCGACAACGACAGCTATTCCAACAACTCCCACAGCTGGCCCGACGACAATAACATCTGGACCGACAACAACCATGACTGGACTGACAACAACCACAGCTGGTCTGACTACAACAGCTGGCCAGACCTTAACGACAGCTGGCCCCACAACAACCACAATTGGCCAAACAACTGCTGAACCAACAACCACCACAACTGAACAGACAACTATAGCTGGCACGACAATGACAGCTCTCCCAACAACTACCACAGCTGGCGCAACATCAACCACAGCTGGTCAAACAACAACCACAGCTGGACAGATATCAACCACAGATGGGCCAACAACAACAGATGGTCAAAAATCAACAACAGCTGTTGGACTAGCAATAACCACTGCGGGCCTATCAACCACCACAACAAGTCCAACAACATCCACAGCTGGACCGACAACAACCACAGCTGGCCTGACTACAACAACAACTGGCCTGACAACAACAGCTGGCCAGATAACAACAACAGCTAGCCCAACAACTACCACAGATGGCCTGACCTTAACGACAGCTGGCCCCACAACAACCACAACTGAACCGACAACTATAGCTGGCACGACAATGACATCTCTCCCAACAACTACCACAGCTGGCGCAACTTCAACCACAGCTGGTCAAACAACAACCACAGCTGGACATATATCAACCACAAATGGGCCAACAACCACTACAGCTGGACTGACAACAACCACAGCTGGGCTGACAACAACAGATGGTCAAACAACAACCACAGCTGCCCCAACAACAACCACAGCTGGCCCAACAATCACTACAGCCAGACTGACAACAACCACAGCTCGCCCAACCACAGCTCGCCTGACTACAACAGCTGGCATGACAACAACAGCTGGTCCCACAACAATAACAGTTGGCCCGACAACAACAACAACTGGCCTGACTACAATAGCTGGCCAGACAACAACCACAGCTAGCCCAACAACTATCACAGATGGCACGACAACCACCACAGCTGGACCGACAACTTTAGCTGGCACGACAATGACATCTCTCCCAACAACTACTACAGCTGGTGCAACTTCAACCACAGCTGGTCAAACAACAACCACAGCTGGACAGATATCAACCACAAATGGGCCGACAACCACTACAGCTGGACTGAAAACAACCACAGCTGGGCTGACAACAACAGATGGTCAAACAACAACCACAGCTGGCCCAACAACAACCACAGCTGGCCCAACAATCACTACAGCCGGACTGACAACAACCACAGCTCGCCCAACCACAGCTGGCCTGACTACAACAGCTGGCATGACAACAACAGCTGGTCCCACAACAACAATAGTTGGCCCGACAACAACAACATCTGGCCTGACTACAACAGCTGGCCAGACAACAACCACAGCTAGCCCAACAACTATCACAGACAGCACGACAACCACCACAGCTGGACCGACAACGACAGCTATTCCAACAACTCCCACAGCTGGCCCGACGACAATAACATCTGGACCGACAACAACCATGACTGGACTGACAACAACCACAGCTGGTCTGACTACAACAGCTGGCCAGACCTTAACGACAGCTGGCCCCACAACAACCACAATTGGCCAAACAACTGCTGAACCAACAACCACCACAACTGAACAGACAACTATAGCTGGCACGACAATGACAGCTCTCCCAACAACTACCACAGCTGGCGCAACATCAACCACAGCTGGTCAAACAACAACCACAGCTGGACAGATATCAACCACAGATGGGCCAACAACAACAGATGGTCAAAAATCAACAACAGCTGTTGGACTAGCAATAACCACTGCGGGCCTATCAACCACCACAACAAGTCCAACAACATCCACAGCTGGACCGACAACAACCACAGCTGGCCTGACTACAACAACAACTGGCCTGACAACAACAGCTGGCCAGATAACAACAACAGCTAGCCCAACAACTACCACAGATGGCCTGACCTTAACGACAGCTGGCCCCACAACAACCACAACTGAACCGACAACTATAGCTGGCACGACAATGACATCTCTCCCAACAACTACCACAGCTGGCGCAACTTCAACCACAGCTGGTCAAACAACAACCACAGCTGGACATATATCAACCACAAATGGGCCAACAACCACTACAGCTGGACTGACAACAACCACAGCTGGGCTGACAACAACAGATGGTCAAACAACAACCACAGCTGCCCCAACAACAACCACAGCTGGCCCAACAATCACTACAGCCAGACTGACAACAACCACAGCTCGCCCAACCACAGCTCGCCTGACTACAACAGCTGGCATGACAACAACAGCTGGTCCCACAACAATAACAGTTGGCCCGACAACAACAACAACTGGCCTGACTACAATAGCTGGCCAGACAACAACCACAGCTAGCCCAACAACTATCACAGATGGCACGACAACCACCACAGCTGGACCGACAACAACCACAGCTGGACCGACAACGACAGCTATTCCAACAACTCCCACAGCTGGCCCGACGACAATAACATCTGGACCGACAACAACCACGACTGGACAGACAACAACCACAGCTGGTCTGACTACAACAACAACTGGCCTGACTACAACAGCTGGCCAGACAACAACAACAGCTAGCCCAACAACTACAACAGATGGCCTGACCTTAACGACAGCTGGCCCCACAACAACCACAACTGAACCGACAACTATAGCTGGCACGACAATGACATCTCTCCCAACAACTACCACAGCTGGTGCAACTTCAACCACAGCTGGTCAAACAACAACCACAGCTGGACAGATATCAACCACAGATGGGCTGACAACAACAGATGGTCAAAAATCAACAACAGCTGTTGGACCTGCAATAACCACTGCGGGCCTAACAACAACCACAGCTGGTCCAACAACATCCACAGCTGGACCGACAACAACCACAGCTCGCCTGACTACAACAACAACTGGACTGACTACAACAGCTGGCCAGACAACAACAACAGTTAGCCCAAAAACTACCACAGATGGCCTGACCTTAACGACAGCTGGCCCCACAACAACCACAACTGAACCGACAACTATAGCTGGCACGACAATGACATCTCTCCCAACAACTACCACAGCTGGTGCAACTTCAACCACAGCTGGTCAAACAACAACCACAGCTGGACAGATATCAACCACAAATGGGCCGACAACCACTACAGCTGGACTGAAAACAACCACAGCTGGGCTGACAACAACAGATGGTCAAACAACAACCACAGCTGGCCCAACAACAACCACAGCTGGCCCAACAATCACTACAGCCGGACTGACAACAACCACAGCTCGCCCAACCACAGCTGGCCTGACTACAACAGCTGGCCAGACAACAACCACAGCTAGCCCAACAACTATCACAGACAGCACGACAACCACCACAGCTGGACCGACAACGACAGCTATTCCAACAACCACTACAGCTGGACTGACAACAACCACAGCTGGGCTGACAACAACAGATGGTCAAACAACAACCACAGCTGCCCCAACAACAACCACAGCTGGCCCAACAATCACTACAGCCAGACTGACAACAACCACAGCTCGCCCAACCACAGCTCGCCTGACTACAACAGCTGGCATGACAACAACAGCTGGTCCCACAACAATAACAGTTGGCCCGACAACAACAACAACTGGCCTGACTACAATAGCTGGCCAGACAACAACCACAGCTAGCCCAACAACTATCACAGATGGCACGACAACCACCACAGCTGGACCGACAACAACCACAGCTGGACCGACAACGACAGCTATTCCAACAACTCCCACAGCTGGCCCGACGACAATAACATCTGGACCGACAACAACCACGACTGGACAGACAACAACCACAGCTGGTCTGACTACAACAACAACTGGCCTGACTACAACAGCTGGCCAGACAACAACAACAGCTAGCCCAACAACTACCACAGATGGCCTGACCTTAACGACAGCTGGCCCCACAACAACCACAATTGGCCAAACAACTGCTGAACCAACAACCACCACAACTGAACCGACAACTATTGCTGGCACGACAACGACAGCTCTCCCAACAACTACCACAGCTGGCGCAACTTCAACCACAGCTGGTCAAACAACAACCACAGCTGGACAGATATCCACCACAGATGGGCCGACAACAACAGATGGTCAAACAGCTGTTGGACCTGCAATAACCAATGCGGGCCTAACAACCACCACAGCTGGTCCAACAACATCCACAGCTGGACCGACAACAACCACAGCTGGCCCAACAATCACTACAGCTGGCCTAACCACAGCTAGCCTGACTACAACAGCTGGCATGACAACAACAGCTGGTTCAACAAAAACGACTTTTGGCCAGACAACAACCACAGCTGGCCCGACAAAAACAACAGCTGGTCCCAATACAACAGTTGGCCCGAAAACAACAACAACTGGCCTGACTACAACAGCTGGCCAGACAACAACCACAGCTAGCCCAACAACTATCACAGATGGCACGGCAACAACCACAGCTGGACCGACAACAACCACAGCTGGCACGACGACAATAACATCTGGACCGACAACAACCACGACTGGACCGACAACAACCACAGCTGGCCCGACTAAAACAACAGCTGGTCCCACAACAACAGTTGGCTCAACAAAAAACACATTTGTACTGACTACAACAACTGGCCTGACTAAAACAGCTGGTCCCACAACAACAACAGCTGGCACAACAACAACCACAGCTAGCCCAACAACTACCACAGATGGCCCGACCACAACCACAGCTGGCAAGACAACAACAGCTATACACACTACCACAGCTGGAGAAACTACAACAGAAGCTGGCCCAACAACAACCACAGCTGGACAGATATCAACTGCATCTGGTCAAACAACAACAACGACAGATGGCCCAACAATTACTACAGCTGGACCGACAACAACAACAGCTGGGCCGACAACAACAACAGTTGGACCTGCAACAACCACTGTGGACCCAACAACCACCACAGCTGGACCGACAACAACCAGAGCTGGCCCAACCACAACTGGCATGACAAAAAACACAGCTGGCCTGTCAACAACTGGCCTGACTACAACCACGGCTGGCCCAACAATAACCACCGCTGGTCGGACAACGACAGCTGGTCAAATAACAATTACAGTTGGAACTACAACAACCACAGCTGGCCCAACAACAACCACAGCTGGACCAACAACAATAACAATTGGACCAACAACAACCACAGCTGGAACAACAACAACCACAGCGGGACCAATAACAATCACAGCTGAACCAACAACCATCACAGCATTGTCCTCTTCAGTTCAGAATCAATACAGTTTTCTTGTTCTTACAGTAATTGCATTCACAACCAAGCTTTCATTTTAGTGTTTCATCACACACTTTTTATACTTACTTTTTTGTATTTATTAAGTATTAATTGATGTATCATTAATATATTTTTCCAATTGTTCACAGTATCTCTGGGTCTCCGAGACATGATATACTTATACAGTGTGATCAAGTAAATGTGACTTATCTTTTTAATATGATAATTGATTACAATTGTACAGGCAGACACAACCTATCACATCATGATCAGTCATATGTATTACAATGATACTACTTAACTGACATTTCTTATTTATATAATTATAATATGTATTTATTCAATCTAAATATTAAAGATATGTATGTTTTATGAAACCAAAGTCATGTGTTATCTCAGGGGGGAGGGGGGGGGGGTTATAAGTAACACATGAGTACAATTTTCGTATTTTTGAGGAACAAGTATCAAACTGTACTTTTACTTTCTTTTTGAGCCAGCAATGTACTTTTTACTGTGCTACATTAGCCATTGATATCCTTAAGGTCATGAGGGATTGTCACATGAGAGCGAGGACGAGGACTTCGGAGCTGAACCCAAATACCCCACTCGATGACACGTATCACAGTAAAGAGTCTCTACTGAAAAAAATGCAGTAATACAAAAATCCTACAAAAAATCAAAACACCTAATTACAAAAACCTGACGGTGGCATGACATGGAAACATGACGCTTGTTCACAGGCACGTGCACACATAGACATCAAAGGGGGCTCGAGCCCCTTCCCTTTTTCTTCCTCCAGAGAAAGTGCCCTTTTTATGGGATTTCTGTTTTATTTTTTATTTTTTATAAATTAATATATATCTACTCCTGTTTGTGCACAGTTTCCCTTTCCAAAAAATATATTGATTGAATCAGGTCGGGAGATTAGACTGTCAAGTTCCGATGCTCTCTCTACCCTCCCTCCCTCCCTCCCTCCACGTATACTGCACAGCGGTGCGGACAGTCATCGGCAGTCCCTTCAGACAGGAAGCATCACCTCACACCTTACAGTCCCTTCAGACAGGTAGCAGCACCTCACACCTTACAGTCCCTTCAGACAGGTAGCAGCACCTCACACCTTACAGTCCCTTCAGACAGGAAGCAGCACCTCCCACCTTATAGTCCCTTCAGACAGGAAGCAGCACCTCCCACCTTACAGTCCCTTCAGACAGGAAGCAGCACCTCACACATTACAGTCCCTTCAGACAGGTAGCAGCACCTCACACCTTACAGTCCCATGTTATGCCGGCCTTTCTTGGCTTGTTTGAAGGTGTGGTGATGAACAAATGACTAAGCTGCCAGTGCCTCGAGTTTACAGCTAATGAGCCAAAAGACAAAAACAAATATAGTTAACTAAGGTACTAGCTAATGGATAAGTTAGCTCAAGTTTAGCTAAGGGAATTTAGCAAATGTCAAGGGCATACAGGCTAATGTACTGTACTTAAGGGGAGACACTACAGGTGAATACAGTAAAATGTGTATCTAATAACGTCATCACAATCGCCACATTGATATTCAAATTAGGCGTTAACTAGACCTAATAAAATGCAGTAATTTGCATGCATTTACCAAGGCATTGCAGGTGAAAAGACAAAACATATCACCTCACAACTTCCCCAGATAGTTACTTATGTCAAGTCAGTATTTTCCCCTGAAATGTTATGTTTAAATATGCAGATTAGCTTTAAATCTATAGATGAATTCAGACAGGGTACTAAAACGAACACCATTTCGTTTTTTGGAAGTTTTCTATCCATTAGAGTGAATGAAAACATGGAAGCAAAATACACCAAAATAACAAAATTAGTAGTACATGAAAAAAACGATCTTTTTGCCTGTAATGGTCTGCCTTAAACAGTAACTTCATAATTTTGATTGTTGGCTGCTCATTTAATAACTATTAATTTTACTAGTTTGTTTTATGCTGATAGATCTTAATCATTACATGATACAGCAACCCACCCTCATATGTGAAAGGAAGGAATTGTAGTTACACTGAAACTAAGTCTTCGTCAACAGCAGTTATTTTATGTTATGTGTGCGGTAAGTGTAATAATAATAATAATAATAATAATAATAATAATAATAATAATTATTATTATTATTATTATGTATTGGATCATTAATGTTGATCTATAGAAGCTGAAGGTAAACTTACTTGTGAAACAAAAGGTAATTGAACATATTATTGTAATCACTTCTGCAGCATGATGCCAAAAAAAGAAAGACTTCAGAAAAGGAAGGAGAAGGAGCGCCAGGAAACAGCCAAGAGTAGCACATCTCTAAATGTATGGTTAAAACCAAGTACCAGCAGCAACACACAAGCAACAATGGAGAGACAGGAGGAGGCTTTAGAGGCAACACCTGACACAGAGCCGAAAGATGATCAGGAAATCACTGTCAGTGTGGAAGAGGAAGAGGCCACAGGAGGGGAAACCGTGGATAATGTTGAGTTTGAGGAAGTCATAGAAGAGAGTGATGTTGAGGAAACTGTGAGTAGTGTAAAAGAGGTCATATCAAAAATTGCATCCTTAGAGTATCCAACAGATCCCATCCACAACCAAGCTATTGATCTCAAATGTAATGCCAGCTATGTGAAAATGTGTGTTGCTAGAGGACCATGCCAACCTGTCCTTAGATTTCCCAAAAATACTGAAGGCTGATCATTTCAAAAGATGCGGTATGAAAATAAGCCATGGTTAGAGTATTCACCCGAAAAGCACAGTACGTAAGTATGATATCATAAAAGCCCTCGCCACATTCACAAAAAGAGAGATAAGGAAAGAAATAGAGGAGGCTAATATATATTCAGTACTCATAGATGAAACCACTGATGTATCTCATTGCGAGCAGGTCTCTTTTGTCGTGGGTTATGTGTATGAAATGTCAAGGAGAGCTTCCTCCAGGTCTGCAATGTGTCAAAAACAACAGGTGAGGAGATGGAGAAAACAGTTCTTGACTTGCTAAAGAACAATGATCTACAGATCCAAAACATGCGTGGTCAAGGCTATGATGGCGCTGCCAATATGAGGGGTCAATACAGAGGACTGGAGTCAAGAATACTGCAACACAATAACAAAGCTCTGTATGTGCATTGCCAAGCTCACTGCTTAAATTTGGTCTTAGTTGAAATTGCAAAATCAAGCCTCCACTTCATTACCTTTTTCAACCTGGTAGAGAAGCTCTATGTGTTTTTTACCAGCTCTACAAAAAGACACACTGCATTTGTGAAATGGCAAGAGGCCCTGCACCCTGGAGAGCGTGTAATTAAACTGCAAAAGCTCTCTGACACACGTTGGGCATGCAGAGAAAAAGCCCTGAAGGCCCTTCTTAAAGTGATGAGTACTGTGGTCAAGGTCCTCACTGACATAACAGAGCAGGAGCCTCCAGATACTGCTGCTGGAGATGCCAAGATGTACCTTAAAGCCATATACTTTGCCTTTGCCTTGAGATCACCACTCCAGTCTTTGAGGTCACTGCACTTGCCTCTGATGCTCTACAGAACTGCGACTTTGATCTGTCCACAGCATATACTGTTGTTGATGGAGTAATTGACACCTTGTCCAACCTCAGGACAGAAGAACAGTTTGGAAAATTGTTTAAGAGTGCCACTGAAAAGGTAGAAGCCGGTGGGATCAGCATCCCCACAGTCCCCCCAGGACAGCAAAGGCAGAGGAAGGTACCTGCAAAGTATCGGCAGAGTACTAATGCAGCCATTCCTTCCAGTCAGTAGAAGACTACTATAGAGGGAATGTGTACTATTTATTCGTAGATGTTCTTTCTCAGGAACTAAAAAGAAGATTTAGGGGAAATGGCGAGTCCAGTATATACTGAATGCACTCCACACTTTGACCAATGCCAACAACTGGATAGGCAAAGATGCAATGGGTCCTGACTCCCTTGAAGCCGTTCACATGCTTTGTGAGTTCTATGGAGGAGAAGAGCAGAAGTTGAAAACAGAGCTCAAGGTTTTTCATACCTCTTTCCCAAACACATGCACCATGAAGGGGATATTAAAAACACTAAGAGACAACAGTGGACAGAATATCTTTCCAACACTGGTGGAAATGATAAGAACATATGCAACAATTCCAGTGTCAACAGCAACAGTGGAGAGGTCCTTCTCCAAGCTCAAGCTGGAGAAAGACACACTCAGAAGCCAATGCACAGAAGAGAGGCTTTCTGATCTCCTCCTCCTCGCTATTGAGAAGGACATTCCTGTTATCCACAGTGAAGTAATACACATCTACAGGGACATGGCCCCCAGAAGGTTGCTGCTGTAAGGGAGGAAGGAGAGACAAAAAAATATCTAACAACTTCCAAATGCAAAGAAAGATACAAGGCACAAAGAAAGTTAGTAACAAAAGAAGCTAATAACAAAATATTTAATTTCAGTTTCAAGACCTTGTTTGTAATCATTTCAATAATTTCAAATTTCAAAAATTATAATAAATATTTTTGCACTGTTTTTTCAGCATTTTTTATGTGTTTTGTCCAATAAAATGAACTAAATGAGCAGCAGATGAGAGCAGAATGCACTAGCGTAATTGTTGCAACTAAACTTAGGCCTACTTGTAGTTTGGAGTGTAGGTTGGTTTGCGTATTTATGTAGAGAACAGCCTTTTTCAGTTTTGTGTGAAGATTTTTGTTGATTTTGAAGTGTTATTTCTTTTAATACTACAAAAATCATTCAAAGGACTTATTGTTGTGCTAAAATAAACGAATTATTATAGCAATTTTAACTAGTAGCATAGAAAACATGCACATTGTGGCATAGTTTCCTTTGTTGTTGTCTGCTCTTGTGCGTAGTGAATACTAAAGAAGACCATTGTCTCTGTGTTAACTGTAGAATTGTAGAATAGTAGAATTCTGAGTAATAAACAATTGCGTGAGTGTGAGGGTATTACAATTAAATGGTCATTAAGTCAGAGATGTGCAACTATATTTAACTTTTTGTTTTAAATATATATCGTATATATCGTTTTTTTATAAATTATTATGGGAAGTGCCCTTTTTCTCACATGAGCTCCTGCCCCCGAAAATGTCTGTGCACGTCCCTGCTTGTTCATACACATGAAACAAGTAAGAACTCTAACATGAATCAAGTACAAGTCTCAAAACGTGAAACAAGTACGAGTCTAACAAACAACAAAACAGTATTTAATGAACTGGCGCTGAACAAAAGAAGACGCCGCCTATTTAATTACAAGGAACATAACAGGTGGAATTAATGAGGTCCCAGGCAGCCAATAAGACGGGCAGGAAAACATGAGGGGGAAGATCACGGTGATGAACTGCAGCTGCGGGGGAGAACCAACAAGGGGGCGTGGCTATCCGGGACGAGGGCTGGGGAAACGGCGACATGAATGCGGGACGTAGTAAGGGGCGTGGCTATCTGGGCGAGGGCTGGGGAAACGGTGACATGAATGCGGAACGTGATAGCGGTCGTGGCTACCTGGGCGAGGGCTGTGAACGCGGGAGGCAGAACTGCCAATCCTGACAAGGATAGATCCTTTATTTGTATCTATCTTAATTATTTTGTTTAGCCTCACTGCTCTCCTTCATGAAAAATAACAGCTTTTTGCATGGCCAAAAGGAAAGTAACTTGTACTTTGAGTAATTTATTAACCAAGTAAATTTTAACTTTTGTTTTAGTAGTTTTCTCAAATGTTAAGCTCTTATGGGGGTAAATGTACATTTACTTGAAATGTATATTTACTTGAATTTTCAGTACTCTCTACTAACGGATACTTAAAAATAATAATAATAATAATAATAATAATATCCATCCATCCATCTTCTCCCACTTATCCGTAATCGGGTCGCGGAGGTAGCAGCTTCAGCAGGGGACTCCAAACTTCCCTCTCCCTGGCAACATCGACTAGCTCTGACTGGGGGATCCCGAGGCGTTCCCAGGCCAGTGTGGAGATGTAATCACCCCACCTGTACCTCAGTCTGCCCCTTGGTCTCTTCCCAGTTGGATGTGCCTGGAAAACCTCCCTCGGGAGGCGACCAGGAAGCATCCTTACTAGATGCCCGAACCACCTCAACTGGCTTCTTTCTACGCGAAGGAGCAGCGGCTCTACTCCGAGTCTCTCACGAGTGACTGAGCTTCTCATCCTATCCCTCAGGGAGATACCAGCCACCCTCCTGAGGAAACTCATTTCGGCCGCTTGTATTCGTGATCTTGTCCTTTCGGTCATTACCCATTGCTCATGGCCATAGGTGAGGGTAGGAACGAAGACTGATCGGTAGATCGAGAGCTTTGCCTTCTGGCTCAGCTCAAACAGGACCACATCATCTGCAAACAGCAGCCATTCAATCCTGAGCCCACCATACTGAAACCCCTCCCCTCCATGACTACGCCTTGAAATCCTGTCCATGAAAATCACAAACAGGATGGGTGACAAAGCGCAGCCCTGGCGGAGGCCAACACCCACTGAGAACAGGCCTGACTTACTACTGAGAATCCGGACACAGCTCTTGCTTTGGGAGTAGAGAGATTAGATAATAATATTGATAATAATATTAATAATATTAAGGATAATAATAATAATGATAATGATTAAAATAATAATAATAATAATAATAGTTGCTTTTGAAAGATTTTTGTAAGATTTTTGTAAAAAAAACAAAAACAAAAAAAACATGTACATATTTTTTGAGTCACTTTTTTAAGAATTTAAGTCACTTTGCTGCTCTTTTTTTGTTTATTTTATTGAAAATATTATTTTTATGGTGTTTATGAGATTTATACTGTGGGACGGAATGGGGAGTAAGCATTCCTATGTACTTGTTACATATGGCCAATAAAAATCTTGTATCTTGTAATAATGATAATAATAATAATAATAACGTTTAATTACGTTAAATTGTAAGGGCATAATATTGGATAAAATAATAATAATGTTCAGTTAGGAGATCATTTTAAATATAATAATAATAACATTACATTAACCATTTTATGTTGGATTTAGTGTAAGCCTATATATTGGACAACATGTCTCTAAAACCGATATGTCTCAATATAAATATGAACCGAAAATATAATTGAATATGGTATAAGTGAATATATTGTAGCCATTTAATTTATAGATAGGATACAGCCCAATCCCATGGGGGTGTTCAACATGTTGTGTTGTTCAACATGTCGTGTTTGGGATGGTTATGAGTTATGACGTTGTGTTTTGGAGGGTTATGAGTTATGACGTTGTGTTGTTTAACATGTTGTGTTGGGGATGGTTATGAGTTATGATGTTGTGTTGTGCTGCATGTTGTGTTGGGGATGGTTATGAGTTATGATGTGGTGTTGTCCATCCATGACTGATCAGGGAAAAAGGTTCTTCTACTATATTAAATGCTACTCTCACATTCAGTCCTTATTAGAGATAATGCACATTTCTTAAGACACATTCTTAAAGTATCCCAGGATCCCCCTTTTAATGGACTCTGTTGAAGAAAACCTTTACCCTGGTAACCTTTTTATAAAATTGATACATACATTAATATGTATTATTTCAGATTTAGAGGTTAGACATCAAAAAGCACAGCAAGTAAGGCTGGATTTTGGTGTGTGTCTTATTATCATATATGAGACAGACTATATTATATATTATGCATAATAGCCTATTAAATAGAACCCAGCAATGCAAACAAACTAATCAGAAGAAGAGAAAACATTCACCCCATGTTCCCAAAAGGTAACATCACAGACAACAGTATATAGGTGTGTTCCAGCATCATCTGTAAAGAGACGTCAAAGTATATCTTAAAATAGAATCTGAAGACAATATCAGAATGTGGCCCAGTGAGTGATTCAATTCAAAGTGGACCACACCTTGTTCTACATTGATGAACAAAGGTGAATAAGATAAACACCCACACCCAGGGGCGGACTGGGACAAGAATTCTGCCCTGGCATTAAGTCCCTTGACTGGCCCACTTTCAGAAAGTCCCGTGACCGGCCCACTTTCAGAAAGTCCCTTGACCGGCCCACTTTCGGGGTGGAATTCTATATAGTGGGCCGGTGTGATACGCCAGTGTAGCCACCTGCGTTGAATTTCTTTACGTAACATTTTTTCAGCAAACAGCGGCCCAAAAGTGCGTGGGCCCTTCTGGCATTTGCCAGAACTGCCAGATTGCCAGTCCGCCCCTGCCACACCCCAACAGGTACCTTCAGGAAGGTGTGGTGGTATTGTGTTAATGTCAGCTAGCTTACTCACCTTGCTTTATAAAGTCCTTTGTCGCGGATCAGGACGACACACAGCTGAAGCTCCACTCCTGCTCCGGGACCAACACCATCTCCAGCAGCACAAACACAGTAAGGAACTCAATGTTGGAATCCATGGCAATTCTGAATTTACAATTGTGATTTGATGGAGGACTAAGTTGTTGTAGATGGAGCAGATTTTTGTGTATATCTGAATTATTGTGGGATGATGGATATTTGTTTAAGAGTTTCTGACATAAAAGAGTTGACATTTCTACATTGTTGGAATATATAATTTATTACAAATATTTTCGCTGTACTGTACTTGTTTGTAGCATTTATTTAACCAGGTGAAAGCCCCTTGAGATCAAAAGATCTATTTTTCAAGGGTGACCTGCAGCACATTTGTTACACATGTAACATAAAAACAACAGAACAACAATAAGGACGACATACAACATAAATTACAGGGTACAGTTTACAAACTCTATTTACAGTGACAGGTACCATGAGTATCAAACAGCATGTCACCCAGCCGAGTTTTAAAATGATGCAGGGGAACCAAAGTGCTCAGTTTTAAAAAAATTTGCAGACTGTTCCAAGTTAGTGGAGCTGCACAACTAAAAGCTTTCTTCCCTAAGACAGTCCTAGCACTTGGCACATTTAATAAAACCACATCATGAGATCTCAGGCAATAAGTACTTTCAATTTGTCGCGAGATCAGAGAGCAGATATAAGAAGGTAGTTTACCCGGCATGGCTTTGTAGATGAACATGTACCAATGACTGAGCCTCCGTACAGTGAGTGAAGGAAGACCTGCCCTGGCATACAGGGTACAGTGATGAGTACGTGCTTTACAGTTAGTAACAAATCTCAGAGCACTGTGATAGGCGGCATCTAACTTTTCCAGGTAATGGGCAGGTGCATTCATATAAATCAAATCACCATAGTCCAGCACAGGTAAAAAGGTCACAGTGACTAGCCTTTTCCTGGCTTCAAATGAGAAACAGGACTTGTTTCTAAAAAAGAAACCTAGCCTAACCCTCAGCTTTTTAAGCAGATTAATGACCTGAAGTTTAAAAGAGAGACAATCATCAAGCCAGATACCAAGGTATTTATAACAGGTAACCACGTCGAGTACTTGTCCTTGCATAGTAACAATATCCAAAGCTGGAATCTGGAGTCTTTTTAGCTTTTGAAAAGAGCATTACCTTGGTTTTCTCAACATTTAAAAGAAGCTTAAGCTCAGCGAGCTGCATCTGAATAATGTTAAAGGCAGCCTGTAATTTAACAACAGCCTCCTTAATGGAGGGACCTGCACAATACATCACGGTATCATCCGCATAAAAATGTAAAGTAGCTTCATCCACATTTTCACCTAAACTGTTGATATAGATGGAAAATAAAAGTGGACCTAAAACAGAACCTTGGGGAACACCATTAGCAATGTTCAACCACTCAGAAGTGAGCCCATCAAAGTGAACACATTGGGACCTTTCAGAGAGGTAGTTCACAAACCACCCCACTGCATGGCTGGATATGCCAATACTGAGTAGCCTCTGCTTTAAGATGGGATGATCGACGGTATCAAACGCTTTGGAAAGGTCAATAAATAGGGCTGCACAACTCCGCTTATTATCTAAAATACTCGCCATATCACTTTCATTGTCGCAGTGATGGTGCTATGTTTCTTTCTGAAACCTGACTGATATTTAGACAGGATATCATTTTTAGATAAAAACTCCTTTACTTGTTCACTCACTAGGCGTTCGAACACCTTCGCCAGAACTGACAATTTAGAGATTGGCCTGTAGTTATTTAAAATAGTTGCCTCCCCTCCTTTTAGTAAAGGCAAGACATAAGCTGCTTGTGCTGTGCAATGACAATACATTTGAATCTAATCTAATCTAATCTAATATATACATAATTATAGAGAATCCCATATATATATTAATCATGTACAATACTTTATATATGTATATAAACACAAACCTAAAATAAAATTGAATGTAACTTCAGCTGATTTATTTTGTTTGTTTTCTGCTGTGAGAAAAAACGTAATCATATTTTTATTTACAGGAAAATAACGTGCACAATGAAATTACAGATTTATGTTATCCTCCTTCTGTATGTTGGTGAGTTCAGAAGTGATTATATTGAACTGAAACAACATTTCATATTATTATATTAATAGATATGTCTATGATTGAATGTTTAATAAATCTTTCTTAAAACCAAAAATAGGATCTGGAAATACCGAGTCTACAACTACAATTGCATCGACAACCACATCTGGACTGACAACAACCACAGCTGGCCCAACAACCTCTATAGCTGGACCGACATCAACCAAGCTTTCATTTTAGTGTTTCATCACACACTTTTTGTACTTATTTTTTGGTATTTATTAAGTATTAATTAATGTATCATTATTATATTTTTCCAATTGTTCACAGTATCTCTGGGTCTCCGAGACATGATATACTTATACAGTGTGATCAAGTAAATGTGACTTATCTTTTTAATATGATAATTGATTACAATTTTACAGGCAGACACAACCTATCACATCATGATCAGTCAAATGTATTACAATGAAACCACTTAACTGATATTTATTATTTATATAATTATAATATGTATTCTTTCAATCTAAATATTAAAGATATATATGTTTTATGAAACCAAAGTCATGTGTTATCTCAGAGGGGGGGGAAGGGGTTAAGTAACATGAGTAAACATTTAGTATTTTTGAGGAACAAGTATCAAACTGTACTTTTACTTTTTACTTTTTACTTTACTTTTTTTACTGATATCCTTAAGGTCATGAGGGATAGATCCTTTAATTGTATCTATCTTAATTATTTTGTTTAGCCTCACTGCTCTCCTTCATGTAAAAAAACAGCTTTTTGCATGGCCAAAAGGAAAGTAACTTGTACTTTGAGTAATTTATTAACCAAGTCAATTTTAAACTTTTGTTTTAGTAGTTTTCTCAAATGTTAAGCTCTTATGGGGGTAAATGTACATTTACTTGAGTATACATTTTCAGTACTCTCTCTACCAACGGATACTATAATAATAATAATAATAATAATAATAATAATATTGATAATAATATTAATAATATTAAGGATAATAATAATAATGATAATGATAATGATTATAATAATGATAATGATATTATGAATGATATGAATAATATGAATAATAAGAATAAACCTTTAATAATGATAATGATAATGATTATTATCATGATAATGATAATAATAATAATACTAATACTGATAATAATACTAATAATAATAATAATAATAATAATAATAATAGTTGCTTTTGAAAGATGTTTGTAAGACTTTTGTAAAAAAACAAAAACAAAACATTATTTTTTTTGGTTTATTTTATTGTATATATAAATGTGTTTATGAGATTTATACTGCGGGAATGAATGGGGAGTAAGCATTCCTATGTACTTGTTATAAATGGACAATACAAATCTTGTATCTTGTAATAATGATAATAATAATAATAATAATAACGTTTAATTATGTTAAATTGTAAGGGCATAATATTGGATAAAATAATAATAATGTTCGGTTAGGAGATAATTTTAAATATAATAATAATAACATTACATTAACCATTTTATGTTGGATTTAGTGTAAACCGATATATTGGACAACATGTCTCTAAAACCGAAAATATAATATAATATGGTAAAGTGAATATATTGTAGCCATTTCATTTATAGATAGGACACAGCCCAATCCCATGGGGGTGTTGTTCAACATGTTGTGTTGTTCAACATGTCGTGTTGGGGATGGTTATGAGTTATGATGTTGTGTTTTGGATGGACATGAGTTATGACATTGTGTTGTTTAACATGTTGTGTTGGGGATGGTTATGAGTTATGACGTTGTGTTGTTTAACATGTTGTGTTGTCGATGGTTATGAGTTATGATGTGGTGTTGTTCAACATGTTGTGTTTGAGATGGTTATGAGTTATGATGTTCTGTTGTTCTGCATGTTGTGTTGGGGATGGTTATGAGTTATGATGTGGTGTTGTCCGTCCATGACTGATCAGGGAAAAATGTCACTCTTCTACTATATCAAATGCTACTCTCACATTCAGTCCTTATTAGAGATAATGCACATTTCTTAAGACACATTCTTAAAGTATCCCAGGATCCCCCTTTTAATGGACTCTGTTGAAGAAAACCTTTACCCTGGTAACCTTTTTATAAAATTGGTGTGGTGGTATTGTGTTAACGTCAGCTAGCTTACTCACCTTGCTTTATAAAGTCCTCTGTCCCGGATCAGGACGACACACAGCTGAAGCTCCACTCCTGCTCCGGGACCAACACCATCTCCAGCAGCACAAACACAGTAAGGAACTCAATGTTGGCTTCATGTGTTGGAATCCATGGCAATTCTGAATTTACAATTGTGATTTGATGGAGGACTAGGTTGTTGTAGATGGAGCAGATTTTTGTGTATATGTGAATTATTGTTGGATGATGGATATTTGTTTAAGATTTTCTGACATAAAAGTATTGACATTTCTACATTGCTTGAATATTATATATATATAATAGAAAATCCCATATATAATAATAATGTATTAGACTATATATATATACACAAACCTAAAATAAAAGTTGTAAGTGTAAACTTATTTATGTTCTTACATTCTATGAGAAAATACATAATCAGCTGCCAATTTGCACTATACGTATTGTTGTGTATTGTATATACCTACGTATTACTGTAATAATACTGTAAATTGTGCAATTCATCTATTAATACATTTAGATTCCATTTAGAGTTAATTTAGTTATATTTTGTTTATATTAGTTTTGTTTAGTTAGTTTGTTGTTATTTCGTTTTTAGTTTTTATGTATTAGTATATTTTTGTGTGCATTTATTCCCCCTGTTTCAACTGTCTTTTCAGGAAAATCCACAATGAAATTACAGATTCATGTTATCCTCCTTCTGTATGTTGGTGAGTTAAGAAGTGATTGTATTTAACTGAAATTTAATTTCAAATTATCAATAGATATGTCTATGATTAAATGTTTAACAAATGTTTCTTAAAACCAAAAATAGGATCTGGACATACATTTGCATCTACAACCACATCTGGCCCGACAACAACCACATCTGGACTGACAACCACAGCTGGTCTGACAACAACAGATGGCCCGACAACAAACACAGTTGGACCTACAACCACCACTGCGGGCACAACAATCACCACACCTGGCACAACAACAACCACAGCTGGCCCAACCCCAGCTAGCCTGACTACAACAGCTGGCCAGACAACAACCACAGCTAGCCCAACAACTATCACAGATGGCACGACAACAATCAAAGCTGGACCAACAACAACCACAGCTGTTACGACAACGACAGCTATCCCAACAACTACCACGACTGGACCGACAACAACTTTAGCTTGGCCGACAACAACCACAGCTGAACCGACAACTACAGCTGAAACGACAACGACAGCTCTCCCAACAACAACCACAGCTGGCCCGACGACAATAACATCTGGACCGACAACAACCACGACTGGACCGACAACAACCACAGCTGGCCTGACTACAACAACAACTGGCCTGACTACAACAGCTGGCCAGAAAACAACAACAGCTAGCCCAACAACTACCACTGATGGCCTGACCTTAACGACAGCTGGCCCCACAACAACCACAATTGGCCCAACAACTGCTTATTATGTGTTTGTGCCCTGATCAGGCGCTCCTAGTGTGATGTGTCATGTCTAGCTGTAGTTCCCTGTCATGGTTTTGTAGTCCTTATCGTTTTCCCTTCCAGGTGTACCCATTTGTAATCAACCCAGGTGTGTCTCGTCTCGTCATTCCCTCATGTATAAGTAGTCTGTCTTCCCCTTTGTCTGGTTGCTGATCCTGTCTGTGCAGTTATGTGTTCTTGTCTGTCATTACTTTATCTTTCCTTTGTTCAAACCATGGTAACTATTAATTAAAATACTCTTTTCTGATTACTTTGGCTACCGTCTCCTCGTTATGTTGCATTGACCAGACATCGAGCCGTCTATATGTCAATGGCAACGTAACATGGGGGCTCGTGCCAAACTGATTTGAGCAGGAATTTGGTGGTGGCCGCTGAGCTTAATCCACACTTTGGATTATGGTTGACAGTGTCGTGTGGGTGGCCCATGTTTTATACCCTCTTGTGAAATAATTCTCCAATAAGGAGCTATTCTCTATTTAGTGTATAGGTGTAGTGTTTAGCGATTGGGGTTGGGACGACCCTAAACACTGCAGTAGTGGAGCGGTGGCCAGAGTTAGTAAGAACAGACTGTACAGACGTGTAGGGTGAAGCCGTTTTTGTTTTTTTTGTGTATAGGTTAATTGGTTGGTCGTATTCGCTGGTAGAAGCGGGGTTGTTTCTTGTGTGTTTTGTTGTTGCTTTAGTCTCTTCCTCCCCCGGTGCGACGGTACTAGGGTAAATATGCCTGTGAAGGTATGTGAGTTTGTGGCTGGGCCAACGGTCGGTTTGTTGGGCTTGTGCACTAAGGAGGAATTGTCGGGGATAGCAGAGCATTACGGTGTTAGGCTTGCCCCGAGCATGAAAAAGCAGCAGCAGCAGCGGTTAGCGCTGGTGGAGGCTTTGACCGCCCAGGGAGTTATTGAGTGCTCTGTGGGCGAACCTGAGGAGGAGGAGGAGGTAGTCACATGTGACCCAGTTTCGGCTAACCAGTTAGTGCTGAGGAAGATGGAACTGGAGTTTAAATTCGTGCAGTTGAGACATGCAGAGCGGTTATGCGCTCGGGAAGTGGAACAGGCGGAACGTGTGCGCGAGCATGAGCTGGAACGTGTGGAGCGTGATCGCGCTGAGGCGGAACGTGGGCGCGTGCATGAGCTTGAGCTTAGAAGGCTTGGGGTAGAGGTGCGGGCAGTGCATCATGAAGATAGGTTTGATGTTACTAAGCACCTACGGCTGGTCCCGCAATTTTCAGAGAGGAATGTTGACAAATACTTCTCTATGTTCGACAATGTAGCCACAACTCTAAAATGGCCTAATGACCAGTGGACAATACTTCTCCAGAGCGCACTCACCGGGAAAGCACAACACGTTTACGCGTCACTTTGCCAAAACACGCAGGATTACGCCGTGGTGAAGGCTGCTATCCTTAGGGCTTACGAGCTTGTGCCGGAGGCGTATAGGCAAAGGTTTCGCGCTCTTAGAAAGAGCAATGTGCAGACCTACGTGGAATTCGCTTACGAGAAAGAGCTGTTGTTTGATCGTTGGTGCGCGTCGGAGAAAGTGGACACTTTGGTGAAGATGCGGGAACTCGTGCTTCTTGAGGAGTTCTAAGTCCTATTGTTTGCCCGATAATGTGGCGATGTACATTAATGAGCATAAGGTGACTGAGTGCTCGGTGGCTGCGAGCCTTGCGGATGAGTTCGTGTTGACGCACAAAGTACTTTTTGACAGACCTAAGTATCCCGTGCGCAGTGTGGAGAGTAGACCGAGGTGGGGCGTTGGTGACAGGCCGGTGGCCTCTGGCGGTGGCAGTGTGGGCGAGGTTGCTGAGCGGGGAATGAGGGGAGAAACGCGCAAGTGTTTCAACTGTGGGGAAAAAAGCCACATAAAGGAGAACTGTTATGCCCTTAACCGTCCCATTAAACAAATATCGTTGGTAATGACACCCACACCCACACACACATCTCTGAGTAGGAATGCCCAAAGGGCTGAGGATATGAAAGCTTACTTACCGTTCATCAGTGAGGGGTTTGTATCCTTGTCCAGCGAAGGGGTGAAGGTTCCTGTGACCATATTAAGGGACACGGCTGCGTCCCAGTCATTTATTTGGAGGGGTGTGCTGCCTTTTGACAGTGGTTCAGAGGTGGATGCTGGGATAACTGTCAGGTCTTTTGGGATGCATGTCATGGAAGTTCCGCTTCACACTATCCATATTACATCTGAGATGGTGTCGGGGCCAGTGGTAATTGGGGTGGCAAATTGTTTTCCTGTCGAGGGTGTGTCATTAATCCTCGGGAACGATCTGGCAGGGGGTAGGGTCCTCGTGAAGGCAGATGTGACTTGTGTGCCAGCGGAGTCTGGTGTGGTGGACGTCCTGGCAGATGCGTATCCGAGGGTGTTCTCCTCATGTGCAGTCACGCGGGCCATGGTCATTAAGGCTCTGGCCGAGGAAAAGGACGACGTGGACTGGTTTGATACCATCGTAGCGACGGATAACGGGGTGCCTGAGTGTCGTGACCCACTTATGGATAATCCCCAGGGTGCAGTACCACGGGAGCCTGAGGTGGAGGGGGCGCTCCCGGGGCAACCCGTCTTGTTATCGTCTCAGCTTGTTCCTGAAATTGCCCATCTTGAATTTGATGCTGGTCTTCCATCTAATCCAGCCGGTCTCAGACCTTTACTGCCCTCTACTTCTTCATGTGAGTCTGCCAGTAGCGCGGCTGGGTTCTCTTTTGCTCGCGAGGAGCTTAGCGCGGAAACAGGGTAGAGATCCAAGCCTGTCAGGCCATTTTGCGAATACTGTGGTAGTGGGAGAGAGTGATGGTGTTAAAAGTTGCTATATCCTGAGGGACGGGGTATTTGCGCATTTGGGTGGGGGGCCGCTTAAGCTGCTGAGGGAAAAGTGGTTGGGGGAGAAGCTGAAGAGGGCATGTGAACTAGCGAGGACAAATCTGAGTGGCACACAGGAGAGGATGAAGGGCTGGTATGACAGGAAGGCTCGGGATAGAACGTTTGTGCCAGGGGAGAGGGTTGTAGTGTTGCTGCCTGTCCCAGGCTCCAGCTTACAAGCACGGTTTAGTGGGCCGTACTTGGTTAGAGAGAGAGTAGGGGAGTTGGACTACCTGATCGAGACACCGGATCGTGGGCGGAAGACTCGTTTGTGTCATGTTAATGTGATTATGCCATATTATTTGAGGGAGCCTCTGGTGAATCCTGTTGACAGTATTGTTGTTCCCTCTGCGAGTGTGTCCACTGTGCCGGTGTCAGTTTGTATGTTGGCCCTATCTAGCGTTGATGAGAGTAATGACGGTCTTTGTTTTTCAGAGGGGGTTGGAGAACTGGAAGATGACGTCATTATTCCGTCCAAGGCGGTCGTGGAGGGACGGTTGACAAACACTGAGTCATTGATCCTTTGACTCTTGACTGTCATCTTGGCCATTTATCAACGACGCAGCGAGATGATATCAGGGGTTTGGTTAGGTCTCATTGTGAGCTGTCCTTCGCGCACTAAAGGATTACATCATGACATCGATGTGGGGGAGGCATTACCCATTAAGCAGCACGCGTATCGCGTGAATCCACATAAGCGGGCGCGGTTGCAGAAAGAGGTTGAATACATGCTCGCTAACAATATCGCTGAGCCCAGTTTCAGCCCATGGAGCTCGCCGTGCTTATTGGTTGATAAGTCGGACAAGACGGATAGGTTTTGTACGGATTTTCGCCGGGTAAATAACGTGACTAAGCCTGATAGTTTTCCATTGCCCAGAATGGAGGACTGTGTCGACAGGGTGGGGAGCGCGTCTTAGGTAACCAAGCTGGATTGGCTGAAAGGATACTGGCAGGTGCCACTTACGAACCGCGCTAAGCTCATTTCTGCGTTCGTGACACCTGACAGTTTCCTGCAATATACGGTAATGCCGTTTGGTATGCGCAACGCGCCTGCGACTTTCCAGAGGCTGGTAAATTGTGTGCTATCAGGCGTAGCTAATTGTGAGGCCTACCTCGTTATGTACTCTGACGATTGGGGGGGGGGGGGGGGTTGTGCTATTTATCCATAGGGTTGTGTGGGCATATGCTTTGTGGCTTCATTGATAATCATTTGGTTCTGTCTTCCAGGGGTCGGGAGTGACGAGAAATGACCTGGGAGCCTCTGGGTTTCGGATTGGGGCTGCCCATTTCTCGACCACTGATTCCCTTACTGATATTTGTGTTGCTGTAGTTATTGTGGGCGGTAATGTCATACGGAACGTGTTGGGGGTGTTGTGAGCTGTGTGCGCCTTCAGCGTGTGGGGGTGGGGGGACGACTGCCCACGGGCACGATAGTCCGATAGCGAATTACTGGGTAAATAACTCGGTATATACGGGCGGGGTTGAAATTGGGAGAGAGAAGGTGGATGCTGTGGGGTTATGGCCGTCCATGCCGGTGCTGTTAGTACAATATTTTTTTTTTTATTGTGCTGACAGTAAGTCAATTAGTATTATTGCTTCTTTCTTCCTTCTTCTGTTTATGTTCATTCCCCCATTTCACCTTGGGGTTATGGACATAATGTTGGGTGCGGGGGTATTATGTGTTTGTGCCCTGATCAGGCGCTCCTAGTGTGATGTGTCATGTCTAGCTGTAGTTCCCTGTCATGGTTTTGTAGTCCTTATCGTTTTCCCTTCCAGGTGTACCCATTTGTAATCAACCCAGGTGTGTCTCGTCTCGTCATTCCCTCATGTATAAGTATTCTGTCTTCCCCTTTGTCTGGTTGCTGATCCTGTCTGTGCAGTTATGTGTTCTTGTCTGTCATTACTTTATCTTTCCTTTGTTCAAACCATGGTAACTATTAATTAAAATACTCTTTTCTGATTACTTTGGCTACCGTCTCCTCGTTATGTTGCATTGACCAGACATCGAGCCGTCTATATGTCAATGGCAACGTAACACTGCTGAACCAACAACCACCACAACTCAACCGACAACTATAGCTGGCACGACAACGACAGCTCTCCCATCAACTACCACAGCTGGGGCAACTTCAACCACAGCTGGTCAAAAAACAACAACAGCTGTTGGACCTGCAATAACCACTACGGGCCTAACAACCACAACAGCTGGTCCAACAACATCCACAGCTGGACCGACAACAACCACAGCTGGCCCAACAACCACTACAGCTGGACTGACAACAACCACAGCTGGGCCGACAACAACAGATGGTCAAACAACAACCACAGCTGGCCCAACAACAACCACAGCTGGCCCAACAATCACTACAGCTGGACTGACAACAACCACAGCTGGCTCAACCACACCTGGCCTGACTAAAACAGCTGGCCCGAAAACAACCACAGATGGACCTGCAACCACCATAGCTGGCCTAACCACAGCAAGCCTCACTACAACAGCTGGCATGACAACAACAGCTGGTTCAACAACAAATACTTTTGGACCGACAACAACCACAGCTGGCCCGACTAAAACACAGCTGGTCCCACAACAACAACAGTTGGCCCGACAACAACCACAGCTAGCCCAACAACTATCACAGATGGCACGACAACAACCACAGCTGGACCGACAACAACCACAGCTGGACCGACAACGACAGCTATTCCAACAACTTGAAACAATGTCCAAACATAAAACAGTTTAAAAGTAGGTACAAAGACACAATCTTCACAAGTTACAGGGATGAGGGAGGTGTTGGGTAGCACTAGGTGTTATAAGGGTACTGCTTTTTTATTGTTATTTTTATTTTATTTTTATTTTTATTTATTTTTTTCTGGGGGGGTTATTTTCTTGTTGCTCTTCCGTATGTGTGTGTAAATATGCGTATATAATGAGTATTGTAGGCATATATTTAGATAATCATCTGAATGGGTGTGTGTATATATTACATGTTATTGTATGACATGTATATATTATATTTATATTTTCATAATATATGTATATTATATATATAGTATTGTATGATATGTATATATTATATTTATATTTTCATAATATTATAAAATCTGAAACAGAATTACTAGTAAATATTACACAGTAGTGTATAGACAGGGTTAGACCAGGAAGCTTGTTATGTATTATTTATGGAGAAGGGGTGGGAGTTAAAAGTTTTACTTCTTCTCACTCCTTTTTCGAATATGTATATATTCTATTTTTCTTTGTTTCTTTAATGGCTTTTATTTATTATTTTTGCTTTCATATTCGAAATAAACACTTCAATCAATGGACTCAACCACGACTGGACCGAAAACAACCACAGCTGGCCTGACTACAACAACAACTGAGATGACTACCACAGATGGCCTGACCTTAACAACAGCTGGCCCCACAACAACCACAATTGGCCCAACAACAACAACTGCTGAACCAACAACAACCACAACTGAACCGACAACTATAGCTGGCACGACAACGACAGCTCTCCCAACAACTACCACAGCTGGCGCAACTTCAACCACAGCTGGTCAAACAACAACCACAGCTGGACAGATATCAACCCTAGGTGGGCCGACAACAACAGATGGTCAAAAAACAACAACAGCTGTTGGACCTGCAATAACCACAGCGGGCCTAACAACCACCACAGCTGGTCCAAAAACATCCACAGCTGGACCGACAACAACCACAGCTGGCCCAAAAACCACTACAGTTGGACTGACAACAGCCCTAAGTGGGCCGACAACAACAGACGGTCAAACACAAACCACAGCTGGACCAACAATCACTACAGCTGGACTGACAACAACCACAGCTGGCCTGACTAAAACAGCTGGCCCGAAAACAACCACAGTTGGACCTGCAACCACCACAGCTGGCCTAACCACAGCTAGCCTGACTACAACAGCTGGCATGACAACAACAGCTGGTTCAACAACAACCACAGCTGGACAGATATCAACCACAGATGGGCCGACAACATCAGATGGTCAAAAAACAACAACATCTGTTGGACCTGGAATAACCACTGCGGGCCTAACAACCACCACAGCTGGTCCAACAACAACCACAGCCGGATCGACAACAACCACAGCTGGCCTGACTACAACAACTGGCCTGACTACAACAGCTGGCCAGACAACAACAACAGATAGCCCGACAACTACCACAGATGGCCTGACCTTAACGACAGTTGGCCACACAACATCCACAATTGGCCCAACAACTGCTGAACCAACAACCACCAAAACTGAACCGACAACTATAGCTGGCACGACAATGACACCTCTCCCAACAACTACCACAGCTGGCGCAACTTCAACCACAGCTGGTCAAACAACAACCACAGCTGGACAGATATCAACCACAGATGGGCCGACAACAACAGATGGTCAAAAACAACAAGATTTGTTGGACCTGCAATAACAACTGCGGGCCTAACAACCACCACAGCTGGTCCAACAACATCCACAGCTGGACCAATAACAACCACAGCTGGCCTGACTACAACAACAACTGGCCTGACTACAACAGCTGGCCAGACAACAACAACAGCTAGCCCAACAACTACAACAGTTGGCCTGACCTTAACGACAGCTGGCCCCACAACAACCACAATTGGCCCAACAACAACAACTACTGAACCAACAACCACCAAAACTAAACCGACAACTATAGCTGGCACGACAATGACAGCTCTCCCAACAACTACCACAGCTGCCGCAACTTCAACCACAGCTGGTCAAACAACAACCACAGTTGGCCCGACAACAACAACAACTGGCCTAACTACAACAGCTGGCCAGACAACAACCACAGCTAGCACAACAACTATCACAGATGGCACGACAACAACCACAGCTGTACCGACAGCAACCACAGCTGGACCGGCAACGACACCTATTCCAACAACTCCCACAGCTGGCCCGACGACAATAACATCTGGACCGACAACAACCACGACTGGACCGACAACAACCACAGCTGGCCTGACTACAACAACAACTGAGATGACTACCACAGATGGCCTGACCTTAACGACAGCTGGCCCCACAACAACCACAATTGGCCCAACAACAACAACTGCTGAACCAACATTAACCACAACTGAACCGACAACTATAGCTGGCACGACAACGACAGCAACAACTACCACAACTGGCGCAACTTCAACCAGAGCTGGTCAAACAACAACCACAGCTGGACAGATATCAACCACAGATGGGCCGACAACAACAGATGGTCAAAAAATAACAACAGCTGTTGGACCTGCAATAACCACTGCGGGCCTAACAACCACCACAGCTGGTCCAACAACATCCACAGCTGGTCCAACAACATCCACAGCTGGACCGACAACAACCACAGCTGGTCTGACTACAACAACAACTGGCTTGACTACAACAGCTGGCCAGACAACAACAACAGCTAGCCCAACAACTACCACAGATGGCCTGACCTTAACGACAGCTGGCCCCACAACAACCACAATTGGCCCAACAACAACAACTGCTGAACCAACAACCACCACAACTGAACCGACAACTATAGCTGGCACGACAACGACAGCTCTCCCAACAACTACCACAGCTGGCGCAACTTCAACCACAGCTGGTCAAACAACAACCACAGCTAGCCCAACATCAAGTACAGCTGGACTGAAAACAACCACAGCTGGGCCGACAACAACAGATTGTCAAACAACAACCCCAGCTGGCCCAACAACAACCACAGCTGGCCCAACAATCACTACAGCTGGACTGACTCCAACCACAGCTGGCCCAACCACAGCTGGCCTGACTAAAACAGCTGGCCCGAAAAAAACCACAGTTGGACCGGCAAGCACCACAGCTGGCCTAACCACAGCTAGCCTGACTACAACAGCTGGCATGACAACAACAGCTGGTTCAACAACAACGACTTTTGGCCGGACAACAACCACAGCTGGCCCGACTAAAACAACAGCTGGTCCCACAACAACAGTTGGCCCGACAACAACAACAACTGGCCTGACTACAACAGCTGGCCAGACAACAACCACAGCTAGCCTGACTACAACAACAACTGAGATGACTACCACAGATGGCCTGACCTTAACGACAGCTGGCCCCACAACAACCACAATTGGCCCAACAACAACAACTGCTGAACCAACATTAACCACAACTGAACCGACAACTATAGCTGGCACGACAACGACAGCAACAACTACCACAACTGGCGCAACTTCAACCAGAGCTGGTCAAACAACAACCACAGCTGGACAGATATCAACCACAGATGGGCCGACAACAACAGATGGTCAAAAAATAACAACAGCTGTTGGACCTGCAATAACCACTGCGGGCCTAACAACCACCACAGCTGGTCCAACAACATCCACAGCTGGTCCAACAACATCCACAGCTGGACCGACAACAACCACAGCTGGTCTGACTACAACAACAACTGGCTTGACTACAACAGCTGGCCAGACAACAACAACAGCTAGCCCAACAACTACCACAGATGGCCTGACCTTAACGACAGCTGGCCCCACAACAACCACAATTGGCCCAACAACAACAACTGCTGAACCAACAACCACCACAACTGAACCGACAACTATAGCTGGCACGACAACGACAGCTCTCCCAACAACTACCACAGCTGGCGCAACTTCAACCACAGCTGGTCAAACAACAACCACAGCTAGCCCAACATCAAGTACAGCTGGACTGAAAACAACCACAGCTGGGCCGACAACAACAGATTGTCAAACAACAACCCCAGCTGGCCCAACAACAACCACAGCTGGCCCAACAATCACTACAGCTGGACTGACTCCAACCACAGCTGGCCCAACCACAGCTGGCCTGACTAAAACAGCTGGCCCGAAAAAAACCACAGTTGGACCGGCAAGCACCACAGCTGGCCTAACCACAGCTAGCCTGACTACAACAGCTGGCATGACAACAACAGCTGGTTCAACAACAACGACTTTTGGCCGGACAACAACCACAGCTGGCCCGACTAAAACAACAGCTGGTCCCACAACAACAGTTGGCCCGACAACAACAACAACTGGCCTGACTACAACAGCTGGCCAGACAACAACCACAGCTAGCCTGACTACAACAACAACTGAGATGACTACCACAGATGGCCTGACCTTAACGACAGCTGGCCCCACAACAACCACAATTGGCCCAACAACAACAACTGCTGAACCAACATTAACCACAACTGAACCGACAACTATAGCTGGCACGACAACGACAGCAACAACTACCACAACTGGCGCAACTTCAACCAGAGCTGGTCAAACAACAACCACAGCTGGACAGATATCAACCACAGATGGGCCGACAACAACAGATGGTCAAAAAATAACAACAGCTGTTGGACCTGCAATAACCACTGCGGGCCTAACAACCACCACAGCTGGTCCAACAACATCCACAGCTGGTCCAACAACATCCACAGCTGGACCGACAACAACCACAGCTGGTCTGACTACAACAACAACTGGCTTGACTACAACAGCTGGCCAGACAACAACAACAGCTAGCCCAACAACTACCACAGATGGCCTGACCTTAACGACAGCTGGCCCCACAACAACCACAATTGGCCCAACAACAACAACTGCTGAACCAACAACCACCACAACTGAACCGACAACTATAGCTGGCACGACAACGACAGCTCTCCCAACAACTACCACAGCTGGCGCAACTTCAACCACAGCTGGTCAAACAACAACCACAGCTAGCCCAACATCAAGTACAGCTGGACTGAAAACAACCACAGCTGGGCCGACAACAACAGATTGTCAAACAACAACCCCAGCTGGCCCAACAACAACCACAGCTGGCCCAACAATCACTACAGCTGGACTGACTCCAACCACAGCTGGCCCAACCACAGCTGGCCTGACTAAAACAGCTGGCCCGAAAAAAACCACAGTTGGACCGGCAAGCACCACAGCTGGCCTAACCACAGCTAGCCTGACTACAACAGCTGGCATGACAACAACAGCTGGTTCAACAACAACGACTTTTGGCCGGACAACAACCACAGCTGGCCCGACTAAAACAACAGCTGGTCCCACAACAACAGTTGGCCCGACAACAACAACAACTGGCCTGACTACAACAGCTGGCCAGACAACAACCACAGCTAGCCTGACTACAACAACAACTGAGATGACTACCACAGATGGCCTGACCTTAACGACAGCTGGCCCCACAACAACCACAATTGGCCCAACAACAACAACTGCTGAACCAACATTAACCACAACTGAACCGACAACTATAGCTGGCACGACAACGACAGCAACAACTACCACAACTGGCGCAACTTCAACCAGAGCTGGTCAAACAACAACCACAGCTGGACAGATATCAACCACAGATGGGCCGACAACAACAGATGGTCAAAAAATAACAACAGCTGTTGGACCTGCAATAACCACTGCGGGCCTAACAACCACCACAGCTGGTCCAACAACATCCACAGCTGGTCCAACAACATCCACAGCTGGACCGACAACAACCACAGCTGGTCTGACTACAACAACAACTGGCTTGACTACAACAGCTGGCCAGACAACAACAACAGCTAGCCCAACAACTACCACAGATGGCCTGACCTTAACGACAGCTGGCCCCACAACAACCACAATTGGCCCAACAACAACAACTGCTGAACCAACAACCACCACAACTGAACCGACAACTATAGCTGGCACGACAACGACAGCTCTCCCAACAACTACCACAGCTGGCGCAACTTCAACCACAGCTGGTCAAACAACAACCACAGCTAGCCCAACATCAAGTACAGCTGGACTGAAAACAACCACAGCTGGGCCGACAACAACAGATTGTCAAACAACAACCCCAGCTGGCCCAACAACAACCACAGCTGGCCCAACAATCACTACAGCTGGACTGACTCCAACCACAGCTGGCCCAACCACAGCTGGCCTGACTAAAACAGCTGGCCCGAAAAAAACCACAGTTGGACCGGCAAGCACCACAGCTGGCCTAACCACAGCTAGCCTGACTACAACAGCTGGCATGACAACAACAGCTGGTTCAACAACAACGACTTTTGGCCGGACAACAACCACAGCTGGCCCGACTAAAACAACAGCTGGTCCCACAACAACAGTTGGCCCGACAACAACAACAACTGGCCTGACTACAACAGCTGGCCAGACAACAACCACAGCTAGCCTGACTACAACAACAACTGAGATGACTACCACAGATGGCCTGACCTTAACGACAGCTGGCCCCACAACAACCACAATTGGCCCAACAACAACAACTGCTGAACCAACATTAACCACAACTGAACCGACAACTATAGCTGGCACGACAACGACAGCAACAACTACCACAACTGGCGCAACTTCAACCAGAGCTGGTCAAACAACAACCACAGCTGGACAGATATCAACCACAGATGGGCCGACAACAACAGATGGTCAAAAAATAACAACAGCTGTTGGACCTGCAATAACCACTGCGGGCCTAACAACCACCACAGCTGGTCCAACAACATCCACAGCTGGTCCAACAACATCCACAGCTGGACCGACAACAACCACAGCTGGTCTGACTACAACAACAACTGGCTTGACTACAACAGCTGGCCAGACAACAACAACAGCTAGCCCAACAACTACCACAGATGGCCTGACCTTAACGACAGCTGGCCCCACAACAACCACAATTGGCCCAACAACAACAACTGCTGAACCAACAACCACCACAACTGAACCGACAACTATAGCTGGCACGACAACGACAGCTCTCCCAACAACTACCACAGCTGGCGCAACTTCAACCACAGCTGGTCAAACAACAACCACAGCTAGCCCAACATCAAGTACAGCTGGACTGAAAACAACCACAGCTGGGCCGACAACAACAGATTGTCAAACAACAACCCCAGCTGGCCCAACAACAACCACAGCTGGCCCAACAAT
>CM051007.1:11681138-11700796 GCA_027704905.1 Muraenolepis orangiensis
TGTGGTTGTTGTTGGGCCAGCTGGGGTTGTTGTTTGACAATCTGTTGTTGTCGGCCCAGCTGTGGTTGTTTTCAGTCCAGCTGTACTTGATGTTGGGCTAGCTGTGGTTGTTGTTTGACCAGCTGTGGTTGAAGTTGCGCCAGCTGTGGTAGTTGTTGGGAGAGCTGTCGTTGTCGTGCCAGCTATAGTTGTCGGTTCAGTTGTGGTGGTTGTTGGTTCAGCAGTTGTTGTTGTTGGGCCAATTGTGGTTGTTGTGGGGCCAGCTGTCGTTAAGGTCAGGCCATCTGTGGTAGTTGTTGGGCTAGCTGTTGTTGTTGTCTGGCCAGCTGTTGTAGTCAAGCCAGTTGTTGTTGTAGTCAGACCAGCTGTGGTTGTTGTCGGTCCAGCTGTGGATGTTGTTGGACCAGCTGTGGATGTTGTTGGACCAGCTGTGGTGGTTGTTAGGCCCGCAGTGGTTATTGCAGGTCCAACAGCTGTTGTTATTTTTTGACCATCTGTTGTTGTCGGCCCATCTGTGGTTGATATCTGTCCAGCTGTGGTTGTTGTTTGACCAGCTCTGGTTGAAGTTGCGCCAGTTGTGGTAGTTGTTGCTGTCGTTGTCGTGCCAGCTATAGTTGTCGGTTCAGTTGTGGTTAATGTTGGTTCAGCAGTTGTTGTTGTTGGGCCAATTGTGGTTGTTGTGGGGCCAGCTGTCGTTAAGGTCAGGCCATCTGTGGTAGTCATCTCAGTTGTTGTTGTAGTCAGGCTAGCTGTGGTTGTTGTCTGGCCAGCTGTTGTAGTCAGGCCAGTTGTTGTTGTTGTCGGGCCAACTGTTGTTGTGGGACCAGCTGTTGTTTTAGTCGGGCCAGCTGTGGTTGTTGTCCGGCCAAAAGTCGTTGTTGTTGAACCAGCTGTTGTTGTCATGCCAGCTGTTGTAGTCAGGCTAGCTGTGGTTAGGCCAGCTGTGGTGCTTGCCGGTCCAACTGTGGTTTTTTTCGGGCCAGCTGTTTTAGTCAGGCCAGCTGTGGTTGGGCCAGCTGTGGTTGGAGTCAGTCCAGCTGTAGTGATTGTTGGGCCAGCTGTGGTTGTTGTTGGGCCAGCTGGGGTTGTTGTTTGACAATCTGTTGTTGTCGGCCCAGCTGTGGTTGTTTTCAGTCCAGCTGTACTTGATGTTGGGCTAGCTGTGGTTGTTGTTTGACCAGCTGTGGTTGAAGTTGCGCCAGCTGTGGTAGTTGTTGGGAGAGCTGTCGTTGTCGTGCCAGCTATAGTTGTCGGTTCAGTTGTGGTGGTTGTTGGTTCAGCAGTTGTTGTTGTTGGGCCAATTGTGGTTGTTGTGGGGCCAGCTGTCGTTAAGGTCAGGCCATCTGTGGTAGTTGTTGGGCTAGCTGTTGTTGTTGTCTGGCCAGCTGTTGTAGTCAAGCCAGTTGTTGTTGTAGTCAGACCAGCTGTGGTTGTTGTCGGTCCAGCTGTGGATGTTGTTGGACCAGCTGTGGATGTTGTTGGACCAGCTGTGGTGGTTGTTAGGCCCGCAGTGGTTATTGCAGGTCCAACAGCTGTTGTTATTTTTTGACCATCTGTTGTTGTCGGCCCATCTGTGGTTGATATCTGTCCAGCTGTGGTTGTTGTTTGACCAGCTCTGGTTGAAGTTGCGCCAGTTGTGGTAGTTGTTGCTGTCGTTGTCGTGCCAGCTATAGTTGTCGGTTCAGTTGTGGTTAATGTTGGTTCAGCAGTTGTTGTTGTTGGGCCAATTGTGGTTGTTGTGGGGCCAGCTGTCGTTAAGGTCAGGCCATCTGTGGTAGTCATCTCAGTTGTTGTTGTAGTCAGGCTAGCTGTGGTTGTTGTCTGGCCAGCTGTTGTAGTCAGGCCAGTTGTTGTTGTTGTCGGGCCAACTGTTGTTGTGGGACCAGCTGTTGTTTTAGTCGGGCCAGCTGTGGTTGTTGTCCGGCCAAAAGTCGTTGTTGTTGAACCAGCTGTTGTTGTCATGCCAGCTGTTGTAGTCAGGCTAGCTGTGGTTAGGCCAGCTGTGGTGCTTGCCGGTCCAACTGTGGTTTTTTTCGGGCCAGCTGTTTTAGTCAGGCCAGCTGTGGTTGGGCCAGCTGTGGTTGGAGTCAGTCCAGCTGTAGTGATTGTTGGGCCAGCTGTGGTTGTTGTTGGGCCAGCTGGGGTTGTTGTTTGACAATCTGTTGTTGTCGGCCCAGCTGTGGTTGTTTTCAGTCCAGCTGTACTTGATGTTGGGCTAGCTGTGGTTGTTGTTTGACCAGCTGTGGTTGAAGTTGCGCCAGCTGTGGTAGTTGTTGGGAGAGCTGTCGTTGTCGTGCCAGCTATAGTTGTCGGTTCAGTTGTGGTGGTTGTTGGTTCAGCAGTTGTTGTTGTTGGGCCAATTGTGGTTGTTGTGGGGCCAGCTGTCGTTAAGGTCAGGCCATCTGTGGTAGTTGTTGGGCTAGCTGTTGTTGTTGTCTGGCCAGCTGTTGTAGTCAAGCCAGTTGTTGTTGTAGTCAGACCAGCTGTGGTTGTTGTCGGTCCAGCTGTGGATGTTGTTGGACCAGCTGTGGATGTTGTTGGACCAGCTGTGGTGGTTGTTAGGCCCGCAGTGGTTATTGCAGGTCCAACAGCTGTTGTTATTTTTTGACCATCTGTTGTTGTCGGCCCATCTGTGGTTGATATCTGTCCAGCTGTGGTTGTTGTTTGACCAGCTCTGGTTGAAGTTGCGCCAGTTGTGGTAGTTGTTGCTGTCGTTGTCGTGCCAGCTATAGTTGTCGGTTCAGTTGTGGTTAATGTTGGTTCAGCAGTTGTTGTTGTTGGGCCAATTGTGGTTGTTGTGGGGCCAGCTGTCGTTAAGGTCAGGCCATCTGTGGTAGTCATCTCAGTTGTTGTTGTAGTCAGGCTAGCTGTGGTTGTTGTCTGGCCAGCTGTTGTAGTCAGGCCAGTTGTTGTTGTTGTCGGGCCAACTGTTGTTGTGGGACCAGCTGTTGTTTTAGTCGGGCCAGCTGTGGTTGTTGTCCGGCCAAAAGTCGTTGTTGTTGAACCAGCTGTTGTTGTCATGCCAGCTGTTGTAGTCAGGCTAGCTGTGGTTAGGCCAGCTGTGGTGCTTGCCGGTCCAACTGTGGTTTTTTTCGGGCCAGCTGTTTTAGTCAGGCCAGCTGTGGTTGGGCCAGCTGTGGTTGGAGTCAGTCCAGCTGTAGTGATTGTTGGGCCAGCTGTGGTTGTTGTTGGGCCAGCTGGGGTTGTTGTTTGACAATCTGTTGTTGTCGGCCCAGCTGTGGTTGTTTTCAGTCCAGCTGTACTTGATGTTGGGCTAGCTGTGGTTGTTGTTTGACCAGCTGTGGTTGAAGTTGCGCCAGCTGTGGTAGTTGTTGGGAGAGCTGTCGTTGTCGTGCCAGCTATAGTTGTCGGTTCAGTTGTGGTGGTTGTTGGTTCAGCAGTTGTTGTTGTTGGGCCAATTGTGGTTGTTGTGGGGCCAGCTGTCGTTAAGGTCAGGCCATCTGTGGTAGTTGTTGGGCTAGCTGTTGTTGTTGTCTGGCCAGCTGTTGTAGTCAAGCCAGTTGTTGTTGTAGTCAGACCAGCTGTGGTTGTTGTCGGTCCAGCTGTGGATGTTGTTGGACCAGCTGTGGATGTTGTTGGACCAGCTGTGGTGGTTGTTAGGCCCGCAGTGGTTATTGCAGGTCCAACAGCTGTTGTTATTTTTTGACCATCTGTTGTTGTCGGCCCATCTGTGGTTGATATCTGTCCAGCTGTGGTTGTTGTTTGACCAGCTCTGGTTGAAGTTGCGCCAGTTGTGGTAGTTGTTGCTGTCGTTGTCGTGCCAGCTATAGTTGTCGGTTCAGTTGTGGTTAATGTTGGTTCAGCAGTTGTTGTTGTTGGGCCAATTGTGGTTGTTGTGGGGCCAGCTGTCGTTAAGGTCAGGCCATCTGTGGTAGTCATCTCAGTTGTTGTTGTAGTCAGGCCAGCTGTGGTTGTTGTCGGTCCAGTCGTGGTTGTTGTCGGTCCAGATGTTATTGTCGTCGGGCCAGCTGTGGGAGTTGTTGGAATAGGTGTCGTTGCCGGTCCAGCTGTGGTTGCTGTCGGTACAGCTGTGGTTGTTGTCGTGCCATCTGTGATAGTTGTTGTGCTAGCTGTGGTTGTTGTCTGGCCAGCTGTTGTAGTTAGGCCAGTTGTTGTTGTTGTCGGGCCAACTGTGGTTGTTGTTTGACCAGCTGTGGTTGAAGTTGCGGCAGCTGTGGTAGTTGTTGGGAGAGCTGTCATTGTCGTGCCAGCTATAGTTGTCGGTTTAGTTTTGGTGGTTGTTGGTTCAGTAGTTGTTGTTGTTGGGCCAATTGTGGTTGTTGTGGGGCCAGCTGTCGTTAAGGTCAGGCCAACTGTTGTAGTTGTTGGGCTAGCTGTTGTTGTTGTCTGGCCAGCTGTTGTAGTCAGGCCAGTTGTTGTTGTAGTCAGGCCAGCTGTGGTTGTTATTGGTCCAGCTGTGGATGTTGTTGGACCAGCTGTGGTGGTTGTTAGGCCCGCAGTTGTTATTGCAGGTCCAACAAATCTTGTTGTTTTTGACCATCTGTTGTTGTCGGCCCATCTGTGGTTGATATCTGTCCAGCTGTGGTTGTTGTTTGACCAGCTGTGGTTGAAGTTGCGCCAGCTGTGGTAGTTGTTGGGAGAGGTGTCATTGTCGTGCCAGCTATAGTTGTCGGTTCAGTTTTGGTGGTTGTTGGTTCAGCAGTTGTTGGGCCAATTGTGGATGTTGTGTGGCCAACTGTCGTTAAGGTCAGGCCATCTGTGGTAGTTGTCGGGCTATCTGTTGTTGTTGTCTGGCCAGCTGTTGTAGTCAGGCCAGTTGTTGTAGTCAGGCCAGCTGTGGTTGTTGTCGATCCGGCTGTGGTTGTTGTTGGACCAGCTGTGGTGGTTGTTAGGCCCGCAGTGGTTATTCCAGGTCCAACAGATGTTGTTGTTTTTTGACCATCTGATGTTGTCGGCCCATCTGTGGTTGATATCTGTCCAGCTGTGGTTGTTGTTGAACCAGCTGTTGTTGTCATGCCAGCTGTTGTAGTCAGGCTAGCTGTGGTTAGGCCAGCTGTGGTGGTTGCAGGTCCAACTGTGGTTGTTTTCGGGCCAGCTGTTTTAGTCAGGCCAGCTGTGGTTGTTGTCAGTCCAGCTGTAGTGATTGTTGGTCCAGCTGTGGTTTGTGTTTGACCGTCTGTTGTTGTCGGCCCACTTAGGGCTGTTGTCAGTCCAACTGTAGTGGTTTTTGGGCCAGCTGTGGTTGTTGTCGGTCCAGCTGTGGATGTTTTTGGACCAGCTGTGGTGGTTGTTAGGCCCGCTGTGGTTATTGCAGGTCCAACAGCTGTTGTTGTTTTTTGACCATCTGTTGTTGTCGGCCCACCTAGGGTTGATATCTGTCCAGCTGTGGTTGTTGTTTGACCAGCTGTGGTTGAAGTTGCGCCAGCTGTGGTAGTTGTTGGGAGAGCTGTCGTTGTCGTGCCAGCTATAGTTGTCGGTTCAGTTGTGGTTGTTGTTGGTTCAGCAGTTGTTGTTGTTGGGCCAATTGTGGTTGTTGTGGGGCCAGCTGTTGTTAAGGTCAGGCCATCTGTGGTAGTCATCTCAGTTGTTGTTGTAGTCAGGCCAGCTGTGGTTGTTTTCGGTCCAGTCGTGGTTGAGTCCATTGATTGAAGTGTTTATTTCGAATATGAAAGCAAAAATAATAAATAAAAGCCATTAAAGAAACAAAGAAAAATAGAATATATACATATTCGAAAAAGGAGTGAGAAGAAGTAAAACTTTTAACTCCCACCCCTTCTCCATAAATAATACATAACAAGCTTCCTGGTCTAACCCTGTCTATACACTACTGTGTAATATTTACTAGTAATTCTGTTTCAGATTTTATAATATTATGAAAATATAAATATAATATATACATATCATACAATACTATATATATAATATACATATATTATGAAAATATAAATATAATATATACATGTCATACAATAACATGTAATATATACACACACACATTCAGATGATTATCTAAATATATGCCTACAATACTCATTATATACGCATATTTACACACACATACGGAAGAGCAACAAGAAAATAACCCCCCCAGAAAAAAATAAATAAAAATAAAAATAAAATAAAAATAACAATAAAAAAGCAGTACCCTTATAACACCTAGTGCTACCCAACACCTCCCTCATCCCTGTAACTTGTGAAGATTGTGTCTTTGTACCTACTTTTAAACTGTTTTATGTTTGGACATTGTTTCAAGTTGTTGGAATAGCTGTCGTTGTCGGTCCAGCTGTGGTTGTTGTCGGTCCAGCTGTGGTTGTTGTCGTGCCATCTGTGATAGTTGTTGGGCTAGCTGTGGTTGTTGTCGGGCCAACTGTTGTTGTTGTGGGACCAGCTGTTTTTAGTCGGGCCAGCTGTGGTTGTTGTCGGTCCAAAAGTATTTGTTGTTGAACCAGCTGTTGTTGTCATGCCAGCTGTTGTAGTGAGGCTTGCTGTGGTTAGGCCAGCTATGGTGGTTGCAGGTCCATCTGTGGTTGTTTTCGGGCCAGCTGTTTTAGTCAGGCCAGGTGTGGTTGAGCCAGCTGTGGTTGTTGTCAGTCCAGCTGTAGTGATTGTTGGGCCAGCTGTGGTTGTTGTTGGGCCAGCTGTGGTTGTTGTTTGACCATCTGTTGTTGTCGGCCCAGCTGTGGTTGTTGTCAGTCCAGCTGTAGTGGTTGTTGGGCCAGCTGTGGTTGTTGTCGGTCCAGCTGTGGATGTTGTTGGACCAGCTGTTGTGGTTGTTAGGCCCGTAGTGGTTATTGCAGGTCCAACAGCTGTTGTTGTTTTTTGACCAGCTGTGGTTGAAGTTGCCCCAGCTGTGGTAGTTGATGGGAGAGCTGTCGTTGTCGTGCCAGCTATAGTTGTCGGTTGAGTTGTGGTGGTTGTTGGTTCAGCAGTGTTACGTTGCCATTGACATATAGACGGCTCGATGTCTGGTCAATGCAACATAACGAGGAGACGGTAGCCAAAGTAATCAGAAAAGAGTATTTTAATTAATAGTTACCATGGTTTGAACAAAGGAAAGATAAAGTAATGACAGACAAGAACACATAACTGCACAGACAGGATCAGCAACCAGACAAAGGGGAAGACAGACTACTTATACATGAGGGAATGACGAGACGAGACACACCTGGGTTGATTACAAATGGGTACACCTGGAAGGGAAAACGATAAGGACTACAAAACCATGACAGGGAACTACAGCTAGACATGACACATCACACTAGGAGCGCCTGATCAGGGCACAAACACATAATACCCCCGCACCCAACATTATGTCCATAACCCCAAGGTGAAATGGGGGAATGAACATAAACAGAAGAAGGAAGAAAGAAGCAATAATACTAATTGACTTACTGTCAGCACAATAAAAAAAAAAAATTGTACTAACAGCACCGGCATGGACGGCCATAACCCCACAGCATCCACCTTCTCTCTCCCAATTTCAACCCCGCCCGTATATACCGAGTTATTTACCCAGTAATTCGCTATCGGACTATCGTGCCCGTGGGCAGTCGTCCCCCCACCCCCACACGCTGAAGGCGCACACAGCTCACAACACCCCCAACACGTTCCGTATGACATTACCGCCCACAATAACTACAGCAACACAAATATCAGTAAGGGAATCAGTGGTCGAGAAATGGGCAGCCCCAATCCGAAACCCAGAGGCTCCCAGGTCATTTCTCGTCACTCCCGACCCCTGGAAGACAGAACAAAATGATTATCAATGAAGCCACAAAGCATATGCCCACACAACCCTATGGATAAATAGCACAACCCCCCCCCCCCCCCAATCGTCAGAGTACATAACGAGGTAGGCCTCACAATTAGCTACGCCTGATAGCACACAATTTACCAGCCTCTGGAAAGTCGCAGGCGCGTTGCGCATACCAAACGGCATTACCGTATATTGCAGGAAACTGTCAGGTGTCACGAACGCAGAAATGAGCTTAGCGCGGTTCGTAAGTGGCACCTGCCAGTATCCTTTCAGCCAATCCAGCTTGGTTACCTAAGACGCGCTCCCCACCCTGTCGACACAGTCCTCCATTCTGGGCAATGGAAAACTATCAGGCTTAGTCACGTTATTTACCCGGCGAAAATCCGTACAAAACCTATCCGTCTTGTCCGACTTATCAACCAATAAGCACGGCGAGCTCCATGGGCTGAAACTGGGCTCAGCGATATTGTTAGCGAGCATGTATTCAACCTCTTTCTGCAACCGCGCCCGCTTATGTGGATTCACGCGATACGCGTGCTGCTTAATGGGTAATGCCTCCCCCACATCGATGTCATGATGTAATCCTTTAGTGCGCGAAGGACAGCTCACAATGAGACCTAACCAAACCCCTGATATCATCTCGCTGCGTCGTTGATAAATGGCCAAGATGACAGTCAAGAGTCAAAGGATCAATGACTCAGTGTTTGTCAACCGTCCCTCCACGACCGCCTTGGACGGAATAATGACGTCATCTTCCAGTTCTCCAACCCCCTCTGAAAAACAAAGACCGTCATTACTCTCATCAACGCTAGATAGGGCCAACATACAAACTGACACCGGCACAGTGGACACACTCGCAGAGGGAACAACAATACTGTCAACAGGATTCACCAGAGGCTCCCTCAAATAATATGGCATAATCACATTAACATGACACAAACGAGTCTTCCGCCCACGATCCGGTGTCTCGATCAGGTAGTCCAACTCCCCTACTCTCTCTCTAACCAAGTACGGCCCACTAAACCGTGCTTGTAAGCTGGAGCCTGGGACAGGCAGCAACACTACAACCCTCTCCCCTGGCACAAACGTTCTATCCCGAGCCTTCCTGTCATACCAGCCCTTCATCCTCTCCTGTGTGCCACTCAGATTTGTCCTCGCTAGTTCACATGCCCTCTTCAGCTTCTCCCCCAACCACTTTTCCCTCAGCAGCTTAAGCGGCCCCCCACCCAAATGCGCAAATACCCCGTCCCTCAGGATATAGCAACTTTTAACACCATCACTCTCTCCCACTACCACAGTATTCGCAAAATGGCCTGACAGGCTTGGATCTCTACCCTGTTTCCGCGCTAAGCTCCTCGCGAGCAAAAGAGAACCCAGCCGCGCTACTGGCAGACTCACATGAAGAAGTAGAGGGCAGTAAAGGTCTGAGACCGGCTGGATTAGATGGAAGACCAGCATCAAATTCAAGATGGGCAATTTCAGGAACAAGCTGAGACGATAACAAGACGGGTTGCCCCGGGAGCGCCCCCTCCACCTCAGGCTCCCGTGGTACTGCACCCTGGGGATTATCCATAAGTGGGTCACGACACTCAGGCACCCCGTTATCCGTCGCTACGATGGTATCAAACCAGTCCACGTCGTCCTTTTCCTCGGCCAGAGCCTTAATGACCATGGCCCGCGTGACTGCACATGAGGAGAACACCCTCGGATACGCATCTGCCAGGACGTCCACCACACCAGACTCCGCTGGCACACAAGTCACATCTGCCTTCACGAGGACCCTACCCCCTGCCAGATCGTTCCCGAGGATTAATGACACACCCTCGACAGGAAAACAATTTGCCACCCCAATTACCACTGGCCCCGACACCATCTCAGATGTAATATGGATAGTGTGAAGCGGAACTTCCATGACATGCATCCCAAAAGACCTGACAGTTATCCCAGCATCCACCTCTGAACCACTGTCAAAAGGCAGCACACCCCTCCAAATAAATGACTGGGACGCAGCCGTGTCCCTTAATATGGTCACAGGAACCTTCACCCCTTCGCTGGACAAGGATACAAACCCCTCACTGATGAACGGTAAGTAAGCTTTCATATCCTCAGCCCTTTGGGCATTCCTACTCAGAGATGTGTGTGTGGGTGTGGGTGTCATTACCAACGATATTTGTTTAATGGGACGGTTAAGGGCATAACAGTTCTCCTTTATGTGGCTTTTTTCCCCACAGTTGAAACACTTGCGCGTTTCTCCCCTCATTCCCCGCTCAGCAACCTCGCCCACACTGCCACCGCCAGAGGCCACCGGCCTGTCACCAACGCCCCACCTCGGTCTACTCTCCACACTGCGCACGGGATACTTAGGTCTGTCAAAAAGTACTTTGTGCGTCAACACGAACTCATCCGCAAGGCTCGCAGCCACCGAGCACTCAGTCACCTTATGCTCATTAATGTACATCGCCACATTATCGGGCAAACAATAGGACTTAGAACTCCTCAAGAAGCACGAGTTCCCGCATCTTCACCAAAGTGTCCACTTTCTCCGACGCGCACCAACGATCAAACAACAGCTCTTTCTCGTAAGCGAATTCCACGTAGGTCTGCACATTGCTCTTTCTAAGAGCGCGAAACCTTTGCCTATACGCCTCCGGCACAAGCTCGTAAGCCCTAAGGATAGCAGCCTTCACCACGGCGTAATCCTGCGTGTTTTGGCAAAGTGACGCGTAAACGTGTTGTGCTTTCCCGGTGAGTGCGCTCTGGAGAAGTATTGTCCACTGGTCATTAGGCCATTTTAGAGTTGTGGCTACATTGTCGAACATAGAGAAGTATTTGTCAACATTCCTCTCTGAAAATTGCGGGACCAGCCGTAGGTGCTTAGTAACATCAAACCTATCTTCATGATGCACTGCCCGCACCTCTACCCCAAGCCTTCTAAGCTCAAGCTCATGCACGCGCCCACGTTCCGCCTCAGCGCGATCACGCTCCACACGTTCCAGCTCATGCTCGCGCACACGTTCCGCCTGTTCCACTTCCCGAGCGCATAACCGCTCTGCATGTCTCAACTGCACGAATTTAAACTCCAGTTCCATCTTCCTCAGCACTAACTGGTTAGCCGAAACTGGGTCACATGTGACTACCTCCTCCTCCTCCTCAGGTTCGCCCACAGAGCACTCAATAACTCCCTGGGCGGTCAAAGCCTCCACCAGCGCTAACCGCTGCTGCTGCTGCTTTTTCATGCTCGGGGCAAGCCTAACACCGTAATGCTCTGCTATCCCCGACAATTCCTCCTTAGTGCACAAGCCCAACAAACCGACCGTTGGCCCAGCCACAAACTCACATACCTTCACAGGCATATTTACCCTAGTACCGTCGCACCGGGGGAGGAAGAGACTAAAGCAACAACAAAACACACAAGAAACAACCCCGCTTCTACCAGCGAATACGACCAACCAATTAACCTATACACAAAAAAAACAAAAACGGCTTCACCCTACACGTCTGTACAGTCTGTTCTTACTAACTCTGGCCACCGCTCCACTACTGCAGTGTTTAGGGTCGTCCCAACCCCAATCGCTAAACACTACACCTATACACTAAATAGAGAATAGCTCCTTATTGGAGAATTATTTCACAAGAGGGTATAAAACATGGGCCACCCACACGACACTGTCAACCATAATCCAAAGTGTGGATTAAGCTCAGCGGCCACCACCAAATTCCTGCTCAAATCAGTTTGGCACGAGCCCCCATGTTACGTTGCCATTGACATATAGACGGCTCGATGTCTGGTCAATGCAACATAACGAGGAGACGGTAGCCAAAGTAATCAGAAAAGAGTATTTTAATTAATAGTTACCATGGTTTGAACAAAGGAAAGATAAAGTAATGACAGACAAGAACACATAACTGCACAGACAGGATCAGCAACCAGACAAAGGGGAAGACAGACTACTTATACATGAGGGAATGACGAGACGAGACACACCTGGGTTGATTACAAATGGGTACACCTGGAAGGGAAAACGATAAGGACTACAAAACCATGACAGGGAACTACAGCTAGACATGACACATCACACTAGGAGCGCCTGATCAGGGCACAAACACATAATAAGCAGTTGTTGGGCCAATTGTGGTTGTTGTGGGGCCAGCTGTCGTTAAGGTCAGGCCATCAGTGGTAGTTGTTGGGCTAGCTGTTGTTGTTTTCTGGCCAGCTGTTGTAGTCAGGCCAGTTGTTGTTGTAGTCAGGCCAGCTGTGGTTGTTGTCGGTCCAGTCGTGGTTGTTGTCGGTCCAGATGTTATTGTCGTCGGGCCAGCTGTGGTTGTTGTTGGGAGAGCTGTCGTTGTCGTTTCAGCTGTAGTTGTCGGTTCAGCTGTGGTTGTTGTCGGCCAAGCTAAAGTTGTTGTCGGTCCAGTCGTGGTAGTTGTTGGGATAGCTGTCGTTGTCGTAACAGCTGTGGTTGTTGTTGGTCCAGCTTTGATTGTTGTCGTGCCATCTGTGATAGTTGTTGGGCTAGCTGTGGTTGTTGTCTGGCCAGCTGTTGTAGTCAGGCTAGCTGGGGTTGGGCCAGCTGTGGTTGTTGTTGTGCCAGGTGTGGTGATTGTTGTGCCCGCAGTGGTGGTTGTAGGTCCAACTGTGTTTGTTGTCGGGCCATCTGTTGTTGTCAGACCAGCTGTGGTTGTCAGTCCAGATGTGGTTGTTGTCGGGCCAGATGTGGTTGTAGATGCAAATGTATGTCCAGATCCTATTTTTGGTTTTAAGAAACATTTGTTAAACATTTAATCATAGACATATCTATTGATAATTTGAAATTAAATTTCAGTTAAATACAATCACTTCTTAACTCACCAACATACAGAAGGAGGATAACATGAATCTGTAATTTCATTGTGGATTTTCCTGAAAAGACAGTTGAAACAGGGGGAATAAATGCACACAAAAATATACTAATACATAAAAACTAAAAACGAAATAACAACAAACTAACTAAACAAAACTAATATAAACAAAATATAACTAAATTAACTCTAAATGGAATCTAAATGTATTAATAGATGAATTGCACAATTTACAGTATTATTACAGTAATACGTAGGTATATACAATACACAACAATACGTATAGTGCAAATTGGCAGCTGATTATGTATTTTCTCATAGAATGTAAGAACATAAATAAGTTTACACTTACAACTTTTATTTTAGGTTTGTGTATATATATATAGTCTAATACATTATTATTATATATGGGATTTTCTATTATATATATATAATATTCAAGCAATGTAGAAATGTCAATACTTTTATGTCAGAAAATCTTAAACAAATATCCATCATCCAACAATAATTCACATATACACAAAAATCTGCTCCATCTACAACAACCTAGTCCTCCATCAAATCACAATTGTAAATTCAGAATTGCCATGGATTCCAACACATGAAGCCAACATTGAGTTCCTTACTGTGTTTGTGCTGCTGGAGATGGTGTTGGTCCCGGAGCAGGAGTGGAGCTTCAGCTGTGTGTCGTCCTGATCCGGGACAGAGGACTTTATAAAGCAAGGTGAGTAAGCTAGCTGACGTTAACACAATACCACCACACCAATTTTATAAAAAGGTTACCAGGGTAAAGGTTTTCTTCAACAGAGTCCATTAAAAGGGGGATCCTGGGATACTTTAAGAATGTGTCTTAAGAAATGTGCATTATCTCTAATAAGGACTGAATGTGAGAGTAGCATTTGATATAGTAGAAGAGTGACATTTTTCCCTGATCAGTCATGGACGGACAACACCACATCATAACTCATAACCATCCCCAACACAACATGCAGAACAACACAACATCATAACTCATAACCATCTCAAACACAACATGTTGAACAACACCACATCATAACTCATAACCATCGACAACACAACATGTTAAACAACACAACGTCATAACTCATGTCCATCCAAACACAACATCATAACTCATAACCATCCCCAACACAACATGTTAAACAACACAATGTCATAACTCATGTCCATCCAAAACACAACATCATAACTCATAACCATCCCCAACACGACATGTTGAACAACACAACATGTTGAACAACACCCCCATGGGATTGGGCTGTGTCCTATCTATAAATGAAATGGCTACAATATATTCACTTTACCATATTATATTATATTTTCGGTTTTAGAGACATGTTGTCCAATATATCGGTTTACACTAAATCCAACATAAAATGGTTAATGTAATGTTATTATTATTATATTTAAAATTATCTCCTAACCGAACATTATTATTATTTTATCCAATATTATGCCCTTACAATTTAACATAATTAAACGTTATTATTATTATTATTATTATCATTATTACAAGATACAAGATTTGTATTGGCCATTTATAACAAGTACATAGGAATGCTTACTCCCCATTCATTCCCGCAGTATAAATCTCATAAACACATTTATATATACAATAAAATAAACCAAAAAAAATAATGTTTTGTTTTTGTTTTTTTACAAAAGTCTTACAAACATCTTTCAAAAGCAACTATTATTATTATTATTATTATTATTATTATTATTATTAGTATTATTATCAGTATTAGTATTATTATTATTATCATTATCATGATAATAATCATTATCATTATCATTATTAAAGGTTTATTCTTATTTATTATTCATATTATTCATATCATTCATAATATCATTATCATTATTATAATCATTATCATTATCATTATTATTATTATCCTTAATATTATTAATATTATTATCAATATTATTATTATTATTATTATTATTATTATTATTATAGTATCCGTTGGTAGAGAGAGTACTGAAAATGTATACTCAAGTAAATGTACATTTACCCCCATAAGAGCTTAACATTTGAGAAAACTACTAAAACAAAAGTTTAAAATTGACTTGGTTAATAAATTACTCAAAGTACAAGTTACTTTCCTTTTGGCCATGCAAAAAGCTGTTTTTTTACATGAAGGAGAGCAGTGAGGCTAAACAAAATAATTAAGATAGATACAATTAAAGGATCTATCCCTCATGACCTTAAGGATATCAGTAAAAAAAGTAAAGTAAAAAGTAAAAAGTAAAAGTACAGTGTGATACTTGTTCCTCAAAAATACTAAATGTTTACTCATGTTACTTAACCCCTTCCCCCCCCCTGAGATAACACATGACTTTGGTTTCATAAAACATATATATCTTTAATATTTAGATTGAAAGAATACATATTATAATTATATAAATAATAAATATCAGTTAAGTAGTATCATTGTAATACATATGACTGATCATGATGTGATAGGTTGTGTCTGCCTGTACAATTGTAATCAATTATCATATTAAAAAGATAAGTCACATTTACTTGATCACACTGTATAAGTATATCATGTCTCGGAGACCCAGAGATACTGTGAACAATTGGAAAAATATATTAATGATACATCAATTAATACTTAATAAATACAAAAAAGTAAGTATAAAAAGTGTGTGATGAAACACTAAAATGAAAGCTTGGTTGTGAATGCAATTACTGTAAGAACAAGAAAACTGTATTGATTCTGAACTGAAGAGGACAATGCTGTGATGGTTGTTGGTTCAGCTGTGATTGTTATTGGTCCCGCTGTGGTTGTTGTTGTTCCAGCTGTGGTTGTTGTTGGTCCAATTGTTATTGTTGTTGGTCCAGCTGTGGTTGTTGTTGGGCCAGCTGTGGTTGTTGTAGTTCCAACTGTAATTGTTATTTGACCAGCTGTCGTTGTCCGACCAGCGGTGGTTATTGTTGGGCCAGCCGTGGTTGTAGTCAGGCCAGTTGTTGACAGGCCAGCTGTGTTTTTTGTCATGCCAGTTGTGGTTGGGCCAGCTCTGGTTGTTGTCGGTCCAGCTGTGGTGGTTGTTGGGTCCACAGTGGTTGTTGCAGGTCCAACTGTTGTTGTTGTCGGCCCAGCTGTTGTTGTTGTCGGTCCAGCTGTAGTAATTGTTGGGCCATCTGTCGTTGTTGTTGTTTGACCAGATGCAGTTGATATCTGTCCAGCTGTGGTTGTTGTTGGGCCAGCTTCTGTTGTAGTTTCTCCAGCTGTGGTAGTGTGTATAGCTGTTGTTGTCTTGCCAGCTGTGGTTGTGGTCGGGCCATCTGTGGTAGTTGTTGGGCTAGCTGTGGTTGTTGTTGTGCCAGCTGTTGTTGTTGTGGGACCAGCTGTTTTAGTCAGGCCAGTTGTTGTAGTCAGTACAAATGTGTTTTTTGTTGAGCCAACTGTTGTTGTGGGACCAGCTGTTGTTTTAGTCGGGCCAGCTGTGGTTGTTGTCGGTCCAGTCGTGGTTGTTGTCGGTCCAGATGTTATTGTCGTCGTGCCAGCTGTGGTTGTTGTCGGTCCAGCTGTGGTTGTTGCCGTGCCATCTGTGATAGTTGTTGGGCTAGCTGTGGTTGTTGTCTGGCCAGCTGTTGTAGTCAGGCCAGTTGTTGTTGTTTTCGGGCCAACTGTTGTATTGGGACCAGCTGTTGTTTTTGTCGGGCCAGCTGTGGTTGTTGTCTGGCCAAAAGTCGTTTTTGTTGAACCAGCTGTTGTTGTCATGCCAGCTGTTGTAGTCAGGCTAGCTGTGGTTAGGCCAGCTGTAGTGATTGTTGGGCCAGCTGTGGTTGTTGTCGGTCCAGCTGTGGATGTTGTTGGACCAGCTGTGGTGGTTGTTAGGCCCGCATTGGTTATTGCAGGTCCAACAGCTGTTTGACCATCTGTTGTTGTCGGCCCATCTGTGGTGGATATCTGTCCAGCTGTGGTTGTTGTTTGACCAGCTGTGGTTGAAGTTGCGCCAGCTGTGGTAGTTGTTGGGAGAGCTGTCGTTGTCGTGCCAGCAATAGTTGTCGGTTCAGTTGTGGTGGTTGTTGGTTCAGCAGTTGTTTGGCCAATTGTGGTTGTTGTGGGGCCAGCTGTCGTTAAGGTCAGGCCATCTGTGGTAGTTGTTGGGCTAGCTGTTGTTGTTGTCTGGCCAGCTGTTGTAGTCAGGCCAGTTGTTGTTGTAGTCAGACCAGCTGTGGTTGTTGTCTGTCCAGTCGTGGTTGTTGTCGGTCCAGATGTTATTGTCGTCGGGCCAGCTGTGGGAGTTGTTGGAATAGCTGTCGTTGTCGGTCCAGCTGTGGTTGTTGTCGGTCCAGCTGTGGTGGTTGTCGTGCCATCTGTGATAGTTGTTGGGCTAGCTGTGGTTGTTGTCTGGCCAGCTATTGTAGTCAGGCCAGTTGTTGTTGTTGTCGGGCCAACTGTTATTGTTGTGGGACCAGCTGTTGTTGTCATGCCAGCTGTTGTAGTCAGGCGAGCTGTGGTTGGGCGAGCTGTGGTTGTTGTCAGTCTGGCTGTAGTGATTGTTGGGCCAGCTGTGGTTGTTGTTGGGGCAGCTGTGGTTGTTGTTTGACCATCTGTTGTTGTCAGCCCAGCTGTGGTTGTTGTCAGTCCAGCTGTAGTGGTTGTTGGAATAGCTGTCGTTGTCGGTCCAGCTGTGGTGGTTGTCGTGCTGTCTGTGATAGTTGTTGGGCTAGCTGTGGTTGTTGTCTGGCCAGCTGTTGTAGTCAGGCCAGCTGTGGTTGGGCGAGCTGTGGTTGTTGTCAGTCCGGCTGTAGTGATTGTTGGGCCAGCTGTGGTTGTTGTTGGGCCAGCTGTGGTTGTTGTTTGACCATCTGTTGTTGTCAGCCCAGCTGTGGTTGTTTTCAGTCCAGCTGTAGTGGTTGTCGGCCCATTTGTGGTTGATATCTGTCCAGCTGTGGTTGTTGTTTGACCAGCTGTGGTTGAAGTTGCACCAGCTGTGGTAGTTGTTGGGAGAGATGTCATTGTCGTGCCAGCTATAGTTGTCGGTTCAGTTGTGGTTGTTGTGGGGCCAGCTGTCGTTAAGGTCAGGCCATCTGTGGTAGTTTTTGGGCTAACTGTTGTTGTTGTCTGGCCAGCTGTTGTAGTCAGTCCAGTTGTTGTTGTAGTCAGGCGAGCTGTGGTTGTTGTCGGTCCAGCTGTGGATGTTGTTGGACCAGCTGTGGTTGTTGTTAGGCCCGCAGTGGTTATTGCAGGTCCAACAGCTGTTGTTGATTTTTGACCATCTGTTGTTGTCAGCCCATCTGTGGTTGATATCTGTCCAGCTGTGGTTGTTGTTTGACCAGCTGTGGTTGAAGTTGCACCAGCTGTGGTAGTTGTTGGGAGAGATGTCATTGTCGTGCCAGCTATAGTTGTCGGTTCAGTTGTGGTTGTTGTGGGGCCAGCTGTCGTTAAGGTCAGGCCATCTGTTGTAGTTGTTGGGCTAGCTGTTGTTGTTGTCTGGCCAGCTGTTGTAGTCAGGCCAGTTGTTGTTGTAGTCAGACCAGCTGTGGTTGTTGTCTGTCCAGTCGTGGTTGTTGTCGGTCCAGATGTTATTGTCGTCGGGCCAGCTGTGGGAGTTGTTGGAATAGCTGTCGTTGTCGGTCCAGCTGTGGTTGTTGTCGGTCCAGCTGTGGTGGTTGTCGTGCCATCTGTGATAGTTGTTGGGCTAGCTGTGGTTGTTGTCTGGCCAGCTATTGTAGTCAGGCCAGTTGTTGTTGTTGTCGGGCCAACTGTTATTGTTGTGGGACCAGCTGTTGTTGTCATGCCAGCTGTTGTAGTCAGGCGAGCTGTGGTTGGGCGAGCTGTGGTTGTTGTCAGTCTGGCTGTAGTGATTGTTGGGCCAGCTGTGGTTGTTGTTGGGGCAGCTGTGGTTGTTGTTTGACCATCTGTTGTTGTCAGCCCAGCTGTGGTTGTTGTCAGTCCAGCTGTAGTGGTTGTTGGCCCATTTGTGGTTGATATATGTCCAGCTGTGGTTGTTGTTTGACCAGCTGTGGTTGAAGTTGCGCCAGCTGTGGTAGTTGTTGGGAGAGATGTCATTGTCGTGCCAGCTATAGTTGTCGGTTCAGTTGTGGTTGTTGTGGGGCCAGCTGTCGTTAAGGTCAGGCCATCTGTGGTAGTTGTTGGGCTAGCTGTTGTTGTTATCTGGCCAGCTGTTGTTGTCAGGCCAGTTGTTGTTGTAGTCAGGCCAGCTGTGGTTGTTGTCGGTCCAGCTGTGGATGTTGTTGGACTTGTTGTGGTGGTTGATAGGCCCGCAGTGGTTATTGCTAGTCCAACAGCTGTTGTTGATTTTTGACCATCTGTTGTTGTTGGCCCATCTGTGGTTGATATCTGTCCAGCTGTGGTTGTTGTTTGACCAGCTGTGGTTGATGTTGCGCCAGCTGTGGTAGTTGTTGGGAGAGCTGTCATTGTCGTGCCAGCTATAGTTGTCTGTTCAGTTGTGGTGGTTGTTGGTTCAGCAGTTGTTTGGCCAATTGTGGTTGTTGTGGGGCCAGCTGTCGTTAAGGTCTGGCCAGCTGTTGTAGTCAGACCAGCTGTGGTTGTTGTCAGTCCAGTCATGGTTGTTGTCGGTCCAGATGTTATTGTCGTCGGGCCAGCTGTGGGAGTTGTTGGAATAGCTGTCGTTGTCGGTCCAGCTGTGGTGGTTGTCGTGCTGTCTGTGATAGTTGTTGGGCTAGCTGTGGTTGTTGTCTGGCCAGCTGTTGTAGTCAGGCCAGATGTTGTTGTTGTCGGGCCAACTATTGTTGTTGTGGGACCAGCTGTTGTTGTCATGCCAGCTGTTGTAGTCAGGCCAGCTGTGGTTGGGCGAGCTGTGGTTGTTGTCAGTCCGGCTGTAGTGATTGTTGGGCCAGCTGTGGTTGTTGTTGGGCCAGCTGTGGTTGTTGTTTGACCATCTGTTGTTGTCAGCCCAGCTGTGGTTGTTTTCAGTCCAGCTGTAGTGGTTGTCGGCCCATTTGTGGTTGATATCTGTCCAGCTGTGGTTGTTGTTTGACCAGCTGTGGTTGAAGTTGCACCAGCTGTAGTAGTTGTTGGGAGAGATGTCATTGTCGTGCCAGCTAAAGTTGTCGGTC
>CM051007.1:11701796-11739296 GCA_027704905.1 Muraenolepis orangiensis
GACAACAACCACAGCTAGCCTGACTACAACAACAACTGAGATGACTACCACAGATGGCCTGACCTTAACGACAGCTGGCCCCACAACAACCACAATTGGCCCAACAACAACAACTGCTGAACCAACATTAACCACAACTGAACCGACAACTATAGCTGGCACGACAACGACAGCAACAACTACCACAACTGGCGCAACTTCAACCAGAGCTGGTCAAACAACAACCACAGCTGGACAGATATCAACCACAGATGGGCCGACAACAACAGATGGTCAAAAAATAACAACAGCTGTTGGACCTGCAATAACCACTGCGGGCCTAACAACCACCACAGCTGGTCCAACAACATCCACAGCTGGTCCAACAACATCCACAGCTGGACCGACAACAACCACAGCTGGTCTGACTACAACAACAACTGGCTTGACTACAACAGCTGGCCAGACAACAACAACAGCTAGCCCAACAACTACCACAGATGGCCTGACCTTAACGACAGCTGGCCCCACAACAACCACAATTGGCCCAACAACAACAACTGCTGAACCAACAACCACCACAACTGAACCGACAACTATAGCTGGCACGACAACGACAGCTCTCCCAACAACTACCACAGCTGGCGCAACTTCAACCACAGCTGGTCAAACAACAACCACAGCTAGCCCAACATCAAGTACAGCTGGACTGAAAACAACCACAGCTGGGCCGACAACAACAGATTGTCAAACAACAACCCCAGCTGGCCCAACAACAACCACAGCTGGCCCAACAATCACTACAGCTGGACTGACTCCAACCACAGCTGGCCCAACCACAGCTGGCCTGACTAAAACAGCTGGCCCGAAAAAAACCACAGTTGGACCGGCAAGCACCACAGCTGGCCTAACCACAGCTAGCCTGACTACAACAGCTGGCATGACAACAACAGCTGGTTCAACAACAACGACTTTTGGCCGGACAACAACCACAGCTGGCCCGACTAAAACAACAGCTGGTCCCACAACAACAGTTGGCCCGACAACAACAACAACTGGCCTGACTACAACAGCTGGCCAGACAACAACCACAGCTAGCCTGACTACAACAACAACTGAGATGACTACCACAGATGGCCTGACCTTAACGACAGCTGGCCCCACAACAACCACAATTGGCCCAACAACAACAACTGCTGAACCAACATTAACCACAACTGAACCGACAACTATAGCTGGCACGACAACGACAGCAACAACTACCACAACTGGCGCAACTTCAACCAGAGCTGGTCAAACAACAACCACAGCTGGACAGATATCAACCACAGATGGGCCGACAACAACAGATGGTCAAAAAATAACAACAGCTGTTGGACCTGCAATAACCACTGCGGGCCTAACAACCACCACAGCTGGTCCAACAACATCCACAGCTGGTCCAACAACATCCACAGCTGGACCGACAACAACCACAGCTGGTCTGACTACAACAACAACTGGCTTGACTACAACAGCTGGCCAGACAACAACAACAGCTAGCCCAACAACTACCACAGATGGCCTGACCTTAACGACAGCTGGCCCCACAACAACCACAATTGGCCCAACAACAACAACTGCTGAACCAACAACCACCACAACTGAACCGACAACTATAGCTGGCACGACAACGACAGCTCTCCCAACAACTACCACAGCTGGCGCAACTTCAACCACAGCTGGTCAAACAACAACCACAGCTAGCCCAACATCAAGTACAGCTGGACTGAAAACAACCACAGCTGGGCCGACAACAACAGATTGTCAAACAACAACCCCAGCTGGCCCAACAACAACCACAGCTGGCCCAACAATCACTACAGCTGGACTGACTCCAACCACAGCTGGCCCAACCACAGCTGGCCTGACTAAAACAGCTGGCCCGAAAAAAACCACAGTTGGACCGGCAAGCACCACAGCTGGCCTAACCACAGCTAGCCTGACTACAACAGCTGGCATGACAACAACAGCTGGTTCAACAACAACGACTTTTGGCCGGACAACAACCACAGCTGGCCCGACTAAAACAACAGCTGGTCCCACAACAACAGTTGGCCCGACAACAACAACAACTGGCCTGACTACAACAGCTGGCCAGACAACAACCACAGCTAGCGCAACAACTATCACAGATGGCACGGCAACAACCATAGCTGGACCGACAACAACCACAGCTGGCACGACAACGACAGCTATTCCAACAACTCCCACAGCTGGCCCGACGATAATAACATCTGGACCGACAACAACCACGACTGGACTGACAACAACCATAGCTGGACTGACTACAACAACAACTGGCCTGACAATAACAGCTGGCCAGACAACAACCACAATTGGCCCAACAACAACCACAGCTAGCCCAACAACTACCACAGATGGCCTGACCTTAACGACAGCTGGCACCACAACAACCACAATTTGCCCAACAACAACCACAGCTAGTCCAACAACTACCACAGATGGCCCGACCACAACCACAGCTGGCAAGACAACAACAGCTATCCACACTACCACAGCTGGAGAAACTACAACAGAAGCTGGCCCAACAACAACCACAGCTGGACAGATATCAACCGCAGCTGGTCAAACAACAACAACCACAGATGGCCCAACAACTACTACAGCTGGACCGACAACAACAGCTGGGCCGACAACAACCACAGTTGGACCTGCAACAACCACTGTGGGCCCAACAACCACCACAGCTGGACCGACAACAACCAGAGCTGGCCCAACCACATCTGGCATGACAAAAAAAACAGCTGGCCTGTCAACAACTGGCCTGACTACAACCACGGCTGGCCCAACAATAACCACCGCTGGTCGGACAACGACAGCTGGTCAAATAACAATTACAGTTGGAACTACAACAACCACAGCTGGCCCAACAACAACCACAGTTGGACCAACAACATTAACAATTGGACCAACAACAACCACAGCTGGAACAACAACAACCACAGCGGGACCAATAACAATCACAGCTGAACCACAACCATCACAGCATTGTCCTCTTCAGTTCAGAATCAATAGTTTTCTTGTTCTTACAGTAATTGCATTCACAACCAAGCTTTCATTTTAGTGTTTCATCACACACTTTTTATAATTACTTTTTTGTATTTATTATTATTATTATTATTAATTAATGTATCATTAATATATTTTTCCAATTGTTCACAGTATCTCTTGGTCTCCGAGACATGATATACTTATACAGTGTGATCAAGTAAATTTGACTTATCTTTTTAATATGATAATTGATTAAAATTGTACAGGCAGACACAACCTATCACATCTTGATTGGTCATATGTATTACAATGATACTACTTAACTGACATTTATTATTTATATAATTATATGTATTTATTCAATCTAAATATTTAAGCTATGTATGTTTTATGAAACCAAAGTCATGCATTATCTCAGGGGGGAGGGGGGGGTTACAAGTAACACAAGTAAAAATTTCGTATTTTTAGTATCAAAACTGTACTTCAAGTATCAAACTGTTCTTTTACTTTTTACTTGAGTATATTTTTGAGCCAGTAATGTACTTTTTACTGTGCTACATTAGCCATTGATATCCTTAAGGTCATGAGGGATTGTCACGTGAGAGCGAGGACGAGGACTTCGGAGGTGAACACAAATACACGACTCGATGACACGTATCAAAGTAAAAAGTCTTTACTGAAAAAAATGCAGTAATACAAAAATCCTCAAAAGCAAAAGACCTAATTACAAAAACCTGATGGTGGCATGACGTGGAAACATGACGCTTGTTTTTAAACATGAAACAAGTAAGAACTCTAACATGAAACAAGTACAAGTCTCAAAACGTGAAACAAGTACGAGTCTAACAAACAACGAAACAATATTTAATGAACTTGCGCCGAACAAAAGAAGACACTGCCTAATTAATTACAAGGAACATAACAGGTGGAAACAATGAGGTCCCAGGCAGCCAATAAGACGGGCAGGAAAACATGAGGGGGAAGATCACGGTGATGCGCTGCAGCTGCGGGGGAGAACCAACAAGGGGGCGTGGCTATCTGGACGAGGGCTGGGGAAACGGTGACATGAATGCGGGACTGATAGGGGGCGTGGCTACCTGGGCGATGGCTGTGAACGCGGGGAGGCAGAACTGCCAATCCTGACAGGGATAGATCCTTTATTTGTATCTATTGTAGAGCTGATGAATGGGAGTCGGAGGCGGCGTGTTTAGGGTACCTGCTACTGTCAAGCTAGCCAAAACAACAACAACACGGTACGCTCTCTAACAGGTCCGTGGTGCAACACACACTATATACAAACAGTGAATTATGTCCCATAATGTTCCACCACACAAACCCCCCCATAATTCACCCATACACAAAGTCTGTGCGGCGTGGAGGAACGACAGGCCGACCACCACGACTCCGGAGAATGGGAGCCGGGGAGGCGTCCTCTACAGGGGCGGCCACTGGGAGAGGTGGGACTGGAACCGCAGGCCCCAATTCGGTGACAGGGGTCAAGGCCGGGGGGCGACCCCGTCGTGGAGGCCGTGCCAGCACCACCGGCTGGTCCAAATCCAGCTGAGCAGCCTTCACCCGGTCCACCGAGACGTGCTCAGCCTTGCCACCCAGGTCGACCACAAAGTGCTTGCCCCCGTGTTCCAAAACCCGGAAAGGCCCGTCGTAAGGGGGCTGCAGGGGGCCTCTGTGAAAGTTGTTAAAAAAAAGAGGGTTCCGAATTTTAGCAAGCAAAAAAATAGGCAAAAGTTCAACACACTTTAAATCAGTCGGGTGCATCTGTGACACACCGGTAGGGGATCATCGTGATGAATCACAATACTTCCTCCGACCCCACCTCTGCAACTGCTTTCTCGCGATTTGGGGCCTTAAGGGGAAATCCCCCCCTCACCGCTCCGCCTCGACAGTCATAGATAAGGGGACAAATTTAGTATCCAGATTCATCCAGATGCGTCCAGTCAATGTCCTCGTTTCGATCGAATGGATGCCATGGGCGTAGTGTGGCGTGGTCCTTCATCGGGGTTGGTATGAATATGTCCGGCCTGTTTGGTCTGGGCCCCTCGTCCCACATTACATTGAGCACACACAACACATCGTGAACAATTTTTTTTAGAGTACTTCGAGAACCCTTTTGTGAACCAATGTTGTTGTAGGGCATTGTCCATCCCTCCTTTTGACACGTGGTCTCGCCCATGTGTAAATTTAGCGTAATATGGAAATAACCATGCTGGTAGGCAAGGTTTCCCACCCGGGGCCCTCCACACTCCCTCCTTTTTAACGCACCCCCTGTTCCTTAAGGTCAATCCTAGGGGAACAAACAGCAGACACAATAGCAAAGCAATCATGTGGTTCGCCATCTCCTTCAATCGGAAGCAAAGTAGATGGATTAAGGACATCGCTCAGTGGACTCTCCAGGGTGCTGTAATCTAGAATGAATTGCCTGCAGTAGGATGTTATTCCAAGAAAACTGAGCTGATTTGTTTTACTGTGATGGGCTTAGGTATCTGCTGAATAGCAGTCACACGTGTTGATGTGAGTGTTTTCTCCCCCGGGGACAGAGAGTGACCCAGGAAGATTACCTTCTCCTTGCACCACTGGAGTTTCTTTCTGCTGACCTTGTGTCCTTTGTCATGCAAGTGGCACAAGAGGGCCACCGTGTCTGCTTTGCATGCCTGCTCAGAGGGTGAACATAACAGCAGGTCATCAACATACTGTAAAACCATGCTCTCAAATGGAAGTTCTATATCTTCCAAGTCTGCCTGAAGGGCAGCATTGTAAATGGTTGGGGACTCACAGTACCCTTGGGGAAGTCTGGTCCAGGTGAAAGTCTTTCCTTCAAAGGTGAAAGCAAACCAGAACTGGCTGTCTGGGTGTACCGGTACAGAAATGAATGCATTAGTCAGATTGATCACAGAAAAACGGTTTGTATTGTCTGGTATTTGAGAAAGTATGGTGTAAGGATTAGGTACCACTGGCACCCGTGGATGCACTGCTGCATTTACTGCCTTCAAATCCTGTACAAACCTCGTCTGCTGGCTCACCTTCTGGCCTGATCTTCTTCACTGGGAAGATCGGTGTTCTCACTGGTGAGTTGTCACATGGTCTAATCACTCCTGCATCTAGTAGTGACCTGAACACCGGTGTAATCCCTTCTATCGCTTCTCTCTTCAACGGATACTGATGTGCGCATGGTCGATAATCTGATTTCGGAACCACCTCCACGGGTTGCACACTTTTAATCAGTCCCACATCATATTTCCCCTTAGCCCAAAGTGATGCGGGCAAATTCTGTAGCTCAGGAATTTCTTCCTGTGCTGCAGACATCATCAAACTGTCACATGAATCATATCCCTTGTCCCTACTAAACAAAATGTCGTGTTTCCCCCACACAAATGCATAAAGGGTCTGTTTGAAAAACCTCTCCCCGTGTACTTCTGTCGTGTACACATTTCCCTCCCCTGTGGCCGTCCATCCCTCAGCCTCTCTGCATTTAGCCACCCAGGGGCCCAAATCCCTCCACTAGTCGTCTCGTCCTATGGGGAGGGACACGTGGGGGAATGATCCTGGGACATCAAAAGGAAAAAGATTTTCACTGCACCACGTCGGCCGCTCCAACCTATGAATGAATTGTTTTTATGTGATCAATAGATGGTCTGGGTTGGTTTAAGTCCACTTCTGCTGCACACCGTGCTCCTGACCAATAGATGTTTTTGATCTGTAACCTCTCTGCCTGACCAAACCACTTTTCCTCATATCGCTCATCTCGCCCTTCCGATATGTATGTGGTGCAGTGTAGTTCTTGTGGATGCATGTGTTGGGCCCCTGGGATCGCTCTGTCCTTAGCCATGTCTACTAACTGCTGATTAACTGCCCCTACCACCGTAGGGATCAAACCATAGAAGTAAACGTACTTAGGGATATCAGGGTCACATTTAACAATTGCATGCGTTATTGGTTCGGGTTTTGACACCACCACACCATTCGGAGTGGATTCTATCCGCAACCCCAACCGACACATAAGGTCTCTTCCCAACAGATTTAATGGCACACATGTTGAATAAAGAAATTAATGTTTGAGCGAGGTGCCATCGGCGTCAACACACCTCAGTGGGACTGTGAATGGCTCACCATTCGCTTGGTTACTTTAACATTAGAAAAATGCTTTTTCTGTATAGCCGAATGTGTGGCGCCTGAGTCCACAAGAAACTCTGTCTCTGCTCCTTCTATTGTCAATGTTATCAGGGGAAGAGAACGTCATGGTGTTAGTTCTAAGTATGCATATGTCGCTGGCGGGGGATTTTTATGTTCAAAATGTGCAATCGCTTGTGAAATGTGTGAATGTGTGTCTGGTGCGGTACTTTCCTTGTGCCGTCTCCTACTCTCGTCCGGGCCTGGATTCGCCGTCACCACCAGACTCACCACCTTTCCTCCTTCCCCGTCTAGTCAATCCTGGTGAGGTCTCTGGTACTCCCTCCACTGGTCCCTACGGCGATTGCCATTTCTGTGGTCAGGCTCAGGGCACTCTCTAGCCCAGTGTCCAATTTTATTTTTTTTGGAATGGTCGTGGGGGGTCTCTGTTCCTTCTGTCTCTGCTTCTCCCATGACTTTGGGCAGCCCCCCCGGTACATGGTGAGAGCGGCGTTGTGTAGGTCGAGGTCTCGCATCTCCCCCGCTCTCCTTCTGTTCTCTGCCCCTCTCTCTCTCTCCTCTTTTGCTCTCAGCTCGTAATGGGCTGCATTTCGAACAAGCTCAGAAAGACGTGCATCCTCATATATCCTCAAATGAGTCTCTTATCTTATCGGTGGTACCTTTGTGCAGGCCTTGCAGGAAGTACAATTTCATGTGGTTCTCCCAAAGGCCTGGTTCGTCGTTTGCAGGCCTCACCATGTCGCTGTTCTCGTTGAAGGTTTGGGTCAGCCGGGTAAGGAAGGTGTAACAGCCCTCACCTTCTGCTTGTTTGATAGTTCCTAGCTTATTAAGGTTAGTATTGACCGGATAGGCCCTCTCGAGTGCCACCCCAAGGGCATCCATCTGCTGACAGTATGGCTGGTTACGGGCGCCATCGTAGGTGAGGTCGATCAGTCGGAGCTCTGCGTGCTCAGCTGGTAGAGCCTGCTCGATTCTCCCAATGTCTGCACCTAGATGGATTGCAAGCAGACGTAGGAGCTCACCTATGGTAGGCCTCACCTCCCGCACCAGGGATAGGGGTTTGTTGTAGAATGCTCGTCCACCTCCTTCCCATGGCATGTGAGTGGCTCCACCATAGCCTTCATTTCTTTGTGGGACCAGGCCCGAAATACCAGCATCGGTATCTCATGGCCCGCAACATCCACCAAGGGGCAGCTAACCACCTCTTCGTCGCTGCTGTCATCAGAGGTCTGGTCCCTCGTGACTGACCCGGTAGTTGGTTTATTACCCGGCCTCTTTGCCCTGGCCGGATCCCTCTTGGTCTTCTTCAGCTTGTCCTTGAGGGCCATCAGCTCCTTTTGCATGGTCTGCTGCTTGTCGTCAGAGTCCTGCAGCTCCTTGCGGAGGCCCTTGAGCTCCGAGGTGTGGGACACACTGACCATCTCATCCACCCTTCCCATCGCCTCCTCGTTTGCTGCTTGTCGGCCCCTCGTGGGGCCCTGACCCATTGCCAGGTTTGTTGTGGATGTGTAGGCGGATGTGTAGGCCGGACAATCCGGGTGTCGGATGTCATCGAGGTTGGGGTAGAGCGGAGCTATGGGGATGCTGTCGTTATGTTGTTCTTCTTTGACTATTGAATCAGGCACTGGAGCGGGTGCCAGAACTGGTTCTGGGACGTGCAGAAGGTGGTGGGGTGGTGCGGCGTCCAGGTCTGCATCTATTTTAACAAAACTAGACAAAGGCAGGTTAGGTCCCTCCCGCTGCGCTAACTGCGCTGCCCGCCTGTTTCCCTCAGCACACCACAGAGAATACATTTCCCAATCTCCTTGATATCTACCTTTCTTATTCTTAGCGGTTGCAGTGTTTTTTTGCTTGTTTCTAATGTCCTTCTCTAATTGACACAAGTGTGTTACGTTTAAGCTTCCAATAGGCCAACCCAGACTCTCCCAAACTGCGACGGAGCGTACTACCTCCGGACCATATGCTTTTTCCATGATGATGCAATTCAAATGAGAACGGGTCGGAGTCTTTGTACTTTGATGTTGTCCCATGATCACAATCAACAATTGTGATTTGATGGAGAATTAAGTTGTTGTAGATGGAGCAGATTTTTGTATATATTCGAATACTGTTGATGGATGATGGATATTTGTTTAAGATTTTCTGACATAAAAGTGTTGACATTTCTACATTGCTAGAATATATTATATATATAATTATAGATAATCCCATATACATTAATCATGTATAATAATATATATATCAACACAAACTTTAAATAATAGTCATTGTAACTTCAACTGATGTATTTTGTGGTGAGAACAAAACATAATCATATGTCACTAGTGCACCACGGAGAATGTCCTAATCCATGCAACCACACAGTGCAAGCGGGTAGCTACATAGGATACACTCTCCAGTGGGCTAGCTACCATACCGATCTCCAATATCACTCCAACAAGCAAGCACGGAGGCGGTGAATAAGAGTATAAAAATCTTTATTAAACACATAGGGGGTTCCCAATATAATTCATAAAATACAGTACTATTAAACCTATAAAACTACACTGTGCGTGGGGCTGCCTCTGGGACTACAGGCTAGGCTATAAGGGGCCCTGCGCCCGGTGGTCTCCCCACCCTGCTAGTTCCTCCCCCGCTATCCGGTTCCCCCCCCTCGTCAGGCGGTCCACTGCACACGTAGGGGTGACACTACAGACTGGCACACTACACACGTGGGGGTGACACTGCAACCAAGGAAAAAATAAGGGCTCTTAGCCAACTACACACGTGCCCTATTAATTCAGGGTGACCCTACAATCAGGCACACTACACACGTAGGGGTGACACTGCAACCAAGGAAAAATAAGCATGCGTGTTCTTAAAATGGGGGGGGGTACTGCTGATACTGGGGACGTGGCCCTATCTGGGCGGTAGGCCTATGGATCAAGCCCCCCTTCCCCTAACCCTGTCCCTAACACAGCTATACTAAGCTAACTACACTATGCGGCCTGTACCCCATAAACAGGGAACAAAGTGCCTAGGGCGCAACAGTGTTAGTCGTGGCCGATCGAGGGACTCCCACTGTCCGTCTCCTCGGATCGGCCAAAAAAAGGAAATGTCTCTGCTCCCCAGCTGCATAAAAACAAACCCCCAGTGGGGATACCTAGTGTCAGGCTAACCTGGCGCACTCTCAAGCGTCCTCTCCACTGGTGCGGTAAGCCCGCAACGACAGCTCACCCGTACTGCAACGTTTACGGTCGGCAGTGTGGCAACTGGTCGGTCCCCACAGGCTGCTATTCCCCGTGCGAGGCGTTGGCGATCCGCGGTTGGTCCAACCAGGCTGCTGTTCCCCGTGCAGGCGTTCGGCGTCGGCGATCCGCGGTCGGTCCAACCAGGCTGCTATTCCCCGTGTGGGCGTTCGGCGTCGGCGACCCGCGGTCGGTCCAACCAGGCTGCTGTTCCCCGTGCGAGGCGTCGGCGATCTGTGGTCCGTTCGACGTGTTGTCGTGGTTCGTTTATGGCTCGTTCTGCCGCGTACAACCACCCCCAAGCTCTCTTTTAGTCCCGGCTCCGGACGTCATAATTGCCACCTGGCTTGGAGCTCATCAGCTGATCAGGGGCACCTGGCGTTGCGTACGCTGCCCTGCCCTCAGAGCTGCCACTCAGCGCAGCCGCCGTCATCAGCCCCAGGTCGCCATCTCCTGGTCGGTTTGCTCAATCACCTCCTCTGAAACGCAAAAGGCACACACACCAAACACGCGACTCATATTTAAATTTTCAGGAAAATCCACAATGAAATTACAGATTCATGTTATCCTCCTTCTGTATGTTGGTGAGTTAAGAAGTGATTATATTTAACTGAATTTACATTTCATATTATCAATAGATATGTCTATGATTGAATGTTAAGGAAATGTTTCTTAAAACCCAAAATAGGATTTGAACATACCAAATCTACAACTACATTTGCATCTACATCCACATCTGGCCCGAAAACCACCACAGCTGGCCTGATAATAACCACAGCTGGCTCAAAAACCACTACAGCTGGACTGACAACCACAGCTGGTCTGACGACAACCACAGCTGGCCTAACAACAACTACATTTGGACCGATAACAACCACAGCTGGACAGATAACAACCACACCTAACCCAACAACAACCACAGCTGGTGCAATTACAAAAAACACAAATGTTCTTTTAACGACCGAATCTACAACTACATTAGCATCTACATCCACATCTGGTCCGAAAACCACCACAGCTGGCCTGATAATAACCACAGCTGGCTCAAAAACCACTACAGCTGGACTGACAACCACAGCTGGTCTGACGACAATCACAGATGGCCTAACGACAACTACATTTGAACCGATAACAACAACAGTCGGACAGAAAACAACTACAGCTGGCCAAACAAAAACGACAGTTGTACCTGCAACAACAACGGCTGGCCTAACAACCACCATAGCAGGCCCGACAACAACCACAATGGGCCCAACAACCACTTCAGTTGGACAGTCAACAACTACAGTTGGCTCGACAACAACCAGACCTGGCCCAACAACAACCACAAGTGGACAGACAACAACAACAGCTGGCACAACAACAACTACATTTGGACCTACAACAACTACTGCGGGCCCAACAACCACCACAGCTGGCCCAACAACATCAACAGCTGGCCTTACAACAATCACAGCTGGTCCGACAAGAACCACAGCTTAACCAACCACAGCTGGCCGGACAACAACCACAGCTAGCCCATCAACTAACACAGCTGGCATGACGACGGCTGGTTGGCTGGTTCAACACCAACCACTTTTGGCCTGAAAACAACCACAGCTGGCCCGACTACATCAACAGCTGGACCAACAACAACCATAGACATTTTGTCAACGACAGCTGGTCAAACAACAACCACAGCTGCATCGACAACAACCACAGCTGGCCAAACAACAACAACAGTTGGACCTACAACAACCTCGGCTGGCACAACAACCACCACAATGAGCCCAAAAACCACCACAGGACAGAAAACAATTACAGTTGGCCCGACAACAACCACAGCTGGCCCAACAACGTCCACAGCTGGACCGAAAAACAACCACAGCTGGCCAAGCCATAGCTGGCAGGACTACAACAGCTGGCCCGACAACTACAAAAGCTTGCATGACTACATCAACAGCTGGTCCCACAACAACAACAGTTGGCAAAACAACAACCAAAGCTGGTTCAACAACAACAATTGCTGGTTCAACAACAACAAAGTTTGGCGAGAAAACAACAACAGCTGGCCTGACTACATCAATAGCTGGTCCAAAAACAACAGTTGGCCAAACAACAACCACAGCTGGCCTGACTACAACAACAACTGGCTTGACTACAACAGCTAGCCCTACAACAACAACAGATGGAATGACAAGCTGGTTCAACAACAACCATATTTGGCCTGAAAACAACCACAGCTGGCCCGACTACCACCACAATGAGCCCAATAACCACCACAGATGGACCGAAAAAACAACTACAGTTGGCCCGACAACAACCACAGCTGGCCCAATAACGTCCACAGCTGGACCATCAACAACCACAGCTAGCGCAACAACTATCACAGATGGCACGGCAACAACCATAGCTGGACCGACAACAACCACAGCTGGCACGACAACGACAGCTATTCCAACAACTCCACAGCTGGCCCGACGATAATAACATCTGGACCGACAACAACCACGACTGGACTGACAACAACCATAGCTGGACTGACTACAACAACAACTGGCCTGACAATAACAGCTGGCCAGACAACAACCACAATTGGCCCAACAACAACCACAGCTAGCCCAACAACTACCACAGATGGCCTGACCTTAACGACAGCTGGCACCACAACAACCACAATTTGCCCAACAACAACCACAGCTAGTCCAACAACTACCACAGATGGCCCGACCACAACCACAGCTGGCAAGACAACAACAGCTATCCACACTACCACAGCTGGAGAAACTACAACAGAAGCTGGCCCAACAACAACCACAGCTGGACAGATATCAACCGCAGCTGGTCAAACAACAACAACCACAGATGGCCCAACAACTACTACAGCTGGACCGACAACAACAGCTGGGCCGACAACAACCACAGTTGGACCTGCAACAACCACTGTGGGCCCAACAACCACCACAGCTGGACCGACAACAACCAGAGCTGGCCCAACCACATCTGGCATGACAAAAAAAACAGCTGGCCTGTCAACAACTGGCCTGACTACAACCACGGCTGGCCCAACAATAACCACCGCTGGTCGGACAACGACAGCTGGTCAAATAACAATTACAGTTGGAACTACAACAACCACAGCTGGCCCAACAACAACCACAGTTGGACCAACAACATTAACAATTGGACCAACAACAACCACAGCTGGAACAACAACAACCACAGCGGGACCAATAACAATCACAGCTGAACCACAACCATCACAGCATTGTCCTCTTCAGTTCAGAATCAATAGTTTTCTTGTTCTTACAGTAATTGCATTCACAACCAAGCTTTCATTTTAGTGTTTCATCACACACTTTTTATAATTACTTTTTTGTATTTATTATTATTATTATTATTAATTAATGTATCATTAATATATTTTTCCAATTGTTCACAGTATCTCTTGGTCTCCGAGACATGATATACTTATACAGTGTGATCAAGTAAATTTGACTTATCTTTTGAATATGATAATTGATTAAAATTGTACAGGCAGACACAACCTATCACATCTTGATTGGTCATATGTATTACAATGATACTACTTAACTGACATTTATTATTTATATAATTATATGTATTTATTCAATCTAAATATTTAAGCTATGTATGTTTTATGAAACCAAAGTCATGCATTATCTCAGGGGGGAGGGGGGGGTTACAAGTAACACAAGTAAAAATTTCGTATTTTTAGTATCAAAACTGTACTTCAAGTATCAAACTGTTCTTTTACTTTTTACTTGAGTATATTTTTGAGCCAGTAATGTACTTTTTACTGTGCTACATTAGCCATTGATATCCTTAAGGTCATGAGGGATTGTCACGTGAGAGCGAGGACGAGGACTTCGGAGGTGAACACAAATACACGACTCGATGACACGTATCAAAGTAAAAAGTCTTTACTGAAAAAAATGCAGTAATACAAAAATCCTCAAAAGCAAAAGACCTAATTACAAAAACCTGATGGTGGCATGACGTGGAAACATGACGCTTGTTTTTAAACATGAAACAAGTAAGAACTCTAACATGAAACAAGTACAAGTCTCAAAACGTGAAACAAGTACGAGTCTAACAAACAACGAAACAATATTTAATGAACTTGCGCCGAACAAAAGAAGACACTGCCTAATTAATTACAAGGAACATAACAGGTGGAAACAATGAGGTCCCAGGCAGCCAATAAGACGGGCAGGAAAACATGAGGGGGAAGATCACGGTGATGCGCTGCAGCTGCGGGGGAGAACCAACAAGGGGGCGTGGCTATCTGGACGAGGGCTGGGGAAACGGTGACATGAATGCGGGACTGATAGGGGGCGTGGCTACCTGGGCGATGGCTGTGAACGCGGGGAGGCAGAACTGCCAATCCTGACAGGGATAGATCCTTTATTTGTATCTATTGTAGAGCTGATGAATGGGAGTCGGAGGCGGCGTGTTTAGGGTACCTGCTACTGTCAAGCTAGCCAAAACAACAACAACACGGTACGCTCTCTAACAGGTCCGTGGTGCAACACACACTATATACAAACAGTGAATTATGTCCCATAATGTTCCACCACACAAACCCCCCCATAATTCACCCATACACAAAGTCTGTGCGGCGTGGAGGAACGACAGGCCGACCACCACGACTCCGGAGAATGGGAGCCGGGGAGGCGTCCTCTACAGGGGCGGCCACTGGGAGAGGTGGGACTGGAACCGCAGGCCCCAATTCGGTGACAGGGGTCAAGGCCGGGGGGCGACCCCGTCGTGGAGGCCGTGCCAGCACCACCGGCTGGTCCAAATCCAGCTGAGCAGCCTTCACCCGGTCCACCGAGACGTGCTCAGCCTTGCCACCCAGGTCGACCACAAAGTGCTTGCCCCCGTGTTCCAAAACCCGGAAAGGCCCGTCGTAAGGGGGCTGCAGGGGGCCTCTGTGAAAGTTGTTAAAAAAAAGAGGGTTCCGAATTTTAGCAAGCAAAAAAATAGGCAAAAGTTCAACACACTTTAAATCAGTCGGGTGCATCTGTGACACACCGGTAGGGGATCATCGTGATGAATCACAATACTTCCTCCGACCCCACCTCTGCAACTGCTTTCTCGCGATTTGGGGCCTTAAGGGGAAATCCCCCCCTCACCGCTCCGCCTCGACAGTCATAGATAAGGGGACAAATTTAGTATCCAGATTCATCCAGATGCGTCCAGTCAATGTCCTCGTTTCGATCGAATGGATGCCATGGGCGTAGTGTGGCGTGGTCCTTCATCGGGGTTGGTATGAATATGTCCGGCCTGTTTGGTCTGGGCCCCTCGTCCCACATTACATTGAGCACACACAACACATCGTGAACAATTTTTTTTAGAGTACTTCGAGAACCCTTTTGTGAACCAATGTTGTTGTAGGGCATTGTCCATCCCTCCTTTTGACACGTGGTCTCGCCCATGTGTAAATTTAGCGTAATATGGAAATAACCATGCTGGTAGGCAAGGTTTCCCACCCGGGGCCCTCCACACTCCCTCCTTTTTAACGCACCCCCTGTTCCTTAAGGTCAATCCTAGGGGAACAAACAGCAGACACAATAGCAAAGCAATCATGTGGTTCGCCATCTCCTTCAATCGGAAGCAAAGTAGATGGATTAAGGACATCGCTCAGTGGACTCTCCAGGGTGCTGTAATCTAGAATGAATTGCCTGCAGTAGGATGTTATTCCAAGAAAACTGAGCTGATTTGTTTTACTGTGATGGGCTTAGGTATCTGCTGAATAGCAGTCACACGTGTTGATGTGAGTGTTTTCTCCCCCGGGGACAGAGAGTGACCCAGGAAGATTACCTTCTCCTTGCACCACTGGAGTTTCTTTCTGCTGACCTTGTGTCCTTTGTCATGCAAGTGGCACAAGAGGGCCACCGTGTCTGCTTTGCATGCCTGCTCAGAGGGTGAACATAACAGCAGGTCATCAACATACTGTAAAACCATGCTCTCAAATGGAAGTTCTATATCTTCCAAGTCTGCCTGAAGGGCAGCATTGTAAATGGTTGGGGACTCACAGTACCCTTGGGGAAGTCTGGTCCAGGTGAAAGTCTTTCCTTCAAAGGTGAAAGCAAACCAGAACTGGCTGTCTGGGTGTACCGGTACAGAAATGAATGCATTAGTCAGATTGATCACAGAAAAACGGTTTGTATTGTCTGGTATTTGAGAAAGTATGGTGTAAGGATTAGGTACCACTGGCACCCGTGGATGCACTGCTGCATTTACTGCCTTCAAATCCTGTACAAACCTCGTCTGCTGGCTCACCTTCTGGCCTGATCTTCTTCACTGGGAAGATCGGTGTTCTCACTGGTGAGTTGTCACATGGTCTAATCACTCCTGCATCTAGTAGTGACCTGAACACCGGTGTAATCCCTTCTATCGCTTCTCTCTTCAACGGATACTGATGTGCGCATGGTCGATAATCTGATTTCGGAACCACCTCCACGGGTTGCACACTTTTAATCAGTCCCACATCATATTTCCCCTTAGCCCAAAGTGATGCGGGCAAATTCTGTAGCTCAGGAATTTCTTCCTGTGCTGCAGACATCATCAAACTGTCACATGAATCATATCCCTTGTCCCTACTAAACAAAATGTCGTGTTTCCCCCACACAAATGCATAAAGGGTCTGTTTGAAAACCCTCTCCCCGTGTACTTCTGTCGTGTACACATTTCCCTCCCCTGTGGCCGTCCATCCCTCAGCCACTCTGCATTTAGCCACCCAGGGGCCCAAATCCCTCCACTAGTCGTCTCGTCCTATGGGGAGGGACACGTGGGGGAATGATCCTGGGACATCAAAAGGAAAAAGATTTTCACTGCACCACGTCGGCCGCTCCAACCTATGAATGAATTGTTTTTATGTGATCAATAGATGGTCTGGGTTGGTTTAAGTCCACTTCTGCTGCACACCGTGCTCCTGACCAATAGATGTTTTTGATCTGTAACCTCTCTGCCTGACCAAACCACTTTTCCTCATATCGCTCATCTCGCCCTTCCGATATGTATGTGGTGCAGTGTAGTTCTTGTGGATGCATGTGTTGGGCCCCTGGGATCGCTCTGTCCTTAGCCATGTCTACTAACTGCTGATTAACTGCCCCTACCACCGTAGGGATCAAACCATAGAAGTAAACGTACTTAGGGATATCAGGGTCACATTTAACAATTGCATGCGTTATTGGTTCGGGTTTTGACACCACCACACCATTCGGAGTGGATTCTATCCGCAACCCCAACCGACACATAAGGTCTCTTCCCAACAGATTTAATGGCACACATGTTGAATAAAGAAATTAATGTTTGAGCGAGGTGCCATCGGCGTCAACACACCTCAGTGGGACTGTGAATGGCTCACCATTCGCTTGGTTACTTTAACATTAGAAAAATGCTTTTTCTGTATAGCCGAATGTGTGGCGCCTGAGTCCACAAGAAACTCTGTCTCTGCTCCTTCTATTGTCAATGTTATCAGGGGAAGAGAACGTCATGGTGTTAGTTCTAAGTATGCATATGTCGCTGGCGGGGGATTTTTATGTTCAAAATGTGCAATCGCTTGTGAAATGTGTGAATGTGTGTCTGGTGCGGTACTTTCCTTGTGCCGTCTCCTACTCTCGTCCGGGCCTGGATTCGCCGTCACCACCAGACTCACCACCTTTCCTCCTTCCCCGTCTAGTCAATCCTGGTGAGGTCTCTGGTACTCCCTCCACTGGTCCCTACGGCGATTGCCATTTCTGTGGTCAGGCTCAGGGCACTCTCTAGCCCAGTGTCCAATTTTATTTTTTTTGGAATGGTCGTGGGGGGTCTCTGTTCCTTCTGTCTCTGCTTCTCCCATGACTTTGGGCAGCCCCCCCGGTACATGGTGAGAGCGGCGTTGTGTAGGTCGAGGTCTCGCATCTCCCCCGCTCTCCTTCTGTTCTCTGCCCCTCTCTCTCTCTCCTCTTTTGCTCTCAGCTCGTAATGGGCTGCATTTCGAACAAGCTCAGAAAGACGTGCATCCTCATATATCCTCAAATGAGTCTCTTATCTTATCGGTGGTACCTTTGTGCAGGCCTTGCAGGAAGTACAATTTCATGTGGTTCTCCCAAAGGCCTGGTTCGTCGTTTGCAGGCCTCACCATGTCGCTGTTCTCGTTGAAGGTTTGGGTCAGCCGGGTAAGGAAGGTGTAACAGCCCTCACCTTCTGCTTGTTTGATAGTTCCTAGCTTATTAAGGTTAGTATTGACCGGATAGGCCCTCTCGAGTGCCACCCCAAGGGCATCCATCTGCTGACAGTATGGCTGGTTACGGGCGCCATCGTAGGTGAGGTCGATCAGTCGGAGCTCTGCGTGCTCAGCTGGTAGAGCCTGCTCGATTCTCCCAATGTCTGCACCTAGATGGATTGCAAGCAGACGTAGGAGCTCACCTATGGTAGGCCTCACCTCCCGCACCAGGGATAGGGGTTTGTTGTAGAATGCTCGTCCACCTCCTTCCCATGGCATGTGAGTGGCTCCACCATAGCCTTCATTTCTTTGTGGGACCAGGCCCGAAATACCAGCATCGGTATCTCATGGCCCGCAACATCCACCAAGGGGCAGCTAACCACCTCTTCGTCGCTGCTGTCATCAGAGGTCTGGTCCCTCGTGACTGACCCGGTAGTTGGTTTATTACCCGGCCTCTTTGCCCTGGCCGGATCCCTCTTGGTCTTCTTCAGCTTGTCCTTGAGGGCCATCAGCTCCTTTTGCATGGTCTGCTGCTTGTCGTCAGAGTCCTGCAGCTCCTTGCGGAGGCCCTTGAGCTCCGAGGTGTGGGACACACTGACCATCTCATCCACCCTTCCCATCGCCTCCTCGTTTGCTGCTTGTCGGCCCCTCGTGGGGCCCTGACCCATTGCCAGGTTTGTTGTGGATGTGTAGGCGGATGTGTAGGCCGGACAATCCGGGTGTCGGATGTCATCGAGGTTGGGGTAGAGCGGAGCTATGGGGATGCTGTCGTTATGTTGTTCTTCTTTGACTATTGAATCAGGCACTGGAGCGGGTGCCAGAACTGGTTCTGGGACGTGCAGAAGGTGGTGGGGTGGTGCGGCGTCCAGGTCTGCATCTATTTTAACAAAACTAGACAAAGGCAGGTTAGGTCCCTCCCGCTGCGCTAACTGCGCTGCCCGCCTGTTTCCCTCAGCACACCACAGAGAATACATTTCCCAATCTCCTTGATATCTACCTTTCTTATTCTTAGCGGTTGCAGTGTTTTTTTGCTTGTTTCTAATGTCCTTCTCTAATTGACACAAGTGTGTTACGTTTAAGCTTCCAATAGGCCAACCCAGACTCTCCCAAACTGCGACGGAGCGTACTACCTCCGGACCATATGCTTTTTCCATGATGATGCAATTCAAATGAGAACGGGTCGGAGTCTTTGTACTTTGATGTTGTCCCATGATCACAATCAACAATTGTGATTTGATGGAGAATTAAGTTGTTGTAGATGGAGCAGATTTTTGTATATATTCGAATACTGTTGATGGATGATGGATATTTGTTTAAGATTTTCTGACATAAAAGTGTTGACATTTCTACATTGCTAGAATATATTATATATATAATTATAGATAATCCCATATACATTAATCATGTATAATAATATATATATCAACACAAACTTTAAATAATAGTCATTGTAACTTCAACTGATGTATTTTGTGGTGAGAACAAAACATAATCATATGTCACTAGTGCACCACGGAGAATGTCCTAATCCATGCAACCACACAGTGCAAGCGGGTAGCTACATAGGATACACTCTCCAGTGGGCTAGCTACCATACCGATCTCCAATATCACTCCAACAAGCAAGCACGGAGGCGGTGAATAAGAGTATAAAAATCTTTATTAAACACATAGGGGGTTCCCAATATAATTCATAAAATACAGTACTATTAAACCTATAAAACTACACTGTGCGTGGGGCTGCCTCTGGGACTACAGGCTAGGCTATAAGGGGCCCTGCGCCCGGTGGTCTCCCCACCCTGCTAGTTCCTCCCCCGCTATCCGGTTCCCCCCCCTCGTCAGGCGGTCCACTGCACACGTAGGGGTGACACTACAGACTGGCACACTACACACGTGGGGGTGACACTGCAACCAAGGAAAAAATAAGGGCTCTTAGCCAACTACACACGTGCCCTATTAATTCAGGGTGACCCTACAATCAGGCACACTACACACGTAGGGGTGACACTGCAACCAAGGAAAAATAAGCATGCGTGTTCTTAAAATGGGGGGGGGTACTGCTGATACTGGGGACGTGGCCCTATCTGGGCGGTAGGCCTATGGATCAAGCCCCCCTTCCCCTAACCCTGTCCCTAACACAGCTATACTAAGCTAACTACACTATGCGGCCTGTACCCCATAAACAGGGAACGAAGTGCCTAGGGCGCAACAGTGTTAGTCGTGGCCGATCGAGGGACTCCCACTGTCCGTCTCCTCGGATCGGCCAAAAAAAGGAAATGTCTCTGCTCCCCAGCTGCGTAAAAACAAACCCCCAGTGGGGATACCTAGTGTCAGGCTAACCTGGCGCACTCTCAAGCGTCCTCTCCACTGGTACGGTAAGCCCGCAACGACAGCTCACCCGTACTGCAACGTTTACGGTCGGCAGTGTGGCAACTGGTCGGTCCCCACAGGCTGCTATTCCCCGTGCGAGGCGTTGGCGATCCGCGGTTGGTCCAACCAGGCTGCTGTTCCCCGTGCAGGCGTTCGGCGTCGGCGATCCGCGGTCGGTCCAGCCAGGCTGCTATTCCCCGTGTGGGCGTTCGGCGTCGGCGACCCGCGGTCGGTCCAACCAGGCTGCTGTTCCCCGTGCGAGGCGTCGGCGATCCGTGGTCCGTTCGACATGTTGTCGTGGTTCGTTTCTGGCTCGTTCTGCCGCGTACAACCACCCCCAAGCTCTCTTTTAGTCCCGGCTCCGGACGTCATAATTGCCACCTGGCTTGGAGCTCATCAGCTGATCAGGGGCACCTGGCGTTGCGTACGCTGCCCTGCCCTCAGAGCTGCCACTCAGCGCAGCCGCCGTCATCAGCCCCAGGTCGCCATCTCCTGGTCGGTTTGCTCAATCACCTCCTCTGAAACGCAAAAGGCACACACACCAAACACGCGACTCATATTTAAATTTTCAGGAAAATCCACAATGAAATTACAGATTCATGTTATCCTCCTTCTGTATGTTGGTGAGTTAAGAAGTGATTATATTTAACTGAAATTACATTTCATATTATAAATAGATATGTCTATGATTGAATGTTAAGGAAATGTTTCTTAAAACCCAAAATAGGATTTGAACATACCAAATCTACAACTACATTTGCATCTACATCCACATCTGGCCCGAAAACCACCACAGCTGGCCTGATAATAACCACAGCTGGCTCAAAAACCACTACAGCTGGACTGACAACCACAGCTGGTCTGACGACAACCACAGCTGGCCTAACAACAACTACATTTGGACCGATAACAACCACAGCTGGACAGATAACAACCACACCTAACCCAACAACAACCACAGCTGGTGCAATTACAAAAAACACAAATGTTCTTTTAACGACCGAATCTACAACTACATTAGCATCTACATCCACATCTGGTCCGAAAACCACCACAGCTGGCCTGATAATAACCACAGCTGGCTCAAAAACCACTACAGCTGGACTGACAACCACAGCTGGTCTGACGACAATCACAGATGGCCTAACGACAACTACATTTGAACCGATAACAACAACAGTCGGACAGAAAACAACTACAGCTGGCCAAACAAAAACGACAGTTGTACCTGCAACAACAACGGCTGGCCTAACAACCACCATAGCAGGCCCGACAACAACCACAATGGGCCCAACAACCACTACAGTTGGACAGTCAACAACTACAGTTGGCTCGACAACAACCAGACCTGGCCCAACAACAACCACAAGTGGACAGACAACAACAACAGCTGGCACAACAACAACTACATTTGGACCTACAACAACTACTGCGGGCCCAACAACCACCACAGCTGGCCCAACAACATCAACAGCTGGCCTTACAACAATCACAGCTGGTCCGACAAGAACCACAGCTTAACCAACCACAGCTGGCCGGACAACAACCACAGCTAGCCCATCAACTAACACAGCTGGCATGACGACGGCTGGTTGGCTGGTTCAACACCAACCACTTTTGGCCTGAAAACAACCACAGCTGGCCCGACTACATCAACAGCTGGACCAACAACAACCATAGACATTTTGTCAACGACAGCTGGTCAAACAACAACCACAGCTGCATCGACAACAACCACAGCTGGCCAAACAACAACAACAGTTGGACCTACAACAACCTCGGCTGGCACAACAACCACCACAATGAGCCCAAAAACCACCACAGGACAGAAAACAATTACAGTTGGCCCGACAACAACCACAGCTGGCCCAACAACGTCCACAGCTGGACCGAAAAACAACCACAGCTGGCCAAACCATAGCTGGCAGGACTACAACAGCTGGCCCGACAACTACAAAAGCTTGCATGACTACATCAACAGCTGGTCCCACAACAACAATAGTTGGCAAAACAACAACCAAAGCTGGTTCAACAACAACAATTGCTGGTTCAACAACAACAAAGTTTGGCGAGAAAACAACAACAGCTGGCCTGACTACATCAATAGCTGGTCCAACAACAACAGTTGGCCAAAGAACAACCACAGCTGGCCTGACTACAACAACAACTGGCTTGACTACAACAGCTAGCCCTACAACTACAACAGCTGGAATGACAAGCTGGTTCAACAACAACCATATTTGGCCTGAAAACAACCACAGCTGGCCCGACTACCACCACAATGAGCCCAATAACCACCACAGATGGACCGAAAAAACTACAATGGCCCGACAACTACAACAGCTGGCATGACTACATCAACAGCTGGTCCCACAACAACAACATTTGGCAAAACAACAACCACAGCTGGCCTGACAAAAACAACAACTGGCCTGACTCCAACAGCTGGCCAGACAACATCCAGAGCTAGCCCAACAACTACCACAGCTGGCTCAACAATGACTTCAGCTGGACCGACAACAGCGAAACCTGGCCGGTTCACAGCCAGCCTGACTACGACAGCTGGGTCGACAAACACAAAAGCTGGACCGACAAAAACCAAAGACATTCTGTCAACGACAGCTGGTCAAAAAACAACCTAAGTTGGACCTACAACAACCACGGCTGGCCCAACAACCACCACAGCTGGCCCAACAACGACTTCAGCTGGACCGACAACAACCACAGCTGGCCTGACTACATCAAAAGCTCGACCAACACCAACCACAGACGTTTTTTCAACGACAGCTGGTCAAACAACAACCAAGTCAAGTCAAGTCAGGTCATGTTTATTGTCACTTCACAGTTAACACAAGTATAAAGCAGTGGTGTGAAAATCTTATGTGCAATACCCGACAACAGACAGCAGTTATAAAAATGAGATAGAAATAGATAAAAATAGAATAAAAATAGAAAAGAATAAAGTAAAAAAATAAAAATACAATTTATAAAATGCAATATATCGGCACAGAAAAAGAGCAATATGTATATATAAATCAATGTAATAAAATATACATTGTTATATGCTATACGCCCTTGTTCAGCAGCCTGATGGCCTGACTGTGGAAGCTATCTCGGAGTCTATTTGTACGGCACTTGATACTGCGGTATCGCCTGCCTGACGGTAAAAGTGAATACAGTTTGTGGCTGGGGTGGGCAAAGTCTTTTATGATGCGTTTGGCCTTGGCCACGCAACGCTGGTTGTATATATCCAGGAGGGAGGGGAGCTCACCTCCAACAATATACTGGGCCGTCCACACCACCCTTTGAAGCACTCTGCACTCGAGTGCGGTGCAGTTCCCGTACCAGGCGGTGATACACCCTGTAAGAACACTCTCGATGGTGCCGTTATAGAATGTTCTCAGGATGCGGGGGCCCATGCTGAAATTCTTCAGACGCCTGAGGAAATGCAGGCGTTGTTGGGCCCTTTTCACCACATGTGTGGTGTGCGTGGACCATGTGAGGTCCTCGGAGATGTGCACGCCGAGGAACTTGAAGCTGCTGACCCTCTCTACTGCAACACCGTCGATGGAGATAGGGCTGTGCTCTCCCCTCTGCTTCCTGAAGTCTTCCTTGGTCTTCTTGACGTTGAGGGCGAGGCTGTTCTCCTGGCACCACTGCTCCAGCGATCCGACCTCCTCCCTGTAGGCTGTCTCGTCGTCGCCGGCGATCAGGCCCATCACTGTCGTGTCATCAGCAAACTTGATGATGACGTTGGAGCTGTGCATAGCCATGCAGTCGTGGGTGTAGAGGGAGTAGAGGAGAGGGCTCAGCACGCATCCCTGGGGGGCTCCCGTGTTGAGGGTCAGTGGCTCTGAGGTGGTGCTGCCCATCCTCACCACCTGGCGGCGGTCCGACAGGAGGTCCAGTATCCAGCTGCACGTGGAAGGGGGCACGCCTAGACCTCTAAGCTTGGTGTCGAGCTTGGCAGGAACTATCGTGTAACGCTGAGCTGTAGTCCACAAACAGCATTCGCACATAACAGTTCTTTCCCTCCAGGTGGGAAAGGGCAGAGTGGAGGGCCATGGCAATTGTGTCGTCCGTGGATCTGTTTTGACGATATGCAAATTGCCATGGGTCCAGCGTGGCAGGTAACATGGAGCAAATAAAGTCCTTGACCAACCTCTCGAAGCATTTGCTGACAATCGAGGTGAGGGCTACAGGTCTATAGTCATTCAGGCATGTTACCTTGGGTTGTTTAGGGACAGGCACGATGGTGGACATCTTGAAGACCACGGGAACAACAGCCTGGGACAGGGAGAGGTTGAACATGTCTGCAAAGACTCCTGCCAACTGGTCTGCGCATGCTCTGAGGACGCGGCCCGGGATGTCGTCGGGGCCTGACGCCTTACGGATCAGCCGCTTGAAGGTGCCTCCGAGATGTTCAGCAGGCTGGTCTCCTCAGGCGGCGCTGGCTTCAGTGGGCTGCCGTTCACGTCGAACCGAGCAAAAAAAGTATTTAGCTCTCCTGGGAGGGAGGTAGAGGAGTTCTCTACACAACTGGTTCTCCCTCTGAAGTTCGTTATCGTCTGTAGCCCCTGCCACATACCCCTCGCGTCGTGGCTCTTGAATTTCTCTTCCACTCTGTCCTATACTCCCGCTTGGCAGTGACGATGGTCTTACGGAGGTCGTAGCGGACTCTCGTATATTCCTCCATATTCCCGGAGCGGCATTACGCGCATGTAGGGCAGCGCGAACATCGCCGTTAATCCACGGTTTCTGGTTGGGATATATCCGAACCGACTTGGTCGGAACAATGTCATCTATGCACTTCTTGATGAACCCGGTGACCGACGACGCGTACTCGTTGATGTTATTGTCCAAGGCAACGCGGAACATGTGCCAGTCAGCGCGATCAAAACAATCCTGCAGCATAGAGTCCGATTGGTCCGACCAGCATTGGACCTCCCTCACAGCGATCGGTTGCTGCTTCAGTCTCTGCCTATAGGCGGGGAGTAGCTGGATAGAGCGGTGGTCTATCCACCGAACGGTGGGTGGAGGAGGGCCTTGTAGCCATCACGGAAGGGGGTGTAGCAGTGGTCGAGGATCCGCTCGCCCCGTGTGTTGCTCGTTATGTGTTGGTAGAACTTCGGGAGAACCTTCTTCAGGTTCGCCTTGTTGAAGTCCCCTGCCACGATGAGAGCAGCCTCGGGGTGTGCCGACTCCTGTTCGCTGATAGCCCCATACAGTTCCTTCAGCGCTGTGTCCATGTTGGCTTGTGGGGGAATGTAAACAGCGGTCACGGTTACCGCTGTAAACTCCCGAGGTAGCCAGTATGGACAGCACATAAGTATCAGGTACTCCAGGTCCGGGGAACAGAAAGACCAAGATCAATTTATCATGAGACATACCCCCCCTCCGCGATCTTTACCGGAGAGAGCCTTTGTTCTGTCCGCCCGGTGGACGGAAAATCCCGTTGGCTCGATAGCTGCGTCGTAACCCCCTCCGACATCCATGTCTCCGTAAGGCAGATGATACAGTTGTCCTTAGTTTCCCGGTGGAATTGAATACGAGCCTGTAGCTCGCTTAACTTATTGTCCAGAGACTGTAAATAAGCCAGTAGAATGGTGGGTAGTGGGGGGCGATCGGATCGACATCTCAGCCTGATGAGCTCATGCCGGCTCGCTTCCCTCGCTTCTTCCTGGGAGCTTGCGTTTAATCGTGCCCAACATTAACGTGCTGCTAACTTCCTGAACAAAGATAGTTGCGATAAAAATAATAAATAACAAAAAACTGCATCGTCGTGCGGGAGCTTGCGACATGGCAGCCATCTTGTACGGCGCCATACTCCATACAATACTTGTGAATACATGTTTTGCAATTTTAATATTGAATACTGGACAATACTGAATACTATATATATATATATATATATATATATATATATATATATGGCCTGACAACAACCACAGCTGGTCCGAGAACCACCACAGTTGGCTCCACAACAATCACAGCTGCTCCAAAAACAACAGCTGGCCTTACTACAACTACAGCAAACACAAGAACAACCACGGCTGCTCTAACAACCACAGCTGGCCCAACAACAACAACAGCTGGCCCAACAACAACCACAGCTGGCCCGACCACAACAGCTGTTCTGACAACAACTGGCCTCACAACAACCACAGCTCGCCCAACAACCAAATCTGGCCTCACAACAATAATAGCTGGCCTGACAAAAACTACACATGGCCCCACAACAACCAAAACTGGAACGACAACCACAGCTGACCCGACAACTACTACAGTTGGCCCGATAATATTCAGTATTCATCTGAGTTATTTATTAATATATTATTACTGCCAATTTGCACTATACGTATTGTTGTGTATTGTATATACCTACGTATTACTGTAATTATACTGTAAATTGTGCTATTCATCTTCATCTATCAATACATTTAGATTTCATTTAGAGTTATTTAATTATATTTTTGTTTATACTAGTTTTATTTAGTTAGTTGTTGTTTTTAGTTTTTTAGCTTAGGTATTAGTATTTTGTGTGTGCATTTATTCCCCATGTGTCAACTGTTGCACCTTAATTTCCCTCGGGATTAATAAAGTAATCTGAATCTGAATGAATCTGAATAACAACCACAGCTGGACCTACAACCACCACAGCTGGCACAACTACAACCACAGTTGGCATGACAACTACAGCTAGCCAAACAACAACCAGGGCTGGACTGACAACAACTACAGTTGGACAGAAAACAACCACAGCTGAACCGACAACAACCACATCTAGCCCAACAACAACCACAGCTGGCCCGGCAACCAGAGTTGGCCCCACAACAACAGCTTGCCCGACAACAACCACAGCGGGAATGTTAACCACAGCTGGCCCGACAACCACAGTTGGCCCCACAACAACCACAGGTGAACCAACAAAAACATGTGGCCCAACAGCTGGCCCGACAAAAAACACAGCTGGACGGAAAACAACCACAACAGGCCCAACAACCACAGCAGGCCCAACTACAAACACAGCTGGACCAACAACCATCACAGCATTGTCCTCTTCAGTTCAGAATCAATACAGTTTTCTTTTTCCTACAGTAATTGGATTCACAACCAAGCTTTTATTTTAGAGTTTCATTGCACACTGTTCATACTTATGTTTTAATATTTATTAAGTATTAATTGATGTATCATTAATTTATATTTCCAATTGTTCACAGTATCTCTGGGTCTCTGAGACCTGATATAACACCAATTATATGACAAGAATAGGATTATACGACAGAAAATACTGTTTTGCAATTTTAATATTGAATACTGGACAATACTGAATACTATATATATATATATATATATATATATGTATATATAGATATGATTGTGTCTCTTTTCCTGAGAGCAACTTCTGAAGCTCTGCAATTTACCTGGAATAAGACGTGTCTCATCTCCAGAGGGACATCTCTGGGGACGAGACAAGGAAAGCACTTAAACTAATAAACTACAAACTATGGATTCCATGCACGCCATCCTTATGAATGACCTGGACGTTATATGAGCTCAATAGGTCAGACTTAACACACCTTCTACCTACTGAATGCTTTGGGCCACTGACAGGCTGCGTCCCGTTGTTCCCATGCACGCCTCTAGATGGCACCCTCTCCAGCTCAATGGCTTTCATTTCATATACCTAGACGTACTGTAGGTGCATTCCTGGCTGTCCATCCATTCAAGTTCCGACCAAAGAGAGATTCTTGCATCCGTGTTCCCCGGCCAGTCAGAGTCAGAGTCCCTTGATTCTGAAGTTGAAATAGATCAGACACTGAGTGTGTGATTTATACACACACACACAAACACAGGTTAAAAAAATAAAATAAACTCCTAACCTAACTCCTAACCTAACTGCAAGTTGAATCCTAACCCTAACTGCTAGTTGACTCCTAACCCTAACTGCCAGTTGACTCTTAACCTAACTGCTAGTTGACTCCTTACCTAACTGCTAGTTGACTCCTAACCATAGCTGCTAGTTGACTCCTAACACAACTGCTAGTTGACTCCTAACCTAACTGCTAGTTGACTCCGAACCATTACTGCTAGTTGACTCCTAACCATTACTGCTAGTTGACTCCTAACCATAACTGCTAGTTGAATCTTTACCATAACTGCCCTTTGACTCCTAACCATAACTGCCCCCTAGTTCCCCCCCCCCCTGCTGCCCCCCCCCCTGCTGCTCCCCCTCTGCTGCCCCCCCCTGCTGCCACCCCCCGCCCCTGCCCCACACCTCTGCTCAACACCTATAATAATAAATCACCACCAATGTCTTTGACTAGAAGACGACAGCCTCCACGTGGCCTCCTCCGCAAGTAACAAGAAATGGTGCAAGACCAACTTGTGAAACTAATGTCGCCAACCAAACGTTGAGCTGGCAGGCTTAGGATCGGCGGACGGGCAGTCATCCCGACCGTCCAAAACCGAGGCCTGTCAGTGTTTCAACTCAATGTCGAGGGCCTAACAACCGCCAAACTCCAAGTCCTGCGTCACCTGGCTGATTCTAACGGGGCAGCGGTTCTGCTCCTGCAGGAGACACACTGCACATCAGACAACATCCTCAAGATCCCTGGGTTCCATCTCGCTGGGTCCATCTACAGCAAGCAACACGGTGTGGCAACGTTCGTCCGGACTGAAATAAACTGGTCAGCCAGTAGCCAATCCCCACCAGGCTCTAGCATCGAGTGGCTGGTTACTAAAATCCAGGAAACATCAGTCGTCAACGTATACAAGCCCCCACCATCAGAGCTGTCCGCGACGTCACTCCCATCAATAACTGCACCCGCCATCTATGCAGGTGACTTCAACTGTCAGCACACAGACTGGGGTTACAACCACACAACACCTAATGGAGTGGCGCTGAGTGAATGGGCCTCCAACACTGATGCTCTGCTGCTGTATGACCCCAAGGAGCCTCCAACCTTCTTCTCTGCACGCTGGAATACCTCCACCAACCCGGACCTGGCCTTCGCCATCTGCCACAGTAACGACCCGAAACCGGAGAGACGCGTCCTGGACAGGTTTCCCCGCTCACACCACCGACCATCCATCATTAAAGTCCCATCACTGGTGGAACCGGTACCAGGGAAACCCGTCAAGCGATGGAACTTCCGAAAGGCCAACTGGGAGTCGTATGCTGAGGAGACTGAAAGAAGGTCAGCTGGCCTGCCAGACCCAGACACAGCCGACCTGGATGCGGCCTATGCAGCCTACTGCCAGGTCCTCCTGGGTGCGGCAAAGAAGACCATCCCACGTGGCTATAACAGGAATTACATCCCAGGTTGGGACGAGGAATGCAGCCGCCTTCTGTGTGACCACCAGAGGGCTAGCTCCAGAGAAGAGGTGGATGTGACTGCAGCAGCACTGCTACAGAAGCTGGATATCACCCGCAGGGCCAGATGGACAGAAGTCGTTGAATCAATCGACTTCACCCATTCTAGTCGCAAGGCGTGGCAGACCATCAACCAGCTCACAGGCAGAAATACAACACCCCACAGCTGCCCAGTCACAGCAAATGCCATCGCATCCCAGCTCCTGAAGAATGGCCGCTTCCCGGATGCTGACAAAGACTTTGCCCGACTGACATCGCGTGAGGTGTCTTGCATCTCAGGAGCGGCCAGTGTCGATTCCAACCTCTCGGGAGAATTCACAGCAGAGGAACTCAGTGAGGCCATGAGCAAGCTCAAGCCAGGCAAATCCCCTGGCCGTGACAACATCCACCCGGAGTTCGTCATCCACCAGAGCACAACAACATCTGGCTGGCTCTGTGCTTTCTATACATCATGCTACCAGAGATTAAAGCTCCCAAAGACTTGGCGCCGTGCCTCTGTCATAGCTCTGCCGAAGCCAAATAAACCTGCAGAAGACCCCAAGTCATACAGACCAATCTCGTTGCTCTGTGTCCCATTTAAGATCTTGGAGAGGATGATCCATAGCCGCATCGAGCCAGTGGTGGACTCACAGCTCCCACGGGAACAAGCTGGTTTCCGTCGTGGAAGATCAACAGCAGACCAGGTAACACTACTCTGTCAGGACATCGAGGACAGCTTCCAGAACAATGAGAAAGCTGGGGTAGTGTACCTGGATCTGACTGCTGCATATGACACCGTGTGGCACCGGGGACTCCACCTGAAGCTGCTGAGGACAATACCGGACCGCCACATGGTGAAGTTCATCATGGAGACACTTTCCAACCGCAGCTTCATCCTCCAGACCAGCAGTGGCCAGTGCAGTAGGCTCAGAAGACTGAAGAACGGGGTACCGCAGGGGTCTGTTCTCTCGCCGATGCTGTTCAATGTTTACATCCACGACCTACCTGATACAGTATCCAGAAAGTATGGCTACGCAGACGATCTTGCCATCATGCTGAGCCGACCAACGTGGAAGGCGATGGAAGAGGGGCTTAACGAAGACATGGGCACACTGGTAGCATACCTTCGAAGGTGGCGTCTACAGCTCAGCGTCGGAAAAACAGTCGCAGCGGCATACCACCTTAGCACCAGAGAAGCCAGGAGGGAACTTCAGGTGCACGTCGACAACAAATGTCTGGAGGTCCAGCAAGCCCCGAAGTATCTTGGAGTGCGTCTGGATCGGACATTATCATTCAAACAACACCTGGAAGAAGTCAAGGCCAAGGTGACATCCAGGGTCGCGCTGATCCGCCGCCTCGCTGGAACAACCTGGGGAGCCTCCGCTAAGACGCTGCGAATATCCACCCAAGCCCTGGTCTTCTCTGCAGCGGAATACTGCGCCCCAGTCTGGAGCAGAAGCCCTCATGCGATAAAGGTCAACGTGGCTATCAATACCTCCCTCCGAATAATAACTGGATGCTTAAAGCCTACCCCTGTGTCCCTCTTGCCAGTCCTCGCGGGAATAGCACCGGCCGGCCTCCGACGGGAGGCTGCCACCCTCGCCCTGGCCAGGAAGGCACAAAAGTATGACTGGCACATCTTGCACAACACCACAATAACACCAGCACCTCCAAGCAGACTCAAGTCCCGCCACCCCTACAACAAGGCAGCACAAGAGATGCTCAACTCCACCTCTGAGGACATCTCCAGAGATGCATGGTTGGCAGCAGCTTGGAAGCAGGAGTGGGAGTCAGCCGGGCCCTCCCGAATCCACTGTTACATCTGGGACCCAGGAGATTGCGCCATTGGAGGAGACGACCTACCACGTCGGCAATGGACCACACTGAACCGTCTACGAACTGGGGTCGGTCGCTTTAAAGCATCAATGAAGACGTGGGGCTTGGCGGACAGTGCGGCATGCGAGTGCGGTGACCCTGACCAGACCGCCGACCATATAATCACCATCTGCCCCTTATATAGACCACCCTCGGAAGCCAGCCTCTTCGACCTAGGACCAGAGATGCGGGCATGGCTACACGACACCGAGTTGGACATCTGACGTTACACGAAAGAAGAAGACTAACTGTAAAAAACTGTATCACAACTACCTACATCTCTATAGTTTATATATTTATTAATAAGATACCTGTTAATGTGTACACATTTTTACTGTACCTGCCATATATTTTTAAATATCCAACTGTTGATAGCATATCCCTGCACCTGTATATACATTTATATATGCTATACATTTATATATGCTATACATTTGTATATGCTCACTACCTTATATATACATTTACATTTATATATATGTATCCTGCTTTCAATAAATGCATACCCCTGATCACTACTTGTTAAATACTTACTTACCTGTTTATATATATATACCTATTATTATTGTGCTCATATCCTGCTTAATACCTAGTAGACTGTCTTTTAACTATAAACTGTAAATTATATTACCATGCACTTTACTGCAACATTTGCACTCTGGTTAGATGCTTTATTGTTTGCACTGTAGTGTACTTGTGCTGTGCAATGACAATACATTTGAATCTAATCTAAACTGTCAGCAACATTCTAACGTCGTAAATGAGGAGCGCAGTTTAGGATATTCTGCAAGCAAACTGAAAACGACCAGTAGGCCAATAGGTGGTGCTGCAGCTGTATTATATTGTGTGCATAGCAAATGTATAGACAGTACCAGATTTATTGTTGTCCGTAAGTCCTTCAATCGTCCACATAAATACATATGTGAAACGCAACGTTGTGTTCCGGAGTCTTCATCGTCCATTTGTTCGGTCTTGTTGCTCATATTTGTGGGCTCTGGTTGTGCTTTCAGTTTTAATGACGAAGGGACAAAGCAAGGCCACTAATGGGGTTTAGTCGCACTGTGTTGTTAGGTGTGGCCATCTTGTGTTACTTCACAGTTTACATGAGTTGATCCACCGTTAGGGCTGCCCTCCCCCAGGAGCCGTTTGAACAAGTGTGTCCAACAAATACTTACTTGTTTGTTTATGCAAGTAATGCATCATGTATGCTATAATTAAATAATAAACCTTAATACTGGACCATCTCCCTGCGTGGACCACACCACGTAACCTATCCTACCCTACCTTGTTGTGTTTTTGAGTTTGTGGATATTTTTCATACATTTATCCGTTGTTTTGGTTGTCCTGTGTCTCTTCTTCTGGGTTCTCTGGCACATTTGGCTTGCCGGTCTCGTTGGGTCCAGAATGGAAACAGAATGGTCAAGCCCCCCCGTGCTCCAAGGAGCCTCTCCGCGTTCCACCCTCTGGACCATCTCCCTGCGTCGACCACACCACGTAACCTATCCTACCCTACAGTGTGTTTTTGAGTTTGTGGATATGTTTCAGTAAAGATATTTATCCGTTGTTTTGGTTGTCCTGTGTATCTTCTTCTGGGTTCTCTGGCACATTTGGCACATTAATGTGTGTGTGAGTGTGAAAATCAGGTGGCGCTCTGTGGTCCCTCCTTCTGTCAGGCCTGGTGGTCTCTCTGCCTTGAGGGGTTTCCCCCTATATATAAAAGAATAACACATAAATACCTAATAGTATATTAAATGGTAGTTTGCTGCTATATATACTGTTTATACTGTTTATACTGTTTATATACTGTTCGTACTTTTACATGTACTTCCGGCGCTGTGACGAGCGGCAGCCAGCAACAGTTGCTCCCCCTCCCCTCTTACTTTTTTGTTATTTATTCTTATATTATTGTTGTATTTAGTATATTTTTTTGTTAAGTAGTTGTGCAACCCTCAGCCAACTATGTTTAGGGAAGTTTTTGCCGTGTTACTCATTCTGGGGACACTGAACTGAACCGTGTCTCCGTCGCGGCTCAACATTACGGCAGAGCCATTGTCTACGCGCGGAGTCAGCTGTTGTCGCTACAACAGACCTCGCTGCTACGGGAGAGGCCCGACATCCCCGACCTCCCCAGGGAGCTGAGGAGGACGTACAGGGGACACAAGGCTGGACGTAAACAGCGGGAGAGGAAGTGGAGATATAAACCATATCTCCCTTCCATCACCATGGGGAACGTGAGGTCGCTAGCGAACAAGATGGACGAGCTAGCGAGCCTGGTGAGGACCCAGCGGGTGTACCGGGAGAGCAGCGTGCTTTGTTTCACAGAGACGTGGCTCCACGAGGACACCCCGGACTCCAATGTTACCGCGGATGGCTTTCTGACCGTCCGGGCGGACAGGACGCACCGGGAGAGTGGCAAGAGGAAAGGTGGGGGACTTGCTATTCTCGTTAAAAACAAGTGGTGTAACCCTGGACATGTTACTGTGAAGGAACGTGTGTGTAGCCCGGACATTGAACTGCTGGCCGTGAGTCTGCGGCCATACTATCTGCCGCGAGAGTTCTCCCACGTGCTTCTTGTTGTTGTTTACATTCCACCGTCGGCAAACGCGGCGCTCGCGTCTGACGTCATCCACTTTGAGACTTCAAACACAGCACCCTGAAGCATTCATCGCGATATCTGGGGACTTCAACCACGTGACTCTGGCTGCAACACTGCCCACCTTCAAGCAGTTTGTGGACTGTCCCACCAGGGAAAACAAGACATTGGACCTGCTGTATGCCAATGTTAAGGAGGCATACAGCGCCACTGCCCTTCCTCCTCTTGGAAGGTCAGACCACAACCTCATCCACCTTCAGCCCCTGTATAGGCCTCTAGTCCAGCGGCTGCCTATGACCATAAGGACTGTGAGGAGATGGTCACAGGAGGCCGATGAGGACTTGCGGGGCTGCTTTGAGTCAACAGACTGGGATTTCCTCTGTGATTTGCATGGAGAGGACCTTGATGATCTCACGGAATGTATAACAGGGTACATCAACTTCTGTGTGGACAGTGTTGTTCCCACAGAGACTGTACGCTGTTTCCCCAACAACAAGCCGTGGGTCACCCGAGACATCAAGGTCCTGCTCAATGAGAAGAAGAGGGCCTTCAGAGACGGGGACAGGGAGCAGATGAGGCGGGTTCAGAAGGAGCTGAAGGAGAGGATCCAGCAGGGCAAAGACAACTACAGGAGGAAGCTGGAGCACAAACTCCAGCAGAACAACCTGAAAGATGTGTGGCATGAGGAGCATCACTGGCTACAAACAACCTGGTAGCCAGTCAATAGGGGGGTCCTGACCGGGCCAACGAGTTGAATTCGTTTTTCAATAGATTCAATGAGTGGGCTCCGGTCTACCCACCCTCCCCCAGCTCCTCTACAACCATTCCCCTCCAGCCCCCCAGCCCTGCTGTCCCCCCTCCCCCACCATCCCTCTCCAGTGACAACTTACCTGTTTTCTCTCCCCCACCACCACTACCTCACCCCTCCCCCATCAACACAACAGAAACTCTTCCTGCCCCCACACACGGCACACAGACCTTCACAGCTGAGCAGGTGAGGAAAGTGCTGTGCAGGCAGGCTGCTGGTCCTGACGGCGTCAGCCCGAGGGTCCTCAAAACTTGTGCTGCCTAGCTGAGTGGAGTCCTGCAGTACATCTTCAACCTGAGCATGAGACTGGAGAGGGTCCCTGTGCTGTGGAAGACATCCTGCCTGGTGCCGGTTCCGAAGAAGGCACGTCCCAGCACCTCAAATGACTACAGACAGGTGACGCTGACGTCCCACGTGTCGATGTCCTTTGAAAGGTCCTGTCGCTTCTTCGGCCCCTGGTCAGATCATCGCTGGACCCTCTTCAGTTTGCCTACCAGCCGAAACTGGGAGTGGAGGACGCCATCATCTTCCTGCTTCTTCGTGCCTACGCCCACTTGGACAGACCCAGGAGCACTGTGAGAATCATGTTTTTCGACTTCTCCAGTGCGTTCAACACCATCCGGCCTGCCCTGCTGGGGAGTAAGCTGACGGCGATGAAGGTGGACTCTTCCCTGGTTTCCTGGATTACAGACAATTTGACGGGTCATCCACAGTTTGTCAGACTGCAGGACTGTGTGTCTGACACTGTGGTCAGCAGCACTGGGGCTCCACAGGGAACGGTTCTTTCCACATTCCTGTTCACCCTGTACACCTCCGATTTTCAGTTCAACTCTGAGTCCTGCCATCTGCAGAAGTTCTCAGACGACTCTGCAATTGTTGGTTGTGTCAGCGAGGGGAACGATGAGGAGTACAGGGGCGTCGTGGACTCCTTCATTGAGTGGTGTGACCTGAACTACATGCAGCTCAACACAGACAAGACGAAGGAGATGGTGGTGGATTTCCGTAGGAGGAAATCTACCCCCACACCCATTTCCATCAAGGGTGTGTCCGCAGAAGTTGTTCAGGATTATAAATACCTGGGAGTTCACCTGGACAACAAACTGGTCTGGGCCAAGAACTCTGAGGCTGTGTACAAGAAGGGCCAGAGCCGTCTCTACTTCCTGCGGAGGCTCCGGTCCTTCAACGTTTGCAACACGATGCTGAAGATGTTCTACCAGTCGGTGGTAGCCAGTGCCATCTTCTCCGGTGTCGTGTGCTGGGGAAGCAGGTTGAGGTCAGCAGATGCCAACAAGATCAGCAGGATCGTCAGGAAGGCTGGCGCTGTCCTGGGGGTCCAGCTGGACTCCTTGTTGGTGGTGTCTGAGAGGAGGATGCTGCGCAAGCTGCGTAGTATCGTTAACAACAACTCTCACCCTCTCCATCAGGTGCTGACCTCATACAGAAGCACCTTCAGCAACAGACTCATTCCACCTAGGTGTACCACAGAACGCCACAGGAAGTCCTTTCTTCCTACTTCGGGTGGTGAGAGGTAGATTGTAGATTGGAGACTCAGTTACCTGAAGTCAACACACTGTAAATCCTTTCACTGAAATTTTTTCAATAAAATATCATCTATAGCACATTTCAGAACCATTTTTTGAGACAGAAAATGTTTTACATGGATGCCAAGTGACAGATCAGAGGATTCTTGTTTGGACTCCGCCCAAGAGATACGTCCTTGCCATCTAAAGTCATGATTTGACATTAGAATAAGTGACATTATGCATCCCATTGTGCTAAATGGTTTCACCTACATCATTTGTTAGCGTACAAGAACGAAAGGTAAGCTATAGCCTACCATACTGTATGACATAAGATTGTTAGTCTCAAGGCTTACATA
>CM051007.1:11744296-11789000 GCA_027704905.1 Muraenolepis orangiensis
TTAAATACTTATCTATCTATCTATCTATCTATATACCGTATTGACCCGAATATAAGACGGGTTTTTTTTCCGAGAAAAAAATCTGAAAAAGAGGGGTCGTCTTATAATCGGGGTTTAGACTTTTCGATGTACCGTAATTGCACATGTAATTGCGCAACAACAGATCGCGCCAAACGAGTGTTCCGAGACACCGCGCGACACTTAAAGTCACTCAAAGTCTTAAAGTAACAGTACATAAAAACAGTTACCTGGAGAGATAGAAATGGAGAGACACAGCGACCAACTTGAAAAAAGAAAAACGCCTGTGTATTTTGACATGCCAACATCTGTCACTGTGCATAAGAAAGGCGACAAATCAGTGATTGTGAAGTCTACTGGAAACGAGAAGAGCCGAGTAACGGTCATGTTAACGCGCCTAGCAGATGGGACTAAACTCCCCCCGTACGTGGTTTTAAAACGCAAGACTGTACCTAAAGAGGCAGTGACTGCACCTAAAGAGGCAGTGACTGTACCTAAAGAGGCAGCCAGCTGGCGTTATCGTACGCGCCCAGGCAAAGGGCTGGATGGAGACGGAGCTTGTGGTGGACTGGCAAGTTGGTCAAGGAGGTGTGGGGCAGACGGCGTGGGGGACTCAGAAAGAAGAGGAATATGTTGATTCTGGATGCTTTCCGTGGACACTTGACTGAGCCAGTCAAAAAGTGAAAGAGTGATGATCACTAGGTGACCTAGTGATCATACCGGGCGGAATGACAAGCCAGCTGCGCTATCTGCGCAAGAGATCCACAGAGTGGCTCCTGGCTGCTAATCACGCACTGACACCGTCTGGAAAAATCCAAAAGCCTGCAGTACGTTTGCTCTGTGAATGGATATTGCAAGCATGGGCTGACGTTTCCCCAGAAAGCATCATTAATGGGTTAAGAAATGCTGCGTATCAAATGCCATGGATGGCAGCGAGGATGACGTGATGTGGGAGGAGACGGGGAAGCGGACAACGTGAGTGACGATAGCGGGAGTGAGAGCGAACAACCCAGCGATGAAGAAGACGAGCTGAATGAGAAGACGTGATGTGACCAATAGACTGATGTTCTGAAATGTTGTACTGTTTCATTGCTCTACTGTTTTATTGCGCTACCGTTTTATTGCACTACTGTTTTATTGCTATCTATCTAGCCTGTTTTGTTTTTGTTCGCCAAGTTAGGCAAATTTGAACACAATGTGTGATGTTTTTCTTTATAAAAAAAATATTTGGTCTTCAAATTTTTTTTTCTCCAAAAATGAGTCTTGAAAAAGAGGGGTCGTCTTATAATCGGGGTCGTCTTATATTCGGGTCAATACGGTATATATATGTATATATATACCAGGGTTTCCGACATCACTCCCCCCCCCCCCCCCCCGTTGGACTTCACGATCGCGACATCAACCCCCCCCCAGATCGCCCCCCTCCCCCCCGTTTGACTTCACGATCGCGACAACCCCCCCCCCCCCCCCCGTTGGACTTCACGATCGCGACATCACTCCCCCCCCCCGGTTGGACTTCACGATCGCGACATCACTCCCCCCCACTCCCCCCCCTCTGTTTTTGAAACATGATAAATAAAATAAAATCTGTCCGGACACTTGACCGGCAAGAAAAAAATCCTAAACCCTGGTATATATTTTTTCTTGCCGGTCAAGTGTCCGGACAGATTTTATTTTACCGGACAAATTCGAAACTTACCGGTTATGTTTCAAAAACAGTCTATATTACAAACGCAACTATAATGTACACCTAGATTGACGAAAGAAGACCTCAAATCAATTAGACTATTTTGTCACGGTTACGGTGGTTGACAGGGGGCGTGGCCAAGCCACACACACACACACACACCTGTCAGCTATTGCCTTGTCTAATTGTTAATCCCCTCACATGGGGTATATAGACCCTGGCTTCCCTGGTTACCCCGGTGTTAGGTCGTACGTCATACTGCACGTCACACGTTGTTCACGTTACATCGGACATTCTGGACGGACCCGTTACTCCGGTCTATACGAGCTCCCCGGTCATTATAATTACCTGTCTGGTACCTGTCGCTACTCCGACCTCCCGGTACCCAGACTCCTCCCCCGTCCCGGACTACTCGCCGGTCTACTACCTGCCGGTACTCCGCGGATCGACCTCCCGGTACCCTGACTCCTGGACTGTCCCTGATCACTCTAGTGTTTGAGTTGTGTTGTGCTTTAAATAAAGCTTCATGTTATAGCTCCACTGTCACAAACAACGATTGAGCAAAACCTCGTTAGCCGCAAAAATCACAAGGCTATTTCAAAACCCCTGTAACATCTGTACAATCTGTTTTAACATTGGCTACATGGCATCACATTTACCCTGTAGGCTACCAGGCAACTTTTAGCTTTCTCCTTCATTTCATTGCGGCAAAGTCCTCTGCTGCCGAGCTGAAATCAAAGGTGTCTAATGTGTCTTTGCAGCTTGCAATCCGCATAAGATCATCACTCTCTCCTCCTCCAGACGACTCCGCACTGATGTTTTCAAACCATTCTGAGGGAGAAGCCCCTCTCTGCTGGTCGCTTGACACGCGCACAACACAGGCACTTTAGCCCGTGTGGCCCAGTCGGGGTACAGCTCACTGAACTCAGACATTAGCACTTGGCAAGCTGTCGCAAACATTAAAGCCCCATAGCCGTGGAGCGCTAACATTAAAGCCCCATAGCCGTGGAGCGGCCATTACTGCACCTGCATCTCGTCGGGCGCGCTTGACGTCATGAGAGGAGCGGCAGCTGATTGGTCACTTAATTCGGTCACTGCGGCAGCTGATTGGTCACTTCATGACCAAAACCCAACATTATTACCGGACATTTTGACCGGCAGGTTTTTAAATTACCGTTTTTTTATAATTTTTACCCGCTAAAAACCGGTAAATACCGGCTAACGGAAACCCTGATATATACGTATATCCATCAAACCCTGGTATGGAATTTTGTTTTAAATTTATATTAGCTTTGATTCCTTCTGTAATTTGATTTGTAATCACTACAGGCAGCAGTGTTGAGGAGAGCCACCAGATAAGGGAAGGTCAAATTTCATCAAGTTATTGCAGAATAATCCAACCCCCACCCTCACAGGGACCCTGCATACACACTTTACAGAGTTTGTTTCAAAATGAAATATTTTTGCTTGACTGAATTGTTTTTTTTAACACCACCATACTGTAATTACGCCTTTACATTAAAGAGGTTGTTAAGCTGTTGGATGCATTTGAGCGGAGGATGCTCCTCAGGATAGAATTAATGGAAGAAAATGTAAGCAGTGCGATGAGTAGGGTGGAGAACTTGCTGGAGGCCAGGAGACATACTAAGGAATCTCCCCCAGAAAGCATGCTGGAGGACCCCTGTCAAACAACAGGGGATTTGGGAGATTTGTGCCACCAGATTAAAACAGAATCTACTTTCAAGAATAAAATAGTGAGTGCAGTGACATATCTTTTCGAGTATTTTGACATATGAAACACCACAATAACAGATAATTCGATTTCGATAGATTCAGTACCTTAGCCTACAATCAGGCGTGAGCCTGGGCGATGGTGTGAGGAGGATGCTGAGGAGAATTGGGCCAATGCCCTCTGGGGTCACTACAGCTATAAGGGAAGGAAGGGAATGAGGCCATTTCAGATCCCAATTAATGAAGCAATTATAAGTAAGTATTTGTCTTTTTTTTTTACACATCAGTGTCTGTGCTTATTGAAACATGTTCAGGTTGTTTAATGGCAATTACATATAATACCATAAAATAGTTTCATAGAAAGTGCTATATTTCAGTCTGAGTTGCAGTGTCTATCTTACAGGTGCATGCCATAAGGCTTACTCAAAGATTAAAAGCCGATGCGTGGAACAGTGTACAGCTGTCACATTGAAACATGCCCCACACCGTGGAACAGCACGAGGACAGGTACCCTTCTCAGGCACGCAACAATTAAATGAAAGATTGTTGTCACCCATCTGTACACACACACACACATAAATAATATAATATAACATTTAATATAACATATTAATCACTTTTGTTGGACTGAAAACATTTCCAGCTTCTTGTTTCTAGCTAACTAGTGTTTGCAGGTCAACTCACTGCTTAGCAGTGGTGAAATTTAACCCTACAGATTGCTAAAGTTACTGAAGTTGCCTATAGCCAAAAATTCGAGCTATGTGTAAACTTAGGCTACTACTACACTACATTCTCTTTCCTCGATTCTATAATTCATACCTTTCAGATGGATAAATGGTAAGATGGTTCGGTCTTTTTCATTTGTAGATGCCAACATGTCTGCCTTGTGGTCGAAATGGGTTCGGAGGAAACCGAGCTGGAGGAGTTTTAGCAACTGTGGCCTCATCGTGGCCTTCATACATTATATATATATAATACAGAACAGGACAATACCTGTCACAGATATATATATATATATATATATATATATATATATATATATAATAAAACTAAAAAATTAATTGAAAAATATATATATTTATTTTAGCTTTGGAGAGAAAGCAAAACCACATCATTATTACTAGTAGTCGTAATGATAATAATAATAAGTTATAAGTGACGTCCAGAGGACTTTCCCCAAACGTCCCTTTACAGTCCTCGGGACGTTCTTTGAAAATCCCTGTCACGGGTTAGGTTTGGACCCAAATGCTGCACATGGACACCAAAGGCAGATAGTGATATTTATCGTTTTTTTGTTTGCTGGGGCAATGCAAAGAAAGATCAAAGTCAAAACTCTCAATTTAAACAATGCTTAACAAACCCAAGTGTGTTTCCACACCCAAGTGTGTGGAAACAAAATGCAACCAGCTCAACGAAATGCAACACTGCGCCAAAACCAGCAAAGACAAATTAGTCTCACTCACCAATGATGTTCACTTGAAGACCAAATCCATTCTCCTGTCCTTCTGGAGGAATGTTTCGATAACCCGGTCATAAAGCTGATCACTCAGCTCTGCTTTTCAGATCCAAAATAAGTTGCCTTTCAATAGCTATGGAAGCTAATGCAGTGAGTCGGAATTGTCCTGTTCTGTTCCACCAGATGTTTTTATCCGTTTGAGGGCGTAAAATGTCCTTTCCACAGATGCAGTGGTGACGGGGATCGTTACAACTTTTTTGTCCATCTTTACACTGAATGGTCGTCTTGGAAAGGGTACTAACAACAATTCCGCAACGACATCATCTTCACCTGTTGCCATTTGGACGTAAAAAACCTACGTAGAAAAAAAACAACGTAGTACTAAGCTATATCCTCTGTCTCAAGCCAGTAAATTAATTGGACCTTCTAGCGCACTATGAAACTGTGGGGAAATCTGAAAGAATACGCCCATTGGCTACATACCAATATATGATTGGTTGATCAAATTGTCAATCCAAACGTACGCTCTCATTCAGTTTAAGGGCCAAAGCATGCAGGAAAAATATCTGATTGGTTGCATTTTCTTTCTAACACAAAACCACTCAAATGCGTCGTGCATGGACCGAGAAAGACAACTGTAATATAACAGATTACAACACAGATATGATCTCTCGATTTTTTTGTTTGTTTCATCTGAGGGTTCCAGGGTCTTCTCTGATCTGAATACCTTGACAGCCCTGACGCTTCACCACTGATATATATATATATATATGTGGATTAACCAGTACGAACACTCAACACTAGAGGAAGCTGTTTGAAACGTTTCAGTCATGCCAACGCTCTATGATGAATCTTTATTCAAGTCATCCCGTCAGCATAAAACACCCTTTATTTGGTACAAAGACTTATCTTATATAAACGTGATTGCTGGATATCAAACTGTAACTTAACTGAAATGTCAGTTTGTAGAATATTACATTTAACAATGACAACTCAGGATGCAGGCTGACCTAAATAATCACAAACAGGTTGAGACAAATTGAGCTCCACCTGCAGCTTCAACTGATGACCTTTCGGTTTTAGCAGAAGCACTAACAATGACAATACGTACCGGGCCCATTAAAATAGCAATAATAATAATAATAATAATAATGATAGGTGTCGTGCAGCTTCAATTAACTAACAGTAATAATAGGTGCCTGCATATTACTGCCTACAATAATATGCCCTGTTTTTGTTACCACACAAAGAAGTTAACCTTGGTGAATGTGATTTGATTAGAGCAGGGAGGACCCAGAGTCACATGGCCATGCACACCTTGGAGTCGGGGATGTACGTACACAGCCAAGCATAAGGGAGGAGCTGTGACACACATCAATTAAAAGGGAGGGTTCATAATGATAGTTATTAATGCTGATGGTAACAACTAGGCCATCATCACTGGAGAATTGTATTTGTAGGTTTACAGACCATCCCACATACTTTGATATACACAGTCAGTACAAAGATAGAGTCTGAGTTCTGTCCCTACTTTGAAACATACCCAGAACCAGAGAGTGTGGACTTCAGAGACACAGGATAGACATTCTGAACACATCGCCGGACACCAGCTGCTGTTCTGACCTTCAAATCCAGTAAGTCCTAGAGATATGACTTTCTGAGGGTCTAACTTTGGACTGGAAATGAAAACATCCAGTGATATTACAAACATTGTCTGTCTCTGATATGTGTTTTTGTTTATTTACTTTCTGAGTAAAGATATTATCTTAACTTATTGAGACTATTGTAATGATAATATATCCACGTTTATCTATTTTTGAAAGTAGATGCCAGATTGCTACTGTACTGCAGTACTTCATACTTTAACTCTGTACAATATCCATGTACAATATAAATGGCTTGGCATAATACATATTCAACGTACATATTTGTTGTTAATGTGGCTATACTTTATTTGGAAAAATATATAAATAAGTATGTTCTGTCAACTGAAATAACAATATGTGGTGATTTCAGAGGACCAAAAGCAGCATTTTCCTTGGAACGATGGTCCTGACTGATTAAAGCAGCATAGGGATATTGAAAAACATTGAACCATACCTCAAAAACTACAACCAATGTGTGGCTAATTAAAACAATTACCAATACAGCACTGTTTAATAAGGAAGACATCCCTTTTAAATTGCTCTGAAATGTTCAAGTTTTTCTTTTCAGATCAAAATGATTTTGAAGAAATTGATATTTCTTCATTTAATTATCGGTAAGTTCATCTAGTATTATTTATATTGTTGGTTAAGTTACATGTTTTTATTCATTCAAATTAATACTTATCAAAACCATGTATTCCTTTAAAGCATGTATTGGAAATTCAAATGCAAAAAAAACCCAGAATGGACACACTGAGAAGAGCAAAAGGGGAGATGCACCAATAACCATGGCAGTGAAAGGGTCAAAATCTCCAGGAAACGAAACTGGCATAGAAAACCAAGCTGGCCAGACCAATACATATGAAAAAGGAAAAGGAAGTCATCCACAAACAGCTGAAGATGGGTCAAGTTCAGAAGAAGTTAAACCTAGAAGAAAAATACATTCTTTCAAAAAGTTGAGTTCAGGAGAAGAAAGTTCTGCCCAAACAACGAAAGAAGGAAAATTGTCAAGTTCAGAAGAAGTAAAATCGAGACAGAAAAACAAGAATGGGTCAAATTCTATAAAATATAGTTCTGACAGAGAAATCAAGTGTGGAGATGGGTCAATTTCCCAAGAAGTCAGTTCTGGCCAACATGGTAGTGGAACACATTCAGATGAAAACAATTCTGGCAGAAACAGCAGATCTAAAACAGGGTCAATTTCAGAAGAAGACATTTCTGCTGGACGGATTACAACCACAGCTGGCCCCACATCGACCACAGCTGGCCCCACATCGACCACAGCTGGCCCCACAACAACCACAGCTGGCCCGACTACAACCACAGCTGGACCTATAACAACCACAGAAGGACCAACAACAACCACAGCTGGACCAACAACAACCACAGACGGACCAACAACAACCACAGCTGGCCTCACAACGACCACAGCTGGCCCGACAACAACCAAAGCTGGCCGAATAACAACCACAGCTCGCCTCACAACAACCACAGCTGGCCCAACTACAACCACAGAAGGACCAACAACAACAAACGGACCAACAACAACCACAGCTGGCCTCACAACGACCACAGCTGGCCCGACTACAACCAAAGCTGGCCCAACAACAACTACAGCTCGCCTCACAACAACCACAGCTGGCCCAACTACAACCACAACTGGCCCGACTACAACCATAGCTGGCCCAACAACAACCACAACTGGCCCTACAACAACAACAGCTGCCCCCACATCGACCACAGCTGGACCCACAATGACCACAGCTGGCCCCATTACAACAACAGCTGGCCCCACAACAACCACAGCTGGCCCAACAACAACCACAGCTGGCCCAACTACAAGCACAGCTGAACCCACAACCACCACAGCTGGCCCCACAACCACCACAGCTGACCCCACAATGACCACAGCTGGCCCGACTACAACCACAGCTGGCCCCACAACAACCATAGCTGGACAAATAACAACCAAAGCTGGCAGTTCTGTAATGAAAAGCAAATCTACAGAAGGATCAATTTCAGATGAAGACAGTTCTAAAAGAAAAAACAATAATGGCAAAAAATCAAGTTCAGAGGAAGATATTTCAACTAGCCTGACAACAACCACAGCTGGCCCAACTACAACCACAAGTGGCCCGACTACAACCACAGCTGGCCCAACAACAACCACAGCTGGCCCAACAACAACAGCAGCTGGCCCCACAACAATCACAGCTGGCCCCACATCGACCACAGCTGGCCCAACAACAACCACAGCTGGCCACACATCGACCAAAGCTGGCCCAACTACAAACACAGCTGGCCCAAAAACAACTACAACGGGCCTCACAACGACCACAGCTGGCCCAACTACAACCACAGATGGCCCGGCTACAACCACAGCTGGCCCAAATACAACCACAGCTGGCCCCACAGCTGGACTTATAACAACCACAGAAGGACCAACAACAACCACAGCTGGACCAACAACAACCACAGACGGACCAACAACAACCACAGCTGGACCAATAACAACCACAGCTGGCAGTTCTGTCATGAAAAGCAAATCGATAGAAGGATCATTTTCAGATGAAGACAGTTCTAAAAGAAAAAACAATAATGGCAAAAAATCAAGTTCAGAGGAAGATATTTCTACTAGCCTGACTACAACCACAGCTGGTCCTGCTACACCAACAGCTGGTCCTGCTACAAACACAGCTGGACCAACAACCACAGAAGTACCAACAACAACCACAGCTGGATCAACTACAACGTTAGCTGGCCCCACAACAACGATAGCTGGCCCCACAACAACCACAGCTGGCCTGACAACAACCACAGCTGGTCCCACAACAACCACAGCTGGCCCAACGACAACAACAGCTGGTCCCACAACCACCATAGATGGCCCCACTATAACCACAGCTGGCCCAACAAAAACCACAGCTGGCCCCACAACAACCACAGCTGGCCCGACAACAACCACTGCTGGACCTATAACAACCACAGAAGGACCAACAACAACCACAGCTGGACCAACAACAACCACAGACGGACCAACAACAACCACAGCTGGCCTCACAATGACCACAGCTGGCCCGACTACAACCACAGCTGGCCCAACAACAACCATAGCTCGCCCCACAACAACCACAGCTGGCCCAACTACAACCACAACTGGCCCGACTACAACAACAGCTGACCTAACAACAACCACAGCTGGCCCTACAACAACCACAGCTGGCCCCACATCTACCACAGCTGGCCCAACTACAACCACAGCTCGCACAACAACAACTACAATGGGCCTCACAACAACCACTGCTGGCCCAACTACAACCACAGCTGGCACGACTACAACCAAAGCTGGCCCCACAACCACCACAGCTGTTCCCACAACGACCACAGCTGGCCCCACTACAACCACAGCAGGCCCCACAACAACCACAGCTGGCCCCACATCGACCACAGCTGGCCCAACTACAACCACAGCTGGCCCGACAACAACTACTGCTGGACCCACTACAACCACAGCTGGCACCACAACAACCACAGCTGGCCCAACAACAACCACAGCTGGCCCAACAACAACCACAGCTGGCCCAAATACAACCACAGCTGGCCCCACAACAACCACAGCTCGCCCCACAACAACCACAGCTAGCCCAACTACAACCACAGCTCGCCTAACAACAACTACAACGGGCCTCACAATGACCACAGCTGGCCCAACTACAACCACAGCTGGCCCGACTACAACTACAGCTGGCCCCACTACAACCACAGCTGGCACCACAACAACCACAGCTGGCCCAACAACAACCACAGCTGGCCCAACAACAACCACAGCTGGCCCAAATACAACCACAGCTGGCCCCACAACAACCACAGCTCGCCCCACAACAACCACAGCTGGACCAACAACAACCACAGCTGGTAGTTCTGTCATGAAAAGCAAATCTACAGAAGGATCATTTTCAGATGAAGACAGTTCTAAAAGAAAAAACAATAATGGCAAACAATCCAGTTCAGAGGAAGATATTTCTACTAGCCTGACTACAACCACAGCTGGCCCAACTACAACCACAACTAGCCCGACTACAACCACAGCTAGCCCAACAACAACCACAGCTGGCCCCACAACAACCACAGCTGGCCCCACATCGACCACAGCTGGCCCAACTTCAACCACAGCTGGCCCAACAACAACCACAGCTGGCCCCACAACAACAACAACTGGCCCCACACAAACCACAGCTGGCCCAACTACAACCACAGCTCGCCCAACAACAACTACAACGGGCCTCACAACGACCACAGCTGGCCCAACTACAACTACAGCTAGTCCGACTACTATCAAAGCTGGCCCCACTACAACCACAGCTGGCCCAACAACCACCACAGCTGGCCCCACAACCACCACAGCTGGCCCCACAACGACCACAGCTGAACCCACTACAACAACTGCTGGCCCAACAACAACCACAGCTGGCCCCACAACAACCACAGCTGCACCAACAACAACCACAGCTGGCCCAACTACAAGCACAGCTGAACCCACAACCACCACAGCTGGCACCACAACCACCACAGCTGACCCCACAACGACCACAGCTGGCCCGACTACAACCACAGCTGGCCCAACAACAACCATAGCTGGACAAATAACAACCAAAGCTGGCAGTTCTGTAATGAAAAGCAAATCTACAGAAGGATCAATTTCAGATGAAGACAGTTCTAAAAGAAAAAACAATAATGGCAAAAAATCAAGTTCAGAGGAAGATATTTCAACTAGCCTGACTACAACCACAGCTGGCCCAACTACAACCACAACTGGCCCGACTACAACCACAGCTGGCCCAACAACAACCACAGCTGGCCCCACTACAACCACAGCAGGCCCCACAACAACCACAGCTGGCCAAAAAACTACCACAGCTGGCCCCACAACCACCAAAGCTGGCCCCACAACGACCAGAGCTGGCCCAACTACAACCACAGCTCACCCAACAACAACCACAACTGGCCTCGCATCGACCAGTGCTGGCCCAACTACAACTACAGCTGGCCCAACCACAACCACAGCTGGCCCCACAACGACCACAGCTGGCCCCACTACAACCACAGCTGGCCCAACAACTACCACAGCTGGCCCCACTACAACCACAGCTGGCCCTACAACGACCACAGCTGCCCCCACAACGACCACAGCTGGCCCCATAACCACCATAGCTGGCCCCACAACCACCACAGCTGGCCCACCTACAACCACAGCTGGCCCAACACTAACCACAGCTGGCCCCACAACAACCACAGCTGGCCCACCTACAACCACAGCTGGCCCAACACTAACCACAGCTGGCCCCACAACAACCAAAGCTGGCCCCACAACGACCACAGATGTTCCGACTAAAACCACAACTAGCCCAACTACAACCACATTTGGCCCGACTACAACCACAGCTGGCCCCACAAAAACCACAGCTGACCCCACAACCACCACAGCTGGCCCCACAATGACAAAAGCTGGCCCCACTACAACCACAGCTGGCCCCACAACGACCACAAATGACCCGACAACCACCACAGCTGGACCCACAACGACAACAGCTGGCCCCACTACAACCACAGCTGGCCCCACAACGACCACAGCTGGCCCCACTACAACCACAGCTGAACAAACAACAACCACAGCTGGCCCCACAACAACCACAGCTGGCCACACAACGACCACAGCTGCCCCCACAATGACCACAGCTGGCCCAAATACAACCAAAGCTGGCACAACAAAAACCACAGCTGGCCCCAAAACAACCACAGCTGGCCCCACATCGACCATAGCTGGCCCGACTACAACCACAGCTGGCCCCACAACAACCACAGCTGGCCAAACAACAACCACAGCTGGCCCCACAACCACCACAGCAGGCCCCACAACGACCACAGCTGGCCCGACTACAACCACAGCTGGACCTATAACAACCACAGAAGGACCAACAACAACCATAGCTGGACCAACAATAACAACAGACAGACCAACAACAACCACAGCTGGACCAACAACAACCACAGCTGGCAATTCTGTCATGCAAAGCAAATCTACAGAAGGATCATGTTCAGGTGAAGATAACAATAATGGCCAAGAATCAAGTTCAGAGGAAGATATTTCTACTAGCCTGACTACAACCACAGCTGGCCCTGCTACAACAACAGCTGGTCCTGCTACAACAACAGCTGGACCAACAACCACAGATGGACCAACAACAAGCACAGCTGGCCCAACAACAACCACAGCTGGCCCCACAACAACCACAGCTGGCCCTACAACGACCACAGCTGCCCCCATAACAACCACAGCTGGCCCCACAATGACCACAGCTGGCCCCAAAACCACCACAGCTGGCCCCACTACAACCATAGCTGACCCCACAACCACCACAGCTGGCCCTACAACGACCACAGCTGGCCCGACAACAACCACAGCTGGACCTATAACAACCACAGAAGGACCAACAACAACCACAGCTGGCCACACAATGACCACAGCGGCCCCCACAACGACCACAGCTGGCCCAAATACAACCACAGATGGCCCAACAACAACCACAGCTGGCCCCATAACCACCACAGCTGGCCCCATAACCACCACAGCTGGCCCCACAACGACCACAGCTGGCCCAACTACAACCACAGCTGGCAACACATCGACCACAGCTGGCCCCACAAGCACCACAGCTGGCCCCATAACCACCACAGCTGGCCCAACTACAACCACAGCTCAACCAACAACAACCACAGCTGGCCCCACAACGACCACAGCTGGCCCAACAACAACCACAGCTGGCCCCACTACAAGCACAGCTGGCCCTACAACGACCACAGCTGGCCCCACAACCACCACAGCTGGCCCAACTACAACCACAGCTGGCCCAACAACAACCACAGCTGGCCCCACAACAACCACAGCTGGCCCCACAACAACCACAGCTGGCCCCACAATGACCACAGCTGGCCCAACAACAACCACAGATGGCCCGACTACAACCACAGCTGGCCCAACAACCACAGCTGCCCCCACATTGACCACAGCTGGTCAAACTACAACCACTTCTCGCCCAACAACAACAACAACGGGCTTCACAACGACACCAGCTGGCCCAACTACTACCACAGCTGGCCCCACTACAACCACAGCTCACCCAACAACAACCACAACTGGCCTCACAACGACCAGTGCTGGCCCAACTACAACCACAGCTGGCCCCACAACGACCACAGATGGCCCCACTACAACCACAGCTGGCCCAACAACAACCACAGCTGGCCCTACAACGACCACAGGTGCCCCCACAACGACCACAGCTGGCCCCATAACCACCACAACTGGCCCCACAACCACCACAGCTGGCCCAAATAAAACCACAGATGGCCCAACAACAACCACAGCTGGCCCCAGAACAACCACAGCTGGCCCCACAACGACCACAGCTGGCCCAACTACAACCACAGCTCACCCAACAACAACCACAACTGGCCTCACATCAACCAGTGCTGGCCCAACTACAACTACAGCAGGGCCAACCACAACCACAGCTGGCCCCACAACGACCACAGCTGGCCCCACTACAACCACAGCTGGCCCAACAACTACCACAGCTGGCCCCACTACAACCACAGCTGGCCCCACTACAACCACAGCTGGCCAAACAACAACCACAGCTGGCCCCACAACAACCACAGCTGGCCACACAACGACCACAGCTGCCCCCACAACAACAACAGCTGGCCCAAATACAACTACAGATGGCCCAACGACAACCACAGCTGGCCCCCAAACAACCACAGCTGGCCCCATATCGACCACAGCTGGCCCGACTACAACCACAGCTGGCCCTACAACAACCACAGCTGGCCAAACAACAACCACAGCTGGCCCCACAACCACCACAGCTGGCCCCACAACGACCACAGCTGGCCCAACTACAACCAAAGCTCCCCCAAAAACAACCACAACTGGCCTCACAACGACCAGTGCTGGCCCAACGACAACTACAGCTGGCCCAACTACAACCACAGCTGGCCCCACAACGACCACAGCTGGCCCCACTACAACCACAGCTGGCCCCACTACAACTACAGCAGGGCCAACCACAACCACAGCTGGCCCCACAACGACCACAGCTGGCCCCACTACAACCACAGCTGGCCCAACAACTACCACAGCTGGCCCCACTACAACCACAGCTGGCCCCACTACAACCACAGCTGGCCAAACAACAACCACAGCTGGCCCCACAACAACCACAGCTGGCCACACAACGACCACAGCTGCCCCCACAACAACAACAGCTGGCCCAAATACAACTACAGATGGCCCAACGACAACCACAGCTGGCCCCCAAACAACCACAGCTGGCCCCATATCGACCACAGCTGGCCCGACTACAACCACAGCTGGCCCTACAACAACCACAGCTGGCCAAACAACAACCACAGCTGGCCCCACAACCACCACAGCTGGCCCCACAACGACCACAGCTGGCCCAACTACAACCAAAGCTCCCCCAAAAACAACCACAACTGGCCTCACAACGACCAGTGCTGGCCCAACGACAACTACAGCTGGCCCAACTACAACCACAGCTGGCCCCACAACGACCACAGCTGGCCCCACTACAACCACAGCTGGCCCCACTACAACTACAGCAGGGCCAACCACAACCACAGCTGGCCCCACAACGACCACAGCTGGCCCCACTACAACCACAGCTGGCCCAACAACTACCACAGGTGGCCCCACAATGACCACAGCTGGCCCCAAAACCACCACAGCTGGCCCCACTACAACCATAGCTGACCCCACAACCACCACAGCTGGCCCTACAACGACCACAGCTGGCCCGACAACAACCACAGCTGGACCTATAACAACCACAGAAGGACCAACAACAACCACAGCTGGCCACACAATGACCACAGCGGCCCCCACAACGACCACAGCTGGCCCAAATACAACCACAGATGGCCCAACAACAACCACAGCTGGCCCCATAACCACCACAGCTGGCCCCATAACCACCACAGCTGGCCCCACAACGACCACAGCTGGCCCAACTACAACCACAGCTGGCAACACATCGACCACAGCTGGCCCCACAAGCACCACAGCTGGCCCCATAACCACCACAGCTGGCCCAACTACAACCACAGCTCAACCAACAACAACCACAGCTGGCCCCACAACGACCACAGCTGGCCCAACAACAACCACAGCTGGCCCCACTACAAGCACAGCTGGCCCTACAACGACCACAGCTGGCCCCACAACCACCACAGCTGGCCCAACTACAACCACAGCTGGCCCAACAACAACCACAGCTGGCCCCACAACAACCACAGCTGGCCCCACAACAACCACAGCTGGCCCCACAATGACCACAGCTGGCCCAACAACAACCACAGATGGCCCGACTACAACCACAGCTGGCCCAACAACCACAGCTGCCCCCACATTGACCACAGCTGGTCAAACTACAACCACTTCTCGCCCAACAACAACAACAACGGGCTTCACAACGACACCAGCTGGCCCAACTACTACCACAGCTGGCCCCACTACAACCACAGCTCACCCAACAACAACCACAACTGGCCTCACAACGACCAGTGCTGGCCCAACTACAACCACAGCTGGCCCCACAACGACCACAGATGGCCCCACTACAACCACAGCTGGCCCAACAACAACCACAGCTGGCCCTACAACGACCACAGGTGCCCCCACAACGACCACAGCTGGCCCCATAACCACCACAACTGGCCCCACAACCACCACAGCTGGCCCAAATAAAACCACAGATGGCCCAACAACAACCACAGCTGGCCCCAGAACAACCACAGCTGGCCCCACAACGACCACAGCTGGCCCAACTACAACCACAGCTCACCCAACAACAACCACAACTGGCCTCACATCAACCAGTGCTGGCCCAACTACAACTACAGCAGGGCCAACCACAACCACAGCTGGCCCCACAACGACCACAGCTGGCCCCACTACAACCACAGCTGGCCCAACAACTACCACAGCTGGCCCCACTACAACCACAGCTGGCCCCACTACAACCACAGCTGGCCAAACAACAACCACAGCTGGCCCCACAACAACCACAGCTGGCCACACAACGACCACAGCTGCCCCCACAACAACAACAGCTGGCCCAAATACAACTACAGATGGCCCAACGACAACCACAGCTGGCCCCCAAACAACCACAGCTGGCCCCATATCGACCACAGCTGGCCCGACTACAACCACAGCTGGCCCTACAACAACCACAGCTGGCCAAACAACAACCACAGCTGGCCCCACAACCACCACAGCTGGCCCCACAACGACCACAGCTGGCCCAACTACAACCAAAGCTCCCCAAAAACAACCACAACTGGCCTCACAACGACCAGTGCTGGCCCAACGACAACTACAGCTGGCCCAACTACAACCACAGCTGGCCCCACAACGACCACAGCTGGCCCCACTACAACCACAGCTGGCCCCACTACAACTACAGCAGGGCCAACCACAACCACAGCTGGCCCCACAACGACCACAGCTGGCCCCACTACAACCACAGCTGGCCCAACAACTACCACAGGTGGCCCCACTACAACCACAGCTGGCCCCACTACAACCACAGCTGGCCAAACAACAACCACAGCTGGCCCCACAACAACCACTGCTGGCCACACAACGACCACAGCTGCCCCCACAACAACAACAGCTGGCCCAAATACAACTACAGATGGCCCAACGACAACCACAGCTGGCCCCCAAACAACCACAGCTGGCCCCATATCGACCACAGCTGGCCCGACTACAACCACAGCTGGCCCTACAACAACCACAGCTGGCCAAACAACAACCACAGCTGGCCCCACAACCACCACAGCTGGCCCCACAACGACCACAGCTGGCCCAACTACAACCAAAGCTCCCCAAAAACAACCACAACTGGCCTCACAACGACCAGTGCTGGCCCAACGACAACTACAGCTGGCCCAACTACAACCACAGCTGGCCCCACAACGACCACAGCTGGCCCCACTACAACCACAGCTGGCCCCACTACAACCACAGCTGGCCCAACAACAACCACAGCTGCCCCCACAACTACCACAGCTGGCCCCACTACAACCACAGCTGGCCCAACAACAACCAGAGCTGGCCCCACTACAACCACAGCTGGCCCAACAACCACCACAGCTGGCCCCATAACCACCACAGCTGGCCCCACAACCACCACAGCTGGCCCCAAAACAACCACAGCTGGCCCCACATCGACCACAGCTGGCCCGACTACAACCACAGCTGGCCCCACAACAACCACAGCTGGACCAACAACAACCACAGCTGGCAATTCTGTCATGCAAAGCAAATCTACAGAAGGATCATGTTCAGGTGAAGATAACAATAATGGCCAAGAATCAAGTTCAGAGGAAGATATTTCTACTAGCCTGACTACAACCACAGCTGGCCCTGCTACAACAACAGCTGGTCCTGCTACAACAACAGCTGGACCAACAACCACAGATGGACCAACAACAAGCACAGCTGGCCCAACAACAACCACAGCTGGCCCCACAACAACCACAGCTGGCCCTACAACGACCACAGCTGCCCCCATAACAACCACAGCTGGCCCCACAATGACCACAGCTGGCCCCAAAACCACCACAGCTGGCCCCACTACAACCATAGCTGACCCCACAACCACCACAGCTGGCCCTACAACGACCACAGCTGGCCCGACAACAACCACAGCTGGACCTATAACAACCACAGAAGGACCAACAACAACCACAGCTGGCCACACAATGACCACAGCGGCCCCCACAACGACCACAGCTGGCCCAAATACAACCACAGATGGCCCAACAACAACCACAGCTGGCCCCATAACCACCACAGCTGGCCCCATAACCACCACAGCTGGCCCCACAACGACCACAGCTGGCCCAACTACAACCACAGCTGGCAACACATCGACCACAGCTGGCCCCACAAGCACCACAGCTGGCCCCATAACCACCACAGCTGGCCCAACTACAACCACAGCTCAACCAACAACAACCACAGCTGGCCCCACAACGACCACAGCTGGCCCAACAACAACCACAGCTGGCCCCACTACAAGCACAGCTGGCCCTACAACGACCACAGCTGGCCCCACAACCACCACAGCTGGCCCAACTACAACCACAGCTGGCCCAACAACAACCACAGCTGGCCCCACAACAACCACAGCTGGCCCCACAACAACCACAGCTGGCCCCACAATGACCACAGCTGGCCCAACAACAACCACAGATGGCCCGACTACAACCACAGCTGGCCCAACAACCACAGCTGCCCCCACATTGACCACAGCTGGTCAAACTACAACCACAGCTCGCCCAACAACAACAACAACGGGCTTCACAACGACACCAGCTGGCCCAACTACTACCACAGCTGGCCCCACTACAACCACAGCTCACCCAACAACAACCACAACTGGCCTCACAACGACCAGTGCTGGCCCAACTACAACCACAGCTGGCCCCACAACGACCACAGATGGCCCCACTACAACCACAGCTGGCCCAACAACAACCACAGCTGGCCCTACAACGACCACAGGTGCCCGCACAACGACCACAGCTGGCCCCATAACCACCACAACTGGCCCCACAACCACCACAGCTGGCCCAAATAAAACCACAGATGGCCCAACAACAACCACAGCTGGCCCCAGAACAACCACAGCTGGCCCCACAACGACCACAGCTGGCCCAACTACAACCACAGCTCACCCAACAACAACCACAACTGGCCTCACATCAACCAGTGCTGGCCCAACTACAACTACAGCAGGGCCAACCACAACCACAGCTGGCCCCACAACGACCACAGCTGGCCCCACTACAACCACAGCTGGCCCAACAACTACCACAGCTGGCCCCACTACAACCACAGCTGGCCCCACTACAACCACAGCTGGCCAAACAACAACCACAGCTGGCCCCACAACAACCACAGCTGGCCACACAACGACCACAGCTGCCCCCACAACAACAACAGCTGGCCCAAATACAACTACAGATGGCCCAACGACAACCACAGCTGGCCCCCAAACAACCACAGCTGGCCCCATATCGACCACAGCTGGCCCGACTACAACCACAGCTGGCCCTACAACAACCACAGCTGGCCAAACAACAACCACAGCTGGCCCCACAACCACCACAGCTGGCCCCACAACGACCACAGCTGGCCCAACTACAACCAAAGCTCCCCCAAAAACAACCACAACTGGCCTCACAACGACCAGTGCTGGCCCAACGACAACTACAGCTGGCCCAACTACAACCACAGCTGGCCCCACAACGACCACAGCTGGCCCCACTACAACCACAGCTGGCCCCACTACAACCACAGCTGGCCCAACAACAACCACAGCTGCCCCCACAACTACCACAGCTGGCCCACTACAACCACAGCTGGCCCAACAACAACCAGAGCTGGCCCCACTACAACCACAGCTGGCCCAACAACCACCACAGCTGGCCCCATAACCACCACAGCTGGCCCCACAACCACCACAGCTGGCCCCAAAACAACCACAGCTGGCCCCACATCGACCACAGCTGGCCCGACTACAACCACAGCTGGCCCCACAACAACCACAGCTGGTCCAACTACAACCACAGCTCGCCCAACAACAACTACAACGGGCCTCACAACGACCACAGCTGGCCCAACTACAACTACAGCTAGTCCGACTACTACCAAAGCTGGCCCCACTACAACCACAGCTGGCCCAACAACCACCACAGCTGGCCCCACAACCACCACAGCTGGCCCCACAACGACCACAGCTGAACCCACTACAACAACTGCTGGCCCAACAACAACCACAGCTGCACCAACAACAACCACAGCTGGCCCAACTACAAGCACAGCTGAACCCACAACCACCACAGCTGGCACCACAACCACCACAGCTGACCCCACAACGACCACAGCTGGCCCGACTACAACCACAGCTGGACAAATAACAACCAAAGCTGGCAGTTCTGTAATGAAAAGCAAATCTACAGAAGGATCAATTTCAGATGAAGACAGTTCTAAAAGAAAAAACAATAATGGCAAAAAATCAAGTTCAGAGGAAGATATTTCAACTAGCCTGACTAAAACCACAGCTGGCCCAACTACAACCACAACTGGCCCGACTACAACCACAGCTGGCCCAACAACAACCACAGCTGGCCCCACTACAACCACAGCAGGCCCCACAACAACCACAGCTGGCCAAAAAACAACCACAGCTGGCCCCACAACCACCAAAGCTGGCCCCACAACGACCAGAGCTGGCCCAACTACAACCACAGCTCACCCAACAACAACCACAACTGGCCTCGCATCGACCAGTGCTGGCCCAACTACAACTACAGCTGGCCCAACCACAACCACAGCTGGCCCCACAACGACCACAGCTGGCCCCACTACAACCACAGCTGGCCCAACAACTACCACAGCTGGCCCCACTACAACCACAGCTGGCCCTACAACGACCACAGCTGCCCCCACAACGACCACAGCTGGCCCCATAACCACCATAGCTGGCCCCACAACCACCACAGCTGGCCCACCTACAACCACAGCTGGCCCAACACTAACCACAGCTGGCCCCACAAAAACCACAGCTGGCCCACCTACAACCACAGCTGGCCCAACACTAACCACAGCTGGGCCCACAACAACCAAAGCTGGCCCCACAACGACCACAGATGTTCCGACTAAAACCACAACTAGCCCAACTACAACCACATTTGGCCCGACTACAACCACAGCTGGCCCCACAAAAACCACAGCTGACCCCACAACCACCACTGCTGGCCCCACAATGACAAAAGCTGGCCCCACTACAACCACAGCTGGCCCCACAACGACCACAAATGACCCCACAACCACCACAGCTGGACCCACAACGACAACAGCTGGCCCCACTACAACCACAGCTGGCCCCACAACGACCACAGCTGGCACCACTACAACCACAGCTGAACAAACAACAACCACAGCTGGCCCCACAACAACCACAGCTGGCCACACAACGACCACAGCTGCCCCCACAATGACCACAGCTGGCCCAAATACAACCAAAGCTGGCACAACAACAACCACAGCTGGCCCCAAAACAACCACAGCTGGCCCCACATCGACCATAGCTGGCCCGACTACAACCACAGCTGGCCCCACAACAACCACAGCTGGCCAAACAACAACCACAGCTGGCCCCACAACCACCACAGCAGGCCCCACAACGACCACAGCTGGCCCGACTACAACCACAGCTGGACCTATAACAACCACAGAAGGACCAACAACAACCATAGCTGGACCAACAATAACAACAGACAGACCAACAACAACCACAGCTGGACCAACAACAACCACAGCTGGCAATTCTGTCATGCAAAGCAAATCTACAGAAGGATCATGTTCAGGTGAAGATAACAATAATGGCCAAGAATCAAGTTCAGAGGAAGATATTTCTACTAGCCTGACTACAACCACAGCTGGCCCTGCTACAACAACAGCTGGTCCTGCTACAACAACAGCTGGACCAACAACCACAGATGGACCAACAACAAGCACAGCTGGCCCAACAACAACCACAGCTGGCCCCACAACAACCACAGCTGGCCCTACAACGACCACAGCTGCCCCCATAACAACCACAGCTGGCCCCACAATGACCACAGCTGGCCCCAAAACCACCACAGCTGGCCCCACAATGACAACAGCTGGCCCGACTACAACCACAGCTGGCCCAACAACAACCACAGCTCCCCTCACAACAACCAAAGCTGGCCCAAATAAAACCACAACTGGCCCAACAACAACCACAGCTGGCCCTACAACAACCACAGCTCGCCTCACAACAACCACAGCTGGCCCCACTACAACCATAGCTGACCCCACAACCACCACAGCTGGCCCTACAACGACCACAGCTGGCCCGACTACAACCACAGCTGGACCTATAACAACCACAGAAGGACCAACAACAACCACAGCTGGCCACACAATGACCACAGCGGCCCCCACAACGACCACAGCTGGCCCAAATACAACCACAGATGGCCCAACAACAACCACAGCTGGCCCCATAACCACCACAGCTGGTCCCACAACGACCACAGCTGGCCCAACTACAACCACAGCTGGCAACACATCGACCACAGCTGGCCCCACAAGCACCACAGCTGGCCCCATAACCACCACAGCTGGCCCAACTACAACCACAGCTCAACCAACAACAACCACAGCTGGCCCCACAACGACCACAGCTGGCCCAACAACAACCACAGCTGGCCCCACTACAAGCACAGCTGGCCCTACAACGACCACAGCTGGCCCCACAACCACCACAGCTGGCCCAACAACTACCACAGCTGGCCCCACTACAACCACAGCTGGCCCCACTACAACCACAGCTGGCCAAACAACAACCACAGCTGGCCCCACAACAACCACAGCTGAACACACAACGACCACAGCTGCCCCCACAACGACAACAGCTGGCCCAAATACAACTACAGATGGCCCAACGACAACCACAGCTGGCCCCAAACAACCACAGCTGGCCCCATATCGACCACAGCTGGCCCGACTACAACCACAGCTGGCCCTACAACAACCACAGCTGGCCAAACAACAACCACAGCTGGCCCCACAACGACCACAGCTGGCCCCGCAACGACCACAGCTGGCCCAACTACAACCAAAGCTCACCCAAAAACAAGAACAACTGGCCTCACAACGACCAGTGCTGGCCCAACGACAACTACAGCTGGCCCAACTACAACCACAGCTGGCCCCACAACGACCACAGCTGGCCCCACTACAACCACAGCTGGCCCCACTACAACCACAGCTGGCCCAACAACAACCACAGCTGCCCCCACAACTACCACAGCTTGCCCCACTACAACCACAGCTGGCCCAACAACAACCAGAGCTGGCCCCACTACAACCACAGCTGGCCCAACAACCACCACAGCTGGCCCCATAACCACCACAGCTGGCCCCACAACCACCACAGCTGGCCCCAAAACAACCACAGCTGGCCCCACATCGACCACAGCTGGCCCGACTACAACCACAGCTGGCCCCACAACAACCACAGCTGGTCCAACTACAACCACAGCTCGCCCAACAACAACTACAACGGGCCTCACAACGACCACAGCTGGCCCAACTACAACTACAGCTAGTCCGACTACAAGCACAGCTGAACCCACAACCACCATAGCTGGCACCACAACCACCACAGCTGACCCCACAATGACCACAGCTGGCCCGACTACAACCACAGCTGGCCCCACAACAACCATAGCTGGACAAATAACAACCACAGCTGGCAGTTCTGTAATGAAAAGCAAATCTACAGAAGGATCAATTTCAGATGAAGACAGTTCTAAAAGAAAAAACAATAATGGCAAAAAATCAAGTTCAGAGGAAGATATTTCAACTAGCCTGACTACAACCACAGCTGGCCCAACTACAACCACAACTGGCCCGACTACAACCACAGCTGGCCCAACAACAACCACAGCTGGCCCCACTACAACCACAGCAGGCCCCACAACAACCACAGCTGGCCAAAAAACAACCACAGCTGGCCCCACAACCACCAAAGCTGGCCCCACAACGACCAGAGCTGGCCCAACTACAACCACAGCTCAACCAACAACAACCACAACTGGCCTCGCATCGACCAGTGCTGGCCCAACTACAACTACAGCTGGCCCAACCACAACCACAGCTGGCCCCACAACGACCACAGCTGGCCCCACTACAACCACAGCTGGCCCAACAACTACCACAGCTGGCCCCACTACAACCACAGCTGGCCCTACAACGACCACAGCTGCCCCCACAACGACCACAGCTGGCCCCATAACCACCATAGCTGGCCCCACAACCACCACAGCTGGCCCACCTACAACCACAGCTGGCCCAACACTAACTACAGCTGGCCCCACAACAACCAAAGCTGGCCCACCTACAACCACAGCTGGCCCAACACTAACCACAGCTGGCCCCACAACAACCAAAGCTGGCCCCACAACGACCACAGATGTTCCGACTAAAACCACAACTAGCCCAACTACAACCACATTTGGCCCGACTACAAACACAGCTGGCCCCACAAAAACCACAGCTGACCCCACAACCACCACAGCTGGCCCCACAATGACAAAAGCTGGCCCCACTACAACCACAGCTGGCCCCACAACGACCACAAATGACCCCACAACCACCACAGCTGGACCCACAACGACAACAGCTGGCCCCACTACAACCACAGCTGGCCCCACAACGACCAAAGCTGGCCCCACTACAACCACAGCTGAACAAACAACAACCACAGCTGGCCCCACAACAACCACAGCTGGCCCCACAACAACCACAGCTGGCCACACAACGACCACAGCTGCCCCCACAATGACCACAGCTGGCCCAAATACAACCAAAGCTGGCACAACAACAACCACAGCTGGCCCCAAAACAACCACAGCTGGCCCCACATCGACCATAGCTGGCCCGACTACAACCACAGCTGGCCCCACAACAACCACAGCTGGCCAAACAACAACCACAGCTGGCCCCACAACCACCACAGCAGGCCCCACAACGACCACAGCTGGCCCGACTACAACCACAGCTGGACCTATAACAACCACAGAAAGACCAACAACAACCATAGCTGGACCAACAATAACAACAGACAGACCAACAACAACCACAGCTGGACCAACAACAACAACAGCTGGCAATTCTGTCATGCAAAGCAAATCTACAGAAGGATCATGTTCAGGTGAAGATAACAATAATGGCCAAGAATCAAGTTCAGAGGAAGATATTTCTACTAGCCTGACTACAACCACAGCTGGCCCTGCTACAACAACAGCTGGTCCTGCTACAACAACAGCTGGACCAACAACCACAGATGGACCAACAACAAGCACAGCTGGCCCAACAACAACCACAGCTGGCCCTACAACGACCACAGCTGCCCCCATAACAACCACAGCTGGCCCCACAATGACCACAGCTGGCCCCAAAACCACCACAGCTGGCCCCAAAACCACCACAGCTGGCCCCACAATGACAACAGCTGGCCCGACTACAACCACAGCTGGCCCAACAACAACCACAGCTCCCCTCACAACAACCAAAGCTGGCCCAAATAAAACCACAACTGGCCCAACAACAACCACAGCTGGCCCTACAACAACCACAGCTCGCCTCACAACAACCACAGCTGGCCCCACTACAACCATAGCTGACCCCACAACCACCACAGCTGGCCCTACAACGACCACAGCTGGCCCGACTACAACCACAGCTGGACCTATAACAACCACAGAAGGACCAACAACAACCACAGCTGGCCACACAATGACCACAGCGGCCCCCACAACGACCACAGCTGGCCCAAATACAACCACAGATGGCCCAACAACAACCACAGCTGGCCCCATAACCACCACAGCTGGCCCCACAACGACCACAGCTGGCCCAACTACAACCACAGCTGGCAACACATCGACCACAGCTGGCCCCACAAGCACCACAGCTGGCCCAACTACAACCACAGCTGGCAACCAACAACAACCACAGCTGGCCCCACAACGACCACAGCTGGCCCAACAACAACCACAGCTGGCCCCACTACAAGCACAGCTGGCCCTACAACGACCACAGCTGGCCCCACAACCACCACAGCTGGCCCAACTACAACCACAGCTGGCCCAACAACAACCACAGCTGGCCCCACAACAACCACAGCTGGCCCCACAACAACCACAGCTGGCCCCACAACGACCACAGCTGGCCCCACTACAACCACAGCTGGCCCCACTACAACCACAGCTGGCCCAACAACAACCACAGCTGCCCCCACACCTACCACAGCTGGCCCCACTACAACCACAGCTGGCCCAACAACAACCAGAGCTGGCCCCACTACAACCACAGCTGGCCCAACAACCACCACAGCTGGCCCCATAACCACCACAGCTGGCCCCACAACGACCACAGCTGGCCCCAAAACAACCACAGCTGGCCCCACAACGACCACAGCTGGCCCGACTACAACCACAGCTGGCCCCACAACAACCATAGCTGGACAAATAACAACCAAAGCTGGCAGTTCTGTAATGAAAAGCAAATCTACAGAAGGATCAATTTCAGATGAAGACAGTTCTAAAAGAAAAAACAATAATGGCAAAAAATCAAGTTCAGAGGAAGATATTTCAACTAGCCTGACTACAACCACAGCTGGCCCAACTACAACCACAACTGTCCCGACTACAACCACAGCTGGCCCAACAACAACCACAGCTGGCCCCACTACAACCACAGCAGGCCCCACAACAACCACAGCTGGCCCAACTACAACCACAGCTCACCCAACAACAACCACAACTGGCCTCGCATCGACCAGTGCTGGCCCAACTACAACTACAGCTGGCCCAACCACAACCACAGCTGGCCCCACAATGACCACAGCTGGCCCCACTACAACCACAGCTGGCCCAACAACTACCACAGCTGGCCCCACTACAACCACAGCTGGCCCTACAACGACCACAGCTGCCCCCACAACGACCACAGCTGGCCCCATAACCACCATAGCTGGCCCCACAACCACCACAGCTGGCCCACCTACAACCACAAATGGCCCAACACTAACCACAGCTGGCCCCACAACAACCACAGCTGGCCCACCTACAACCACAGCTGGCCCAACACTAACCACAGCTGGCCCCACAACAACCAAAGCTGGCCCCACAACGACCACAGATGTTCCGACTAAAACCACAACTAGCCCAACTACAACCACATTTGGCCCGACTACAACCACAGCTGGCCCCACAAAAACCACAGCTGACCCCACAACCACCACAGCTGGCCCCACAATGACAAAAGCTGGCCCCACTACAATCACAGCTGGCCCCACAACGACCACAAATGACCCCACAACCACCACAGCTGGACCCACAACGACAACAGCTGGCCCCACTACAACCACAGCTGGCCCCACAACGACCACAGCTGGCCCCACTACAACCACAGCTGAACAAACAACAACCACAGCTGGCCCCACAACAACCACAGCTGGCCACACAACGACCACAGCTGCCCCCACAATGACCACAGCTGGCCCAAATACAACCAAAGCTGGCACAACAACAACCACAGCTGGCCCCAAAACAACCACAGCTGGCCCCACATCGACCATAGCTGGCCCGACTACAACCACAGCTGGCCCCACAACAACCACAGCTGGCCAAACAACAACCACAGCTGGCCCCACAACCACCACAGCAGGCCCCACAACGACCACAGCTGGCCCGACTACAACCACAGCTGGACCTATAACAACCACAGAAGGACCAACAACAACCATAGCTGGACCAACAATAACAACAGACAGATCAACAACAACCACAGCTGGACCAACAACAACCACAGCTGGCAATTCTGTCAAGCAAAGCAAATCTACAGAAGGATCATGTTCAGGTGAAGATAACAATAATGGCCAAGAATCAAGTTCAGAGGAAGATATTTCTACTAGCCTGACTACAACCACAGCTGGCCCTGCTACAACAACAGCTGGACCAACAACCACAGATGGACCAACAACAAGCACAGCTGGCCCAACAACAACCACAGCTGGCCCCACAACAACCACAGCTGGCCCCACAACGACCACAGCTGGCCCCACTACAACCACAGCTGGCCCCACTACAACCACAGCTGGCCCAACAACAACCACAGCTGCCCCCACACCTACCACAGCTGGCCCCACTACAACCACAGCTGGCCCAACAACAACCAGAGCTGGCCCCACTACAACCACAGCTGGCCCAACAACCACCACAGCTGGCCCCATAACCACCACAGCTGGCCCCACAACGACCACAGCTGGCCCCAAAACAACCACAGCTGGCCCCACAACGACCACAGCTGGCCCGACTACAACCACAGCTGGCCCCACAACAACCATAGCTGGACAAATAACAACCAAAGCTGGCAGTTCTGTAATGAAAAGCAAATCTACAGAAGGATCAATTTCAGATGAAGACAGTTCTAAAAGAAAAAACAATAATGGCAAAAAATCAAGTTCAGAGGAAGATATTTCAACTAGCCTGACTACAACCACAGCTGGCCCAACTACAACCACAACTGTCCCGACTACAACCACAGCTGGCCCAACAACAACCACAGCTGGCCCCACTACAACCACAGCAGGCCCCACAACAACCACAGCTGGCCAAAAAACAACCACAGCTGGCCCCACAACCACCAAAGCTGGCCCCACAACGACCAGAGCTGGCCCAACTACAACCACAGCTCACCCAACAACAACCACAACTGGCCTCGCATCGACCAGTGCTGGCCCAACTACAACTACAGCTGGCCCAACCACAACCACAGCTGGCCCCACAATGACCACAGCTGGCCCCACTACAACCACAGCTGGCCCAACAACTACCACAGCTGGCCCCACTACAACCACAGCTGGCCCTACAACGACCACAGCTGCCCCCACAACGACCACAGCTGGCCCCATAACCACCATAGCTGGCCCCACAACCACCACAGCTGGCCCACCTACAACCACAAATGGCCCAACACTAACCACAGCTGGCCCCACAACAACCACAGCTGGCCCACCTACAACCACAGCTGGCCCAACACTAACCACAGCTGGCCCCACAACAACCAAAGCTGGCCCCACAACGACCACAGATGTTCCGACTAAAACCACAACTAGCCCAACTACAACCACATTTGGCCCGACTACAACCACAGCTGGCCCCACAAAAACCACAGCTGACCCCACAACCACCACAGCTGGCCCCACAATGACAAAAGCTGGCCCCACTACAATCACAGCTGGCCCCACAACGACCACAAATGACCCCACAACCACCACAGCTGGACCCACAACGACAACAGCTGGCCCCACTACAACCACAGCTGGCCCCACAACGACCACAGCTGGCCCCACTACAACCACAGCTGAACAAACAACAACCACAGCTGGCCACACAACGACCACAGCTGCCCCCACAATGACCACAGCTGGCCCAAATACAACCAAAGCTGGCACAACAACAACCACAGCTGGCCCCAAAACAACCACAGCTGGCCCCACATCGACCATAGCTGGCCCGACTACAACCACAGCTGGCCCCACAACAACCACAGCTGGCCAAACAACAACCACAGCTGGCCCCACAACCACCACAGCAGGCCCCACAACGACCACAGCTGGCCCGACTACAACCACAGCTGGACCTATAACAACCACAGAAGGACCAACAACAACCATAGCTGGACCAACAATAACAACAGACAGATCAACAACAACCACAGCTGGACCAACAACAACCACAGCTGGCAATTCTGTCAAGCAAAGCAAATCTACAGAAGGATCATGTTCAGGTGAAGATAACAATAATGGCCAAGAATCAAGTTCAGAGGAAGATATTTCTACTAGCCTGACTACAACCACAGCTGGCCCTGCTACAACAACAGCTGGACCAACAACCACAGCTGGCCCAACAACAACCACAGCTGGCCCCACAACAACCACAGCTGGCCCTACAACGACCACAGCTGCCCCCATAACAACCACAGCTGGCCCCACAATGACCACAGCTGGCCCCAAAACCACCACAGCTGGCCCCACAATGACAACAGCTGGCCTGACTACAACCACAGCTGGCCCAACAACAACCACAGCTCCCCTCACAACAACCAAAGCTGGCCCAAATAAAACCACAACTGGCCCAACAACAACCACAGCTGGCCCTACAACAACCACAGCTCGCCACACAACAACCACAGCTGGCCCCACTACAACCATAGCTGACCCCACAACCACCACAGCTGGCCCTACAACGACCACAGCTGGCCCGACTACAACCACAGCTGGACCTATAACAACCACAGAAGGACCAACAACAACCACAGCTGGCCACACAATGACCACAGCGGCCCCCACAACGACCACAGCTGGCCCAAATACAACCACAGATGGCCCAACAACAACCACAGCTGGCCCCATAACCACCACAGCTGGCCCCACAACGACCACAGCTGGCCCAACTACAACCACAGCTGGCAACACATCGACCACAGCTGGCCCCACAAGCACCACAGCTGGCCCCATAACCACCACAGCTGGCCCAACTACAACCACAGCTCAACCAACAACAACCACAGCTGGCCCCACAACGACCACAGCTGGCCCAACAACAACCACAGCTGGCCCCACTACAAGCACAGCTGGCCCTACAACGACCACAGCTGGCCCCACAACCACCACAGCTGGCCCAACTACAACCACAGCTGGCCCCACAACAACCACAGCTGGTCCAACTACAACCACAGCTCGCCCAACAACAACTACAACGGGCCTCACAACGACCACAGCTGGCCCAACTACAACTACAGCTAGTCCGACTACAAGCACAGCTGAACCCACAACCACCATAGCTGGCACCACAACCACCACAGCTGACCCCACAATGACCACAGCTGGCCCGACTACAACCACAGCTGGCCCCACAACAACCATAGCTGGACAAATAACAACCACAGCTGGCAGTTCTGTAATGAAAAGCAAATCTACAGAAGGATCAATTTCAGATGAAGACAGTTCTAAAAGAAAAAACAATAATGGCAAAAAATCTAGTTCAGAGGAAGATATTTCAACTAGCCTGACTACAACCACAGCTGGCCCAACTACAACCACAACTGGCCCGACTACAACCACAGCTGGCCCAACAACAACCACAGCTGGCCCCACTACAACCACAGCAGGCCCCACAACAACCACAGCTGGCCAAAAAACAACCACAGCTGGCCCCACAACCACCAAAGCTGGCCCCACAACGACCAGAGCTGGCCCAACTACAACCACAGCTCAACCAACAACAACCACAACTGGCCTCGCATCGACCAGTGCTGGCCCAACTACAACTACAGCTGGCCCAACCACAACCACAGCTGGCCCCACAACGACCACAGCTGGCCCCACTACAACCACAGCTGGCCCAACAACTACCACAGCTGGCCCCACTACAACCACAGCTGGCCCTACAACGACCACAGCTGCCCCCACAACGACCACAGCTGGCCCCATAACCACCATAGCTGGCCCCACAACCACCACAGCTGGCCCACCTACAACCACAGCTGGCCCAACACTAACTACAGCTGGCCCCACAACAACCAAAGCTGGCCCACCTACAACCACAGCTGGCCCAACACTAACCACAGCTGGCCCCACAACAACCAAAGCTGGCCCCACAACGACCACAGATGTTCCGACTAAAACCACAACTAGCCCAACTACAACCACATTTGGCCCGACTACAAACACAGCTGGCCCCACAAAAACCACAGCTGACCCCACAACCACCACAGCTGGCCCCACAATGACAAAAGCTGGCCCCACTACAACCACAGCTGGCCCCACAACGACCACAAATGACCCCACAACCACCACAGCTGGACCCACAACGACAACAGCTGGCCCCACTACAACCACAGCTGGCCCCACAACGACCAAAGCTGGCCCCACTACAACCACAGCTGAACAAACAACAACCACAGCTGGCCCCACAACAACCACAGCTGGCCCCACAACAACCACAGCTGGCCACACAACGACCACAGCTGCCCCCACAATGACCACAGCTGGCCCAAATACAACCAAAGCTGGCACAACAACAACCACAGCTGGCCCCAAAACAACCACAGCTGGCCCCACATCGACCATAGCTGGCCCGACTACAACCACAGCTGGCCCCACAACAACCACAGCTGGCCAAACAACAACCACAGCTGGCCCCACAACCACCACAGCAGGCCCCACAACGACCACAGCTGGCCCGACTACAACCACAGCTGGACCTATAACAACCACAGAAAGACCAACAACAACCATAGCTGGACCAACAATAACAACAGACAGACCAACAACAACCACAGCTGGACCAACAACAACCACAGCTGGCAATTCTGTCATGCAAAGCAAATCTACAGAAGGATCATGTTCAGGTGAAGATAACAATAATGGCCAAGAATCAAGTTCAGAGGAAGATATTTCTACTAGCCTGACTACAACCACAGCTGGCCCTGCTACAACAACAGCTGGTCCTGCTACAACAACAGCTGGACCAACAACCACAGATGGACCAACAACAAGCACAGCTGGCCCAACAACAACCACAGCTGGCCCTACAACGACCACAGCTGCCCCATAACAACCACAGCTGGCCCCACAATGACCACAGCTGGCCCCAAAACCACCACAGCTGGCCCCAAAACCACCACAGCTGGCCCCACAATGACAACAGCTGGCCCGACTACAACCACAGCTGGCCCAACAACAACCACAGCTCCCCTCACAACAACCAAAGCTGGCCCAAATAAAACCACAACTGGCCCAACAACAACCACAGCTGGCCCTACAACAACCACAGCTCGCCTCACAACAACCACAGCTGGCCCCACTACAACCATAGCTGACCCCACAACCACCACAGCTGGCCCTACAACGACCACAGCTGGCCCGACTACAACCACAGCTGGACCTATAACAACCACAGAAGGACCAACAACAACCACAGCTGGCCACACAATGACCACAGCGGCCCCCACAACGACCACAGCTGGCCCAAATACAACCACAGATGGCCCAACAACAACCACAGCTGGCCCCATAACCACCACAGCTGGCCCCACAACGACCACAGCTGGCCCAACTACAACCACAGCTGGCAACACATCGACCACAGCTGGCCCCACAAGCACCACAGCTGGCCCCATAACCACCACAGCTGGCCCAACTACAACCACAGCTCAACCAACAACAACCACAGCTGGCCCCACAACGACCACAGCTGGCCCAACAACAACCACAGCTGGCCCCACTACAAGCACAGCTGGCCCTACAACGACCACAGCTGGCCCCACAACCACCACAGCTGGCCCAACTACAACCACAGCTGGCCCAACAACAACCACAGCTGGCCCCACAACAACCACAGCTGGCCCCACAACAACCACAGCTGGCCCCACAACGACCACAGCTGGCCCCACTACAACCACAGCTGGCCCCACTACAACCACAGCTGGCCCAACAACAACCACAGCTGCCCCCACACCTACCACAGCTGGCCCCACTACAACCACAGCTGGCCCAACAACAACCAGAGCTGGCCCCACTACAACCACAGCTGGCCCAACAACCACCACAGCTGGCCCCATAACCACCACAGCTGGCCCCACAACGACCACAGCTGGCCCCAAAACAACCACAGCTGGCCCCACAACGACCACAGCTGGCCCGACTACAACCACAGCTGGCCCCACAACAACCATAGCTGGACAAATAACAACCAAAGCTGGCAGTTCTGTAATGAAAAGCAAATCTACAGAAGGATCAATTTCAGATGAAGACAGTTCTAAAAGAAAAAACAATAATGGCAAAAAATCAAGTTCAGAGGAAGATATTTCAACTAGCCTGACTACAACCACAGCTGGCCCAACTACAACCACAACTGTCCCGACTACAACCACAGCTGGCCCAACAACAACCACAGCTGGCCCCACTACAACCACAGCAGGCCCCACAACAACCACAGCTGGCCAAAAAACAACCACAGCTGGCCCCACAACCACCAAAGCTGGCCCCACAACGACCAGAGCTGGCCCAACTACAACCACAGCTCACCCAACAACAACCACAACTGGCCTCGCATCGACCAGTGCTGGCCCAACTACAACTACAGCTGGCCCAACCACAACCACAGCTGGCCCCACAATGACCACAGCTGGCCCCACTACAACCACAGCTGGCCCAACAACTACCACAGCTGGCCCCACTACAACCACAGCTGGCCCTACAACGACCACAGCTGCCCCCACAACGACCACAGCTGGCCCCATAACCACCATAGCTGGCCCCACAACCACCACAGCTGGCCCACCTACAACCACAAATGGCCCAACACTAACCACAGCTGGCCCCACAACAACCACAGCTGGCCCACCTACAACCACAGCTGGCCCAACACTAACCACAGCTGGCCCCACAACAACCAAAGCTGGCCCCACAACGACCACAGATGTTCCGACTAAAACCACAACTAGCCCAACTACAACCACATTTGGCCCGACTACAACCACAGCTGGCCCCACAAAAACCACAGCTGACCCCACAACCACCACAGCTGGCCCCACAATGACAAAAGCTGGCCCCACTACAATCACAGCTGGCCCCACAACGACCACAAATGACCCCACAACCACCACAGCTGGACCCACAACGACAACAGCTGGCCCCACTACAACCACAGCTGGCCCCACAACGACCACAGCTGGCCCCACTACAACCACAGCTGAACAAACAACAACCACAGCTGGCCCCACAACAACCACAGCTGGCCACACAACGACCACAGCTGCCCCCACAATGACCACAGCTGGCCCAAATACAACCAAAGCTGGCACAACAACAACCACAGCTGGCCCCAAAACAACCACAGCTGGCCCCACATCGACCATAGCTGGCCCGACTACAACCACAGCTGGCCCCACAACAACCACAGCTGGCCAAACAACAACCACAGCTGGCCCCACAACCACCACAGCAGGCCCCACAACGACCACAGCTGGCCCGACTACAACCACAGCTGGACCTATAACAACCACAGAAGGACCAACAACAACCATAGCTGGACCAACAATAACAACAGACAGATCAACAACAACCACAGCTGGACCAACAACAACCACAGCTGGCAATTCTGTCAAGCAAAGCAAATCTACAGAAGGATCATGTTCAGGTGAAGATAACAATAATGGCCAAGAATCAAGTTCAGAGGAAGATATTTCTACTAGCCTGACTACAACCACAGCTGGCCCTGCTACAACAACAGCTGGACCAACAACCACAGATGGACCAACAACAAGCACAGCTGGCCCAACAACAACCACAGCTGGCCCCACAACAACCACAGCTGGCCCCACAACGACCACAGCTGGCCCCACTACAACCACAGCTGGCCCCACTACAACCACAGCTGGCCCAACAACAACCACAGCTGCCCCCACACCTACCACAGCTGGCCCCACTACAACCACAGCTGGCCCAACAACAACCAGAGCTGGCCCCACTACAACCACAGCTGGCCCAACAACCACCACAGCTGGCCCCATAACCACCACAGCTGGCCCCACAACGACCACAGCTGGCCCCAAAACAACCACAGCTGGCCCCACAACGACCACAGCTGGCCCGACTACAACCACAGCTGGCCCCACAACAACCATAGCTGGACAAATAACAACCAAAGCTGGCAGTTCTGTAATGAAAAGCAAATCTACAGAAGGATCAATTTCAGATGAAGACAGTTCTAAAAGAAAAAACAATAATGGCAAAAAATCAAGTTCAGAGGAAGATATTTCAACTAGCCTGACTACAACCACAGCTGGCCCAACTACAACCACAACTGTCCCGACTACAACCACAGCTGGCCCAACAACAACCACAGCTGACCCCACTACAACCACAGCAGGCCCCACAACAACCACAGCTGGCCAAAAAACAACCACAGCTGGCCCCACAACCACCAAAGCTGGCCCCACAACGACCAGAGCTGGCCCAACTACAACCACAGCTCACCCAACAACAACCACAACTGGCCTCGCATCGACCAGTGCTGGCCCAACTACAACTACAGCTGGCCCAACCACAACCACAGCTGGCCCCACAATGACCACAGCTGGCCCCACTACAACCACAGCTGGCCCAACAACTACCACAGCTGGCCCCACTACAACCACAGCTGGCCCTACAACGACCACAGCTGCCCCCACAACGACCACAGCTGGCCCCATAACCACCATAGCTGGCCCCACAACCACCACAGCTGGCCCACCTACAACCACAAATGGCCCAACACTAACCACAGCTGGCCCCACAACAACCACAGCTGGCCCACCTACAACCACAGCTGGCCCAACACTAACCACAGCTGGCCCCACAACAACCAAAGCTGGCCCCACAACGACCACAGATGTTCCGACTAAAACCACAACTAGCCCAACTACAACCACATTTGGCCCGACTACAACCACAGCTGGCCCCACAAAAACCACAGCTGACCCCACAACCACCACAGCTGGCCCCACAATGACAAAAGCTGGCCCCACTACAATCACAGCTGGCCCCACAACGACCACAAATGACCCCACAACCACCACAGCTGGACCCACAACGACAACAGCTGGCCCCACTACAACCACAGCTGGCCCCACAACGACCACAGCTGGCCCCACTACAACCACAGCTGGACCACAACAACAACCACAGCTGGCCACACAACAACCACAGCTGGCCCCACAACAACCACAGCTGGCCCCACAATCGACCACAGCTGGCCCAACTACAACCACAGCTGGCCCACAACACCAAGCTGGCCAACAACCACAGCTGGCACCAACAACAACCACAGCTGGCCCCACAACGACCACAGCTGGCCCGACTACAACCACAGCTGGCCCACAACAACCACAGCTGGCCCACAACAACCACAGCTGGCCCAACAACAACCACAGCTGGCCCCACAACAACCACAGCTGGCCCACAACAACCACAGCTGGCCCACAACAACCACAGCTGGCCCCACAACAACCACAGCTGGCCCAACAACAACCACAGCTGGCCCAACTACAACCACAGCTGGCCCAACAACAACCACAGCTGGCCCACAACAACCACAGCTGGCCCAACAACAACCACAGCTGGCCCACAACAACCACAGCTGGCCCACAACAACCACAGCTGGCCAACAACAACCACAGCTGGCCCCACAACACCACAGCTGGCCCCACAACGACCACAGCTGGCCCGACTACAACCACAGCTGGCCCCACAACAACCACAGCTGGCCAACAACAACCACAGCTGGCCCCACAACCACCACAGCTGGCCCCACAATCGACCACAGCTGGCCCGACTACAACCACAGCTGGCCCCACAACAACCACAGCTGGCCCAACTACAACCACAGCTGGCCCAACACAACCACAGCTGGCCCCACAACGACCACAGCTGGCCCAACAACAACCACAGCTGGCCCAACAACAACCACAGCTGGCCCCACAACCACCACAGCTGGCCCCACAACGACCACAGCTGGCCCAACAACAACCACAGCTGGCCCCACAACGACCACAGCTGGCCCACAACGACCACAGCTGGCCCACTACAACCACAGCTGGCCCCACAACAACCACAGCTGGCCAACAACAACCACAGCTGGCCCCACAACACCACAGCTGGCCCACAACGACCACAGCTGGCCCACTACAACCACAGCTGGCCCAACAACAACCACAGCTGGCCCCACAACACCACAGCTGGCCCACAACACCACAGCTGGCCCAACTACAACCACAGCTGGCCCACAACAACCACAGCTGGCCCCACAACAACCACAGCTGGCCCCACAACCACCACAGCTGGCCCCACAACGACCACAGCTGGCCCAACTACAACCACAGCTGGCCCAACAACAACCACAGCTGGCCCACAACGACACAGCTGGCCCAACAACAACCACAGCTGGCCCCACAACAACCACAGCTGGCCCACAACGACCACAGCTGGCCCCACAACGACCACAGCTGGCCCAACTACAACCACAGCTGGCCCCACAACAACCACAGCTGGCCCAACAACAACCACAGCTGGCCCCACAACAACCACAGCTGGCCCACAACAACCACAGCTGGCCCAACTACAACCACAGCTGGCCCCACAACGACCACAGCTGGCCCAACAACAACCACAGCTGGCCCAACAACAACCACAGCTGGCCCCACAACAACCACAGCTGGCCCACAACGACCACAGCTGGCCCACTACAACCACAGCTGGCCCCACAACAACCACAGCTGGCCCAACAACAACCACAGCTGGCCCACAACAACCACAGCTGGCCCCACAACGACCACAGCTGGCCCGACTACAACCACAGCTGGCCCCACAACAACCACAGCTGGCCCAACTACAACCACAGCTGGCCCAACACAACCACAGCTGGCCCCACAACGACCACAGCTGGCCCACAACAACACAGCTGGCCAACAACAACCACAGCTGGCCCCACAACAACCACAGCTGGCCCACAACGACCACAGCTGGCCCAACAACAACCACAGCTGGCCCCACAACGACCACAGCTGGCCCACAACACCACAGCTGGCCCGACTACAACCACAGCTGGCCCACAACAACCACAGCTGGCCCAACAACAACCACAGCTGGCCCACAACAACCACAGCTGGCCCACATACGACCACAGCTGGCCCACAACAACCACAGCTGGCCCACAACAACCACAGCTGGCCCAACAACAACCACAGCTGGCCCCACAACGACCACAGCTGGCCCACAACAACCACAGCTGGCCCAACAACAACCACAGCTGGCCCACAACAACCACAGCTGGCCCACAACAACCACAGCTGGCCCAACAACAACCACAGCTGGCCCCACAACAACCACAGCTGGCCCACATACAACCACAGCTGGCCCGACAACAACCACAGCTGGTAAAAATACAACGACAGCTGGTCCTACAACCACCACTTCTAGACCAACAACAAACACAGCTGGACCTACGACAACCACAGCTGGGCAGACAACAACCACAAATGGCCCAATTACAGCAGCAGCTGACCATACAACAACCACAACTGAACCAACAACAACCGCTGACCAGAGAACAACCACAGCTGGGCCGACTTCATCCACAGCCATCCCAAATACAACTATAGCTGACTGGCCAACAACCACAGCAGATTGGTTAACAACAACAGCTTTCCAATCAACAACCACAGCTGGCCTGACAATGACCAAAGCAAGCCCGACTACCACCACAGCTGGCCTGAGTACCATTACAGCTGATTTGCCAACAACCACAGCTGACTGGCCAACAATTACAGTTGGCCAAACTTCAACCACAGCTGGCCAACTACAACTTCAGCTCGCCCAACTACTACCATAGCTGGCCTGACTACAACTACAGCTGGCAAAACAACAACCACAGCTGGCCAGACATCAACTACAGGTGGCCAAAGTGCAGTGCCAACAGTCATGCCGCCAGTAGTCATGCCAGTAATCATGCCACCAGTAGTCATGCCAGTAGTCATGCCACCAGTAGTCATGCCAGTAATCATGCCACCAGTAGTCATGCCAGTAGTCATGCCACCAGTAGTCATGCCACCAGTAGTCATGCCACCAGTAGTCATCCCACCAGTAGTCATGCCAGTAGTCATGCCACCAGTAGTCATGCCACCAGTAGTCATGCCACCAGTAGTCATGCCCCCAGTAGTCATGCCACCAGTAGTCATTCCACCAGTAATCATGCCAACAGTAGTCATGCTACCTGTAGTCATGCCACCAGTAGTCATGCCACCAGTAGTCATGCCACCAGTAGTCATTCCACCAGTAATCATGCCAACAGTAGTCATGCTACCTGTAGTCATGCCACCAGTAGTCATGCCACCAGTAGTCATGCCACCAGTAGTCATTCAACCAGTAGTCATGCCAGTAGTCATGCCACCAGTGGTCATGCCACCAGTTGTCATGCCACCAGTAGTGATGTCACCAGAAGTCTTGCCACCAGTAGTCATGACACCAGTAGTCATGCCACCAGTAGTCATGCCACCAGTAGTAATGCCAGTATTCATGTCACCAGTAGTCATGCCACCAGTAGTAATGCCACCAGTAGTCATGCCACCAGTAGGCATGACACCAGTAGTCATGCCACCAGAAGTCATGCCACCAGTAGTCATGCCAGTAGTCATGTCATCAGTAGTCATGCCACCAGTAGTTATGCCACCAGTTGTCATGCCACCAGTATTCATGCCAGTAGTCATGCCAGTAGTCATGCCACCAGTAGTCATGCCACCAGTAGTCATGCCAACAGTAGTCATGCCACCAGTAGTCATGCAACCAGTAGTTATGCCAACAGTTGTCATGCCAACAGTAGCCAGGACGCCATTAGTCATGCCACCAGTAGTCATGCCAACAGTAATCATGCCACCAGTAGTCATGCCAACAGTAATCATGCCAACAGTAGCCTGGACGCCAGTAGTCTTGCCACCAGTAGTTATGCCACCGGTAGTGATGCCAACAGTTGTCATGCAAACAGTAGTCATGCCACCAGTAGTCATGCCACCAGTAGTCATGCCAACAGTAGTCATGCCCACAGTAGTCATGCCAACAGTAGTCATGCCAACAGAAGTCATGACACTAGTAGTCATGATGCCAGTAGTCATAATGTGCCCAGTAGTAATGATGCCAGTAGCCATAAATCCAGCAGCCATAACACCATTTTCCATAACACCAGTAGTCAGGACACCAGTAGCCATGACACCAGTAGCCATGACACCAGTAGTCATGACACCAGTAGTCAGGACACCAGTAGTCAGGACACCAGTAGCCATGACACCAATATTAAGGACACCAGTAGTCAGGACACCAGTAGCCAGGACACCAGTAGTCAGGACACCAGTAGCCATGACACCAGTAGTCAGGACACCAGTAGTCAGGACACCAGTAGCCATGACACCAGTAGTCAAGATGCCTGTCTCCTCTTCAGTTCAGAATCAATACAGTTTTCTTGTCCTAACACTCATTGGGATCATAATTTTTATTTTTTATTTTAATGTAGGTTCACAGTGAGTGTTAGTAATCAATATGTTTGTAATATTTTAAGAATATTAGATGTTCACTTATGTATGTACTTGTTGTATGCATTTGTAACTATTTATTATAATTATGTGATCCCTGTATTTATATATGTTAAGAGCTGGTATCTTGTGCAAAAGTATTACAAATTATATATTGATGAAGGATGGAAAGCATGTCTCAATCATTAAGCAATGACAAAAATGATGTGCAGTATATATTGTATGTAGTATGTATTTAGTTTAGGTAATTTGTCAGTTGATTTGTCTTCAGATGTAGACTAGCCCAAAACTAAAACTAAAACTATAAACTAAAGTGTACTTCAGTAAGTCCCGTGCCCATATGATTCTATTAATTACAACCCTGGAGCCTCTCCACCCAACTGTGGTCTCAACTCCAGGCCCAGAGAGGCATAGGTGGATATAAAGCAGAGTCCCTAACCTCTGATTATTAGTCCCCTGCTGGCGCAGACAACACTCCTCAACCTTGTATCATTACAATTGTGGACTGAATTACATTACATCTCATCTCCTCTGTTTTCATTTACCATGCTTTACCATTTGAACCAAGCTTGATTTGTGGAATGCTATCTAGTCGGCATTAGGGAGGGAGATGAATGGAAGAATGCCTTCAACACTCCTAGCGGTCATGATATGATGATGACATGATGATATGTTTGGTAATGCTCATTAACACTCCAGCAGTTTTCTAGGCCTCGATTAATAATGTTGTATAGGATAAGGGGGCAGTCTGACCGCTAAAGGACACCTGCTCCTCGGTACTGCCCTGGGCAGAGGGTGGGGCTGTCTACATGTGATATTGTCCTATATGTTGAGTCCAGTTCCCCCCACCCCCTGCCTCATAAAGCGGCTCCTGAGTGCTGGTCGTCGTGGCAGCGGTCATTTATTTCAGTTTGGTTCTTGTCTGACCATCAAGTGTAGTTTGTCTCTCTCTGTGCTGATCTGTATGTAGTTTATGACACTTTAACATTTAGAATGATGAACAAAAATTATGTTTTTGTAAAGTAAACGCAACAAACCTTTCTTGATGACATACCGTTCCGAGGGTGAAACTGTGTTAACAGGACTCTGTAACTCCATGTTCAGGGTTTACTCTACTCCAGAGGAGACTGGTGTATGCATACATTAAATACTCATAAATTATACAACTCTTGTGTCTTACTTTCTTAAAGTCTCATCTGTCCGAGACGCAATACCTCAGGACATTGCCACAAAAGGAGGACATTATTTTCATATTTTCAGAATGAAAGGTATCATTACAAATGTATTCATGACAACAAGATATTGTTAATAACATCCTTTACTTGAGATCTGATTAACACAATTAGGATCAGTGGATATATAATATCTTGCAACACGTGAGTTAATGAGATTGCAACAAATTATTTAAAGGAAAACTTTTTCCACCAGGTTTGTACCCATATAATGTGGGTCGCATATGCAAATTAAAATGTATCAATTCCATCAAGAATTATGTTATCATTTAAATGAGCTGACGTTGAAGGTTGCATGTAAAAATATGGGCTAAAAGTCATGCCCAGCTTATAGACCTTTATATTTTTCAGGTTTTCAGAAAAGCTGCAAAATTCCTAACCGCCACTGTCACCCCCATTTTAATGAGTTTGAACTACTGCCCTCGCATTGCTTCAGTCAAGTTGATCTTCTCTTGGAAATGACCTGCTCTATGACCTTTGTAAAATGTAAATGAGGTCCATATGTGATCCAGTATGTTATCTTGGTCAGTTTGAAGGTAATGAAAATGAGGTACTGTAGTGTATTTTTATACCCTTATTATAATCTAAAACACTGTCTTTTGATCCTCTATACATTACACAGTAGGTGGCTACAGCATAATCTGCTGGTGGACCCCAAGGCCCACTAGGACATAGAGATGTGTTAAGCTGTTCCAGATGTGTAGGTGTTGGTGTGCCTTCAGGCCCTTATAATGGGCCTTTAGGGGGTTTTCAATGGTATCCTACGGAATGTAACATGAGCTATAACGTAGGGAGTAGTGCCGTGAAATTTGTGCAAGCCAAATACGACCCCCTTGGGGGTTTGAGCCATAAACTTGTGACGTGACGATGAAGACACCGTGACCAACCAGAGTAGTGGATACTGGTTGTACCTCTCAGACCAATAGTATTAAGTTGATGTTTGTTACTTTGACCACTAGGAGTAGTGGATGTTTTATGATGCTATTGTCTATATAATGTTTGGTAAAGGAGCTCGTCGCCAGTTCTGCGAATTGGCACGGCAGGCTCCATCTCGCTGCTACTGATGAATTTGATGCTTTGTTCAATAAACACCTTGAACTTAGTATCGGGACCTCTGAGAAAGATTCTTATTCCACCGAGTAGAAATTATACTACATATTGGCGTCACGAACAGGATTTGGTTAAAACAATTGTTGACCAGCTGCTGTCGGTGAAGCGAGCGCACTCGGGCACCGGCAACTGATCAGGCCGGGGTTTGAGGTAAGCTCTAAACATCTTCCTCAGAGCGCTTAAGTGCGTCTGCTTATATTGACTATGTTTAAGGCTATGGTTAATGGTTGACAAAATCGAAAAGGACCTTTGGGTCTATTGGATGGAATAGAATACATTACATGTCCGCTAAATTTTAAAGTGGGAAGTACCACTATAAACTAGTGTGGGAGTACCACATAGAAACTTTAATGTGGGAATACCACTATAAACTAATAGTTTGTCGAGTGGCAGTACCACTATAAACGACCCCTTTCCTACTAAGCCCAATGTGTTTGTGTGATTACACTAGGGGCCAGGTAGTTTGATATTTTTCCTTTGCTAAAATACAAATATACCTACTGCCCATAGGAAACGCGTAGTAGCTATTAACCAGAATCTTATCAGATTGGTTAAAATGAAGAGGTAGCGGGAAACCACTACTTGGGCTCAGGTAATCCGACTTCATATCAATGATGTGGATTCGAATGAGACAAACCTATCCTAGGACTTAAGATAAGACACTAGGTTACGAGTACCTAAAACCAGGCTTTCACGGAAGAAACTCCGCTCACTTTAATCTAATGATGAGTTAAAGTGATTATGTAGCTTTGAAAACGTATTGATTCAAAGTGGGAAAATAATTTTCGCAAGGACGCTTGTTATTTTCGGGGATCCATAGGGATTATGGGGGGTATTTCTTATACAGAGTAACGGGCGAAGAAGTGGCAATAAAGTCCACTAGGAGTTGTGTTTTGTGTAATGTAAATGTAAATGTAAGTGTTTTTGGTTTAACCA